>JAVJGJ010000035.1:5447247-5483212 GCA_035590215.1 Microhierax caerulescens
GGAGCACGGCGTGTGGAGCGCGCCGCCGCCGCAGTGCGGAGGTAGGGCTCTGCCGTGCGTGGTGTCATCCCCGCCGGCAAGGCTGCAGGCAGGGCAAAGTGCACACAGGGACGTGCAGAAGTCCTGGGGATGAATGCACAGAAATAAATGCTCCGAAGTTGAGAGGGCTGAAGTATCTGCATAGACTGTGGCAGTGAGCAGCAGCCGAGGGATGCCTGTCTGAGACTTCCCTGTCTCACAGGCTGGCAGCTCAGCTACAATATTCCTGTGGTCTAAGTCACTCATTTTTCCATAATCCTCTTTTTTCTCACTGGTGACATGACTATGGTTTTGCCCTCTCCCCCCAGCATCACAGTGCTCTCACCCTCCAGCCATCACCAATGGAAAGCACAGTGGTGAAGCCACGGCAGTTTTCGTCAGCGGCATGTCTGTGAGCTACACCTGTGATCCTGGCTACGTTCTTGTTGGAGAGGCACAACTTAACTGTACTTCTTCTGGAGCTTGGAGCGTCCCTGCCCCTCAGTGCGAAGGTGCATTCACCTGCCTTTGTCACTTGTGGATTATGCCAGTGATACAAAGGGATTACAGGAGGAAAGAAGGGGAGAAAAGTGAAAATCCACATGCGTGTACTTAGACTCAGTTGTCTAGTGCTAAATGGGAAAAGAAACCAGAAAGCCAAATGCTCATCCTGTTCTCAGTGAAAATTTCCTTCCCTGTAGGGCGGCTGTGTCCCTCCCCATCACCAATTGACCATGGCCAGCATGATGGCAAGGATGTGAAACTGTTTGTCCCTGGAAAGTCTGTAAATTACAGCTGTGACCCTGGCTATTCTCTTATTGGTAAAACAGCTCTATACTGTACGGTCAATGGAACCTGGAGCATCCCTTATCCCCGGTGCGAAGGTAAGCTGTGGATGGTGCTGCCCATAGTGAAAAGGGGGACCCATCACAGTCACACATCTTTCCTGGATTTTCATAGGATCACAGAATCATCGCATGGTTTGGGTTGGAAGGAACCTGACAGACCATCTAATTCCCACCCCCTGCCACGGGCAGGGACACCTGCTCCCAGCCCCGTCCAACCTGGTCTTGAACCCCTCCAGGGATGGGGCACCCACAGCTGCTCGGGGCACCCTGTGCCAGTGCCTCGCTGCCCTCACAGCGAAGAATTTCCTCCTGATAGCTCATCTAAATCTCCCCTTTCAGTTTAAAGCCATTCCCCCTTGTCCTGTCACTACACACCCTTGTAAAAAGTCCCTCTCCAGCTTTTTTGTTGGCCCCTTTAAGTACTGGAAGCTGCTCTCATGTCTCCCTGGAGCCTTCTCTGCTCCAGGCTTTGTGCAGGCATCCTTCCTGCATGCTACCTGTCCAAGCCCCTTTTTCATTTTGTTTTGTCCTCTCTCTTTAGTGCTGCAATGCCCTTCACCTCCAAATATTGAAAAAGGAAATCACAACAGCCAGGACCTGGAAGTTTTCACTACTGGGATGGTTGTAAATTACAGCTGTGACCCTGGCTACAGCCTCCTGGGAGAGGCATCGATTTACTGCACTGACTCTGGAAACTGGAGCCTCCCTCCTCCCCGGTGTGCAGGTACATGGTGGTTCCAAGATGGGACTTGTGGACCGTCTTGGGATTTCTTTTTTTCCTTTACTGTTTCCAACATTTTGAATCCTTCAGTCCTTCCCCTTTGTTTTCAGTTTTGCTTGTAAACTTTCATCTGTGCATACTCACTATACATTTTAAAACAACTTTTTTTATTTGATATCCCCATTTCTCCCTGTGTTTGCTTTCCTGACAGGTGGCTGTGGTGCACCTCCAAACTTAAGCTTTGCTGAGCTAACTGAAGAATATAAAAATCTGACGGAGTTTCGTGTTGGGGACACTGTGCAGTACAGCTGCCACCTGGGATACATGAATCACCTTGGAGTACCCCCGACTCTGACTTGCCTCAAAAACCACACGTGGTCTGAAGCGCTAGAGTTCTGTAAAAGTGAATAGCTCAATCAGTTTGGTGTTGGTTGTTGAAAATTGTCTAAGTTACATTTGTGGGTTTCTTAAAGCAATTCTTTAAAACATGATTCATACATGGCTTCACTAGTCACATAATTTGGGCAGCTATTGGTCTTTTAAAAATCACATCTTTATTGGTGTCTGCATGTGGACAGATCCTTAAGATACCTTCTCATAGTGCATTGCAAAACTGCAAGAGAGGAGTTTAAACTCAGCCTTGTTCTTTCCCAGGGAAGCAATGTAAATACCCAGAAACACCAAAGCATGGCAGAGTTGTTGTTCTGACAGATCTCCTTTTTGGGTCAACAGTGAGCTACACGTGTGAAGAAGGGTGAGTACCACGCTGCCTTTGCTGACTCCATTTCTGAGCTTGGTGTTGGGCAATTTACAGCAGAAGGTCATAGTCCGCTCCTCTGCGTGGCCGTTCTCCAACAGCAAGCCAGAATTTGTATTTTGGTTCTGGTTATGCCATAGTTGCCTGCTCGGGAAAGGAAGAAGCGTCTCTTATTTTTTCCCTGATTTCCCTGAGCTCAACAGATTACTTTGCAAACTTCAGTTTCAGCCTGCCTTCTCAGACGGCCACCCAGCAGGAGCTGAGAGTGCAAGCAAGCACGTGCCGCAAGGATGCTCCAGCAGTTTGGAAATCACTTGGGTCCAAGTCCTGATTTAGCACCTGACCAATCTAACCCAGAGTAATTTGGGATCATTGCTGTTCTTCTTGGGTCTAGGAAGAAGGAAGTTGGTGTCCTTCATTCTCCTGTGTCAAACCAACAGAAACACCTCAGTGACCAGCCAGAATGAGGAGGCTGCAGATGGAAACCTCTGGGGGTAGTGTCAGAATGGGAGTACAAAATCCGAGCTGAATGACTTGGTACCAATTGATATTTCTGTCTTTGTAACTCCAGGCATCGGCTGGTTGGACAGTCTCACAGGCGATGTGAGATTTTTGGACCAGATGTTGCATGGAGTGGTGTTCTTCCCATTTGTCAGAGTAAGTAGGTCACCACTAGACCTGGCCCAGAATTGCCAAATCAAGTCCTTAAAATTAAAAAGTGGCCTTTCCTTAAAATAAATAGAACCTTGAGAAATAAGATTTTTTTAAGCCTAATATTCTTCTAGGATTGTTTTGTTTTGCTTGCTTGCTTGGTTTCTTCTAAAAATCTTCCAGATGGTAGCTTTTGATCTTTCACAGTTAGGTAGACTGAAGAGTTGTGAGATGCCTGCAGGGATGTGTTCCTTTTGTTTCACAAACATGAATAATGAATTAAGGAAGAAATGTGTCTTGCAGTAGAAGAGTGGGATATTAAGTAAAATTGAACTGGGATCTTCCAAATACTGTACGGTGACCCAAATCACAAGGCTGTTTTGCAGGATTTGATCACTGCAATTAGTCTTCCCTTCAGAAGGAATTGCTTTGGAAGGCACAAACTTGGTATAGTAAAGCCGTCATGAGGATGTCTAAAAGGACTTCAGGATTTCTACACCATTTAATATATTTATTGCAATGTATTTGCATTATTCTGTTTATAGGCACAAAACTATGTTTTTATATAGAATTATATAAATTTTTTTTATTATTTATAATTTTCAGTTATATATAAATATATATAAATTTCAGTTCTTGAAATTATTTTCCTGTACATGGGCTCCAAGTACTGCCCATGAAACTCCTCCGAGCAGTGGCACATTGATGATGGACTTTATATATGCATCAATTACAGCACACATATAGTTCCCTCTTTGAGATAATGAATTTATTTTTCAGAGGTGGTATGCCCAGTCCCAGAGATCCAGAATGGGAGAGTATCTGCTCCTAAAAATCGCATTGTAGGCCTGGAGAAATCATACACATACAAAGATACTGTTAGCTTTAAGTGTCGTAAAGGCTTCACCTTGCGAGGCCATCGCACATCCCAGTGCCAAGCAGATAAAAGGTGGGATCCACCCATACCAGTCTGTGAGCAGGGTAAGTGTCAGCGCTCTCACTTGTTAGCACTGCAGATTCCTTCCCTACTGCTCCTACCCACTCTCTGAAGCCAAAGTTAGCTTTACTTTTCCTGTTCATTCCAACTACTTTAAGGAGAAAACAGAAATTGTTCCCTTTATTTATGCCTCTCTTCTCACACAGGAGATGAGCCGGGTTTTGGGTAATGCTGTAAGTATAAGCAAGATTTGCACTTCTCTCGTCCTACTTGTTGCAATCGATAATCCACATTCTCTTCATTTCCTGAAAGTGAGAAATTTGGTAGCTTGAAAGCAGGGCACTGACTATCAGAGAAGAGTGAATTTTTTGCTGGAAAATGTAAAGGCAGGATGAGGAAAAATTAAGGTAAAGTTGCGTATTGTATTTGCTTAACCAAATGTATATTTTAAACTCTTAATGCTGCATCTAGATGGAGTGGCAGAGCACTATCATGATCCTGATACCAAACCAAAACCAGGTAGGTTAAAAGATTTCCTAAACACTAACTCGTCCTCCCAACTTGACCTGCTTTTTGCAGGGAAGAGGACCAATTGCACTTTTTTACTGTCTTGTTATCACCTTTTTTACAATTGAACATCACCTTCTCACCCTCTCGCTTTCCACTTTCAGTAGTGAAGTGTCTGCCTCCTCCAAGCATTCCTAACGGGGAACACAGCAGTCGTTTCTCAGACACTTTTGATGTAGGAGCCCTTGTGCGCTACCACTGCAAATATGGCTTCTCCCTCACTGGGAGTAAGTCTGTTCGTTGCACAACAGACGGAGTCTGGAGCCATCCCCCTCCTCGCTGTGAAGGTATGTTTATGCTCTTTTCACTGAACCATCTCAGCTTTCTAAATGTGTTCAGCATGTAGTGATATTTGCCTAAGGACTTGCTGAAACAAGCCGTTGCTTCAATAAACTCCAACACTAAAAAAAGAATAAGGTCTCTGTAGACTCTACCCCACACAAGTTTTGCAGTCTGAAGAGTTCTTTATACTCTCACTTCACAGTTGGCTGTGTGAGCCCAAGAGTCGGGAATGAAAAAGCAATCTGATTTGAGACTCTCTGTAGGCCTGGAGACATCATCACAATTGAATGCAGCACTGCTAATGTCCCAAAAGACCTCCACAAGTCCCAGTCCCAGGCTAGGGACACGTGGGATCCTCCATTCCTCCTCTGTGAAAGAGGAAAGCATGTGTTATCTCTTCTGCGGGTGGCTATCCTTTTGGACCTTCTCACTCTTGGTACTGTGTTGTAAGATATTTAGGAGGTGAGCGGAATCCGGAGTCTAGTTGTTCAGATCTGAAGATCCATCTATCCTAACTTTTCCCAGACTTATTGCTGCAGTATCTGGTGCCTCAGTTTCTCAGTATGAATGCCTTAAAAACGAGTGGAGGCCAGCTTCGCCAGCCATAAAGGAACCTGTATGCATGTTGTAATAAGATGGTCTTACAATGGGAATTCCACACTTGTATAGATGAACTAATCACTCTTCTTATCTGACATACCATGAGAGATGATGGTGAAGTTTTCCCTTTTGCCTCTGTGAGCTCTGTTTTGATCGGCACACATCTCTCTCTTTAGTGCTGCACTGTTTCGAGCCTACAGGTATCGCCCATGGGTCTTTCAGTGGCCCAGCAAAAGCGGTTTTCACTCCTGGAACATCTGTAAGCTACATCTGTGAGCCCGGCTTCTCTCTCATTGGGACAGCATCCGTTTCTTGCACACAATCTGGAGCCTGGAGCCATCCTCCTCCAGTCTGTCAAGGTGTGTTTTTGTTGCAGAGAGCTAAGAAGAAAGGACATTTAACATGACTTGCCTTAGGGAAAGGTTTGTATAAGAACAAAATCTGAGACTTTTACTACAGAATGTGTGATAAGAATATGGTCAGGTTTATACCCACTTCCAAAGCCTGATGGAGTTACAGGGTTACAAAATGAGTTGTGCCTAGGTGAAGAAATTAAAAGGGAACAATCAAGGCTGCAAAAGGTAGGGTGCCTTTGCTACCCTCTGGCAGTCCATCAGGATCCTGATGCCAACACTGTTGTTTGTATCTCCCTGACTTTCCAGTTGTGAAGTGTCTCAATCCTCCAAACATCATCAACGGGAAGCTCAAAGACAACATTTCAGACACTTTTTCCTATGGAGCATCTGTATCCTACAGCTGCAACCCTGGTTATTCGCTTGTTGGGAATGCTTTTATCAACTGCACAGCGTCAGGAGCCTGGAGCCAGCCTCCTCAGTGCAAAGGTGTGTTTGTGCTTAATTTGCTCATGCTGTTTGGAATTTGTGGTGGCAGAACCAGAAGTGGGCTGAGGAGACATGCAGCCATGCTGACATACACTCTTTACTTTGCAAAAAATTAAATCTGCAGAGAGACATATGAAACAAAATCTAAGCAGTAAAATCTGCTGCAGCGAACATTGAATTCCATCCCCTTATTTTGCTTGGGAACCACTTTTCTATCATAGTTAGGCAGTCTTGATCTGTTAATTGTGAATTTATCTATTCTTTGTTATCCCTGGAAAGAGTATGATATTATTGTAAAGAAGCAGAATGGGAACCTCATGCTAACAGTCAGAAAGATATAAGTACAATAGAGGCAATTCTGAAAGGCAGTTTTAACTCTTGCATGTTTTCCATTTCTGCTCTTGTTGCCACAAATGAGTTGTGTAGCAATTTTCCTCCATTAAAAGCTTTTCATTTTTAGTGAAAGAGTAGCAACTTTCCCCCTTTCCTTTCCTTCCCTTTTTGTGTCTCTCACTCCCCAGTTATCACTAACAGGAATCAGAGGAAGTGATTAGATCATAGGAGTTGCCTCTGATGGATGTTTTGTAGGTTAAGTGTCAGCCTGACTGTTACTCTCTTCTCAAAAAAATGCCTCTGTATCTGTGACTTGGCACTTCTGTGTAGCTCACTGGGAAGGTCAGTCCTCAGGCAAAGCTGACCAGAGGCGATTTCATAAATGTCACAAGGTTCCTAGTGTGAGTGTTCCTGCATGGAAAACTGGACATTCACTGGAATAAATTCATTACCCACACAGGGAACTTCCTTGGTGGAGTTGTACCCACCTTAGTGACTCAAAAGTTGAAAGTGCTTGGATAACAATGAAAGGAAATAACGTACAAATGCTTATTTACATAAGTCAGAAGCTCTTTAAAGGAAGCAGTCTCACAGAAAAAAATTCTCCCTGCCATTCCACATTCTTGTGGTTTTGAAGTGTCTTTAGCAACTATTATGTGTGATAGTAAAATAAATACTAAAAACCCCCATAAAACAAAGGGTAAAAGTCACATATTGACCTCACCCCTTTAGTCTCCACTGAGAAACTTCTTCAGAATTCTTGGGCTTGGACTGTCAAAGGTGAGTAGATGCTTAAATTGAAGCAACTAACTCACTTCATTGAACTCAGTAGTGTAAGTATCTTAGATGGCTGGACAAATTAATAAATTATTGATAAATAATATGGGTGGTGACATCTTTGAAGGGCAAAGGACTTCTACAGACTAGAAGTGAGTTACAGACAGTTGATTATAAAGCTCCCACAGAATCCTTCACTGCTACACCTTTCTTCTCCAAATGTTTTGTTAGCCCAGTATCAGAAAAATCTCTCTGGAAGGCCTCTCCCAAGGTATCCTTACTGCACACAATTTTCCATCTGCCCTATCAGTGTGGAGTAGCTGCTCCGTACAAATATTCACTGTGGGAATGCGACGCCTACCCTCTTCTGCAGCCACAAGGAAAGGATAACAATTATTTCCTAGTTACATTCAGAAAGAATTCAAGAATGATGTCTTAACCCACAGTTGTATTTTTCAAATTTTATGTTTCCTCTCATTAAATATCCTTTTTTTTTGTAACTTCTAATTTCAGAGATGGGATGTATATTCCCAGTAGTTCAAGGTGTAAAGAAAGACACAAAAGGAAATACTTATCGTTCTGGGACTAACATCACTCTTGAATGTGATGACGGTTACACATTGGAAGGCATCAGTCAGATTCAGTGCCAAGAGGACTTTAGCTGGGACCCTCCTGTACCTGCCTGTAAACTGAGTGAGTGAATTATGCACGAAGCAAAGATCAAACAGAAACATGCAAAAGCATTTTAAACAGGCAAATGTTCCTTCTGTATTAAAAAAGAAAGTATATAACGGTGTGGCTTTGAAGAGATCCTGTATTGTAGGCCTTAGCAGTGAAAGTTTTAGCAATAAAGTGATAAACTACAATTCAGAAACACCCTATTTTGCTAGAATAGTTTGCTGATTTTTCTTTTTCTCTTCCATTCAGCATCACACAAGTCTGGTTCAGTAGGCCTAGGTAAGTAGCTTAGAAATGGTTTTGTGGCCAGGTCTTCAGCTTTACACAGTGGCCTTAGTGGCACCATTTCCCTCTGCTTACTTCAAAGATATGCCTTGTTATGTCTTTTGTGCTGATATGTTTTAAAACATACAGCAAGAATAATATGTGCTTTTCTCTCTCAGGAGCTGCAGCTGCAGTAGTCCTGCTTCTTCTGGGGACAGGCATTGCCTGGAAAATTATTTCTAAGCAGAAGGAAGGGTAAGCAGTCTGCTGGATGTTCATCCATGTCTTTGTTGCCATGTCTCAAGTTTTATACACTTTATAAACCTGGAATGTTTGCCTGAATATGTCTGGGCCTTGTAATTTTGTATCTTTGGCTCACACTTGCAAACTGTACAAGGCACAGCAACCTGGAATCAATGGTGTGGTCATGTTTTATTTCAAGGAGTTCCTCCTTAGAGAAAACCAACACAAGTGCTCTTTTACAAACCAATACAGTTCACTGATTTCTTCTTTTTCACTTAGCTATTATAATACATATGAAAACCACAGTTATGAAAACTCTCTGAACCAGAAGTGTTCATGTCTTCCATAGAAGGTATGGATTTATGTTCCTCAACATAAAATATCAGTTAAGAGCTGCAAACTTGACTAGAAAACTTCTTCACCTGAATCTTCTGATAAGACACTTTGTTTTGCTGGATGGAAGCGTTTATTTTAAACATACTGGGTTTTTTAAACATTCCATTTTTCTTTCTGACACCACCCTCAATGTGTTTCCTCTTCCATAATCTGAATATAGATGGTCTTCATGGGTCAGACTTCCCAGACTATGCCTTGCTTCTGACATAAAGCTGCTTTTGTTTTGTAAAGATTATGACAGAGCTTGCTCTCTAAAAAGCTACCTTAACAGCAGTAGTGTCAGAAAATGACACTGAACTGTGCCTTTGGGTTTTTTTGCTTGCTTTTACACTTACTGCAATGTCATTTTTACCTGCAGGTGAATCTACTTTCTATCTTTCTGTGCCGAATCTATTGCAGATAATAATAAATTTTCAGTTAGCAGCACTCTGAACATCATCAGCTTTGTCTATAAAATGGCACCTGTAAACACTAGCTCTTTTTTTTTATTTTTATAAAGGCTGGTTTTAGACAATTCCTCTTTTGAAAATAGGCATTTTGCAGAAATTCTCTTCCTCTCTCTCTGAGTTACAATGTAATCTCTAGGCATCTGCGTGAAAACTGGAAAAGTCTTAATTTTGACACTGGGCTGTCATCTTTTTCCTAGGCTGGGCATCTGTGCCGCCACTAACCAGGCATTATACTCATTCTCCATATACAGCTGCTGCAGGATGCATGGAAGCATTGCTTGATATTCTGTGAAAAAGGCACTTTACAGTAAACTCGGCATTAATGCTCCTTCTCCTCCCACTGAGTGATGTAAGGATCTAACGAAGCTCAAACTGCACAGAGTACAGATGCTGTCTGAGGGACTCCTCTATGCTGCTGCCATCTGAGGAACATTTCCTTTCTTTTTTTGCAAACCCTGTTGTAAGCAAGATCCACAGAAGCATTCCTGTGCATTCATGGAAGTCACAAGTTGTTAAACCAGACTCTCTTAACAGCAACTGTGTTCACTTCTGCCACATCACGGGCCTCTGCTCTGTATTTTCTTCCAGGAATGCTGATTTGTGGCGTTCTTTATGGATGCTTAACCTAATAAAAGCTGAATGTGGGCCAGTAATTGCCTTAGGTTTTGTCTCTCCTAGGTTTTGTCTCTCCTTTTGTGTCCACCTAGAGTTTTGAGTCTTTTTTTAACATTGCTGTGTAACACTCGGCTTGCCTGTCAAAGCAGCAGCCCTGCACATGGCTGCTCATCCTGGGCAAGCACACAGGCGCCTTTATTTTTAATTTGCCTTTGTTGGCTTTGTAGTCTGGGCAACTAAACATGCTTTGAAGATTTTTCCTCTTTGCCGGCGTTGTGGGCGGCTCTCTGAGGGCTCTGCTCAGGAAAGGGCCCGGGCCCCTCGGGCCGGGGCCTCTCCCCGCGCCGCTCTCCTCGGGCCGGGGCCTCCCCTCAGACCGGGGCCTCCCCGCAC
Source organism: Microhierax caerulescens (assembly GCA_035590215.1). Classification (NCBI taxonomy): domain Eukaryota; kingdom Metazoa; phylum Chordata; class Aves; order Falconiformes; family Falconidae; genus Microhierax; species Microhierax caerulescens. The sequence goes on from JAVJGJ010000035.1 coordinate 5,457,619, forward strand.
GCCCGCTCCCCTCAGACCGGGGCCTCCCCTCGGGCCGGGGCCTCCCCGCACTCCCGCTCCCCTCGGGCCGGGGCCGCGCTGACGTAAGCCCAGCCTCAAGCCCAAGGCTGCGGGACCGGGGCCACCCCGCCCTTCCCGAGCGGCAGAGCGGCCCCGCCGTGGCGACCGCGGCGGAGGGAAGGGGCGGGCCGCGCCTGCGCCCCAGCCCCGCGCTGCGTCTGCGCTGTGGCCTGAGCGAGGGGCGCGGAGCGGGCGCTCCCGCTGGGGCCGTCGCGGTCATGGCGGCGCCGCGCCACCCGGGCCTGCTGCTGGTGCTGGTGCTGGTACTGCCGTGGCTCGGTGGAACGCGGGCTCAGGGTGAGGAGCGGGCGCTGGCTCCCCCGCTGCCCGCCGTGGCGAGGGAATGGCCGGTGCGGGGGGTGAGATGAGGGGCTGGTGGGGCACGCCGAGCTCCCGCGGCCTCCCGGCCCGGAGCGGGGGGAGGGCTCGGGCCCCCTGCCTGGGCCCCGGGGGTGCTCGGCCGCTCGGCGAGGCGGTGGGGAGGGAGAGGGAAATGGATTTCGGCGGTGCGGAACCAGCGAGCTCTCGGGGCGGCTGCCTTGCGCTTTGGGGTGAAAAGGTGAGGGAAAGGTGGTGTCGCAAGAACAGGCATCCTGGGTTCCATGCTGGTGGCTGCTGGTTCTGACCCCGAAGTCGAAATTTCTTCCGTAGTAAAGAAAACGTTTGGTAAATCTCTACCGATTTGTAACGCATACAATAACGTAAATGGGTGGGGAAGGGGAATAATCGGCAGCGCGAAGGAGGTGATGGGCTCTGTCGTGTGAAGCCGTGCACAGGCTGGGTGGATCTGACGTTTGGATTGCAAGGTCTTGTTTTGAGTCCTCTAGCGTGGAGGAGTCTTAAGTCTTCAGCACAAACTGCCCCTCAGAATGTCCCTGGGTCTATGGGTCAGTGTTGGATCCCAGGATTCCAGACTGGGCAGGGTTGAAATGCACCTCTGGATCACTGGTCCTACCCCCTGCTAAAGCAGGGCCTCCCGGAGCGGGTTGTGTAGCTGGTTTTAAACTCTGCTTGGGGATCTGCCTGCCTTAGGGGAGGGAATCGGCCCCGCCGCTGGGGCTGACTCACAGGGGGTTCCTGCAGGGAGCTACACAGGCGTTCTGCTGCGGATGTGCGTACGGGGAGTGAAGTCATGTGTGTAACTCCAGGAGTAAGGCAAATAAAATATGAACTGGAAGGAAATGTGTTGTCTAGGTAGAACGCTGAAGGAGAACTTGAGAAAACAGATGATTAAGTAACCTGCCTGAGTGTGGAGTTGGACATTTGATACAATTAAAATATAAGTTTTAAAATTGGAATCTAATTAAATATACAGGTTAAGAATGTCACTTTGATACACTGAGGAGTCCTTAAAACCTACTGAATTACCCTGGCTTCTATGCCACTAGGCCTCGTTGTATCTAGCTGGTTGTATCTCTTCTTGTTGACGACATTGTGGATTGCTTTTTCCTTCCTCTTACTCTGACAGGCACCTGTGCGCCTCCAGATCGGCTGCCATATGCTGAGCTCAAGGAGCCTTTCAACACAATGAAGAACTTTACTGTTGGAACCAAGGTGTCTTACATTTGCCGGCCAGGGTATATAGGAATCCCCGGAAAATCACCAGATCGTACATGTGGTGAAGACTTACAGTGGTCACCCATAGAGCAGTTCTGTACAGGTAATGTGTGCATGAGCTCTTTCACTTTTTCTCTTTGAAATGTAACAATTTTAGTTGTTTTCCAAGTGAGAATTAGTATTCTGTAGTGTTTAAACAAAACTTGGAAAATGCTAATGATGGTAAGAGCAGTATATACCAAAAACTTAGTCTTTGTATATAACTGCAGAGGTGCGGATTTTTTCTTTTTTGCCCCCCCCCCAACTCACCCTAGAGAGAAAGTGTCGGCATCCAGGAGACTTAGAACATGGTTTCATTAATGTGACGGATCTTACATTTGGATCAAAAGCTTCTTTCTCTTGTGAAGGAGGGTAAGTATTTTGATGAAGTTAATGAATCCTTTTTTTTTTTTTTTTTTTTGTGTGTGTGTGTGTGTTTAGACCAGATTTGAACCAAACACAAATTTTCTTATGTGGGTTCCATTCCAGTTCTGACTTGAAATGTCTCCTGAATTCCACCTGGAACAAATAAAATGACAGCTAAATTTGATTTGATTCTTAGGTTCTGCTTGCTGTTTGCATCAACCAAGGCTTAAGCTTTTTAGTGAAATTCTGCAGAGTGAAAACTAGAGGATTACCTCTAATGACTTCTTCTAATGCTCCTGTGATGGAGGGAATAAATATATATATTAATCACACTTCATTATTGTATTGAGTAATGAACCACTTGGCTGTGTGTCAAAAGCTATAAACAAAAGTTTGTAGGTGTTGGAGAAATGAGAGACTTCTTAAGTTTCACCTCTTCAAAGATTTTTCCCTGTCTAGATTCCGATTACGTGGAACTGATGAGATTTCCTGTGTGATTAAGGATAATGGTGTTGACTGGAATAGAGATCTTCCTTTCTGTGAAAGTAAGTAAATTACTACCGTGTGTAAGGTCGTGTTCAGATGGTGGTAGTTCATTTGAAAACAGCTATGCCATAAACCTGCTAGTATAGGAGATGATTATTTATTTTAACTACTTTGGATGTGCTTGAGGAATGACTCCTGAAAAATACCAGTTATTGTGCTAATTAGCTCATATTAGTTAAAGTCAATCTCTTCTTGAAACTGAGACTTCTTGAAACTGAGACTCCCTATAATAAATCACCACCCATAACTCTCATCTGTAACTGTAGCTTGTCTTAGAAATAGCTATGTGTTGGATTTTAAATGAAATTACTTGAAAATCAAGGCTCGCTATTTCTGAGGTGAACGAGGTAACAGCAAAATTCTGTCAACTAATTTGTGTGATTTATTTCTAGGAATTCCTTGTGAACCACCTCCAAGCATAGCCAATGGGCGTTACACTGAAGCAGCTGGCTATGCTTATCAAACATCAGTAACTTATACATGTGATGATGTACCAAAAGGCACAGATCCCTTCTCACTGATTGGACCAAATACTATTTTCTGCACATACAATGCAGAGTTAAATGGAGTTTGGAGTGGACCACCTCCACAGTGTAAAGGTTGTTGGGATTTTTAATATACTTTATTATAGCCTATGTGACTCCAAAACTTCAGTATCTGTTCCATTTTTGGAAGGCAGAGGGGGGGGAATGGACTTTCCTATAGAAAAGAAACACAATCCTCTGGTATTACATTTGATGTAGTTCCAGTGGTGATAACTGCATTATGGGGATTGATTGATTATGACACAGAATATGACTTAAATGTAGGTTAAAACTTTATATTTATGAGTCTGCTGTCGGTAGAAGTGATAAGCACAAAGTGAAGGAACTGAAAGACCATAAAGTCTGGGTAGCTGAATTAAAACTGTAAAGAGCAAGAATGTGGGAAGTAGATTATGAATAGTAAGAAAGTAAGGAAGAATTCTTTTTCTGAACACAGCTATGCAAGTGCAGAAATAAAAGCGAAGCCCAGCAATCGTAAAGCCTTGCTTTGCAGACATAGGGAGGAATGCCAGATGCTTGCATGTTGTCATTTGAACCCTAATCAGTGTCACTTTGTTTTCTGAAATTCTGCCGCTGCACAGGAGTATGTGTTTTGGAAGTGGAGTGTGATTATATCATTATTACTATAATTACTATAATTTCTTATTTGACTGTGTACCATTATGACTCAATAGCTTAAATCAAGCACTTTCTCCATATTCAAGAGAATAATCTTTTTACAAAGCCCCTCCAGACAATTTGAGGAATTAGATAAGGAGACTTAGCAGTAAAAGGGTGCTGTGTCTGTTGCAAAGATACTGTTAACAAATATCTCAAAGCTGTATTTTTTTTACCTGTTTCAGTGGTCAAATGTGAGAACCCAAGAGTTGCAAATGGCAAAAAAAAATCTGGATTTGGACCTTCCTATAGCTATGGGGACTCAATCATGTTTGAGTGTGATCCAGGCTATTTCATGATTGGAGAGGAGATAATTACCTGTGAAGAAAATAGCACCTGGTCTCCTCCAAAACCAACTTGCGAGAAAAGTAAGCCTTTACATAAGAATTCAACTTTTTTATATGTTGAGAATGTTGTAAGTCTGTTTTAGCTAAAACTTAAGATCATAACACTGTAGTTGCAAATCGGAAGCTAAGGAAATTGGCATGGAGCCTCCTCTGTGGGCAGCCGTTTCAGGTGTTTGAGTGACTTAACTTGCTCTCATCCAAAACCTCTTTGGAGTTAAGTTACAGGCATACATATAGAAGTTACGGTGCGGACGTGCTGTGGTACTGCTGCATGATAATAGCACCATGGTGTTTGTTCTAGTGATTTCATGTGTAAATAGAGGAGAAAAGATGTGTTTCTGAATTCTGATAGAACTAGGAGTATGCCCAATGAGGAAACCCACAGCATCCTTCTAGAGTAACCAAAATCATTATGTGTCTGTGTTCTCTTATGCAGCTCTCCACACCATACAAGGTGCCTGGAAAGTAAGCTGTAGTATGTAGATCTTTACCAGGCAAATTACTAAGTCCAGACTAATTTGCAAGGCTGGAGACATTGCAGACATTGTTCTGTAACCTTTCTCCTTCCTGTTTGTGCCAAAGGGAGAAGGAATGTTGTTGCAGAGTACAGTGAAAAAACTTTTTAATGTATACTGTAATAATGAGTTCCCTGCAATGAGAAGCGCTTCTGCTAAGAGTATGTTTGGGTGTTCCATAATGACTTGAGTTTAATAAAGCACCTGGAAATGATTCTAGAACTTACAGAAATAATTAACCAATAAATACGAATTTCTTAGCTACCACATTATAAGATCATATTACCTTAGGGAATACCTGCAGTGATGTTTCCTTTAAAATTATCTAAAGGAAGCATTTATACTTAAAACTGTTAAGTTAAACTATTCAAATGTGCTGATCTGTATTTCTCATACAAAGGCAATGTATATTTGTGGAGTGAGTTAATGAATTAGGAAATATTTTAAGTTTATTATCACTAAACTTATATTTGAATTCGTGCATTAGTTACTCAAAGTATGTGTGATGCCCCAAAGATCACACATGGAGCAGTGGTCCCAGCGAAGTCTGTATATGAAGGAGGAGAGTCTGTTCGCATAAAGTGCAATGCTGACTGTGCTTTCCCTGATGGTGCTGAAGAGATGACAGTAACTTGTCAAGGCCAGAATATGTGGAGTTCTTCGCAAAACTGCATGTGTGAGTAAAACTCATAATTGGTAAAATCAAGGGCAGAGTGACAAGTTCCAAATGTCTTAAGTTATGGGCAGACCCTGAAAGTCAGAGGTCTGTCAGCAGGGCACCAACAGGTTATGTTAGTAGGGTTGTGAGTGTCATGGTGCGGGGTTTCAGCAGCTGAGGGAAGTGTTCAGCAAAGCTGGCGTACTTGCTTGGTCTTTTGTTTTGTTTATGGAAATTGATAAAGTTCAAAAGCCAGTGTGAAAAATCTGCTCTGGGAGTGTTTTCTGAAGATTTTTCCTTTGCTGATGGCAGACTTTATTGTTGCCTCCCTTTGCACTATGTGATCACTTGTTGTGGTAATAGAGGTGGTCATTACTTTGATACAGCTGTTTGTCCTAACAAAGTGGAGACTTGTATTTCTGTTAATGTGTCTGAAGCATGTCCATCAGCAGAAGTATCTGCAGCCTGTAGGAAGCAGGAAGCTTTTGTCTTCAGGATTGAGTGAGCTTGGTATTTACATAAATGTGGGGACTTTTTGATGGCGACTTCTTGAATCTGCTTCACATACCACCTCTGTTCTTGGACTTTATTTCTTTTTCTTTATTCTTTTTCCTCTCTATCTTTCCAGGTGGGCCTAAAAGTTCTGGTGTCACTCCAGACATTGGTTATGGTAGAGTAATTGATGGACAGAAACCTTCGTATTCTATTGGGGATGTTATTACAATTGAATGTTATGCAGGCTACACGTTACACGGTGAAGCTCGTATTCAGTATAATGGAGAAAACCAATGGATTCCTGGAGTGCCAACTTGCCAGTTAAGTAAGTATGAACTGCAAGAACTTCCACTAGAATGAAAATACATGTATCAGGAGCTCTACTTCTTGGAGATGTTCTTTCATATTCAGGAGAAATAATCTAATGCAAACTTCCTTCTTTATTTTGATATAAGGAAAATAGGTTTTGATAAAATCAATTTACAAATAGGAATATTTTAAGTTAAATGTTATGATATAAACTGGAATGCTGCAATGGCAGAAGTGCTTGATCTGTTTGAAATAACTTTGTGAATATCTTTACAACAATGTTTGAATAAGAAGCACATGTGTTCCTCTTATGATACTGATTCACTCTGTTTTAGGTGCATATATTGTGGCCATCATCTGTGGTAAGTATCTTGCAAAACCTGAACAAGATACAATATGGGTTGTATGTTTTTTACGTGGAGTTGATGTTCTGGTCATCACCTGTGACTGCAGTAATGTATCACAGTTTTGGAATTTTGGTTCTTTTTAAAAAAAATGCTTGTCTACTCCTAAAGCTGCATAGTTCAAGAAAAGTCAAGATTATTTAGCAATTATAGATTAATTTCATGTAAAATGTGTATTTTTGTATGTATGTGAGGCATTTGATTTTAAAGGCAGTCTTCCACAACTTAGTCAATTTCATAAGCTCTTCAGAGCTTGGGTTTACTGGAAGCATGAGTAAATAACTGTGCCAGTGAACAGAAGTGCTTAGTCCATCTTCTGTCCTTGCATTTGTTACCCAGTTGTGTAAGCCTACCACTTTCTTAAAAACTTGTTGTGAAAAGTAACATTAGGGTGTTGAGATACCTGTTTTGATGTTACTGAGCTGGTGGGGTTTTGCAGTCTTGATGGGTCACTGTTCTTGGGCTGAACTGTCTTGAAGAGTCTTGAGTAAATACATATTTGTGAAATAAGCCGTGCAAATTTTTAAGGGCTTTTTGGCAGGGGAGAGGAAGGGATGTATAGGACTGTGGGGGAAGACAGTGCTATTTCTGCTAAAAAAAATTGAGGCTTTTTTGTGAGCTAGAGATGATATTTATCACTCTAAGGCTTTCTTTAATTCTTTTAAAGTGATTGTGGCAATTGTGGTGTTCCTGGCAGCCTTCTGGGTCTATAAGAAATTCTTTTCACAAAATGGGTGAGTAAGCCTACTTTTTTATTATTATCATCGCAAATTGCTATATGACTAAGCAAAAGCAGTGCTAACATATATGTAAATTTCTTGAGCTTTATCTGCCTTTTCTTTTTCAAATGTCTGATGTGTGTGAGCTTATCCCAGCAGCTGATGGGAAGCTAAAGTGCCTAACAATGTATTTGACTTTGGTTTTGTATCTGCTGTTTAGATAAACTAATTACCACTTGCACTAATGTCAGGGAAGGAAAACCCCTGTTCTTAAGCTTGTATTTGGCATAGGTAACACTTGTTGAGCAAAGTACTGTTTGCATCTGATCTAAAACATGTCAGTTTAGCTCTTAAAACCAGTGGTAGTATTGGCTTGTGTGGGCTCATGGTATTTTATTGCTTGGATACCCTCTGGCATCACTAGGTCTCAGGCTTTAGGGGCCGGAGTGGTTTACATGGATTGGAAGCCTTGGAGGTGAACGAAACAGCTTCCTCTCTTCTCCTTAAGGTGTAGCAATGGTAGTGGAGTATAACTGGGGAACTGCTGTGTTTTGGACCAGAAGCACCTTGAATGAAATAATATGGGTTTAGTTACAAGGAAAATGTGAAGAAAAAAAAAAAAAAGTGGCCCAAACCGGTGCTCCCTATGCTGTTTAAAAAAGCACGTAGTCAGCTTTGCTACTAGAATGTTTAATGTGTGGATCTACTTCAGTTTTTTTCCTTCTTCAGCAGCAATGATTGGTGTCCCTCTGTTAAAGACTTGCAGAACCAACTGTAGAATACTAGATGTTAAGTGCTAGTGTTCTTTTCTTTTTAATGAGACATACAGGGCCTTTTGAACTTTATCTTGAAAACAACTGATTGTATGTATGCTTTTTCATGGAGGGTTGACAGGAGACTTAAATGCCTCTGTGCGTTGCTTCTTGCAGTGATGCCTTATTTTACCTTCTTGAAAAAAGCCTGTTTTGTTGGAGAAATTGTAATGCAAAATACTGAACATTCAGAGCCAGTTACGTGGTACACACAGAATGTTATGATGAGCATGTCAACTAAGTGAAATTCCAGCAGATTTTGTTAAAAGGTATCTAGGGTGCATGAAGGAAAGAAAAGGGTGCTTTAAGTGAAGTAGATTGGAGGAAATACTCCTGCAGTTCATATCTGTAATGAAGTACATGCAGTATTACTTGGGAGAGCCCTGGAGCTAGCTTATGTCCAATGAGGTTCTAGCCTTAGTGCCTTCCACATACAATACAGTATCATTACAAGGCCCGGAGCAGCCCTGTAAGCAGAGTGGCTGTGTACCTGTGTGTTGCTGAGCAATTTAATGCTTCTGAGCAATTGCTTTTCATCCATGACTTAGGTAATCTGCAACCTGGATGGCCAAATAAGTGTACATGGGGGTTATGGTATTAAGGTAGCTCTTTCTGCTTTCCTCTGTGGAGGGATTTCTCAGGATGTAGAAAGGAGGAGGGATCTAAAGCAACACCATCAAAAATTGAAGAATGTTATATTCCTGAAAATTTTACAGCATGAAACATCTTACTGTGCCCAATGCTTTCCTTAAGCTTCTTCACTGTGAACATCTATCTTGACTATTAAACCTCTTTCTTGTCTGAAAACCCTTACCTAATCGCCTTTTAAGGCCTAGATCTTCCTGTTCAGTTTTCTGGGTTCTTGATGTAGCTGAGCCTTTGTAACAACTGTTGTACTTCCAGTACCTCATACCTGCTGGGTTGTTGTCTTCAAGTTACAACAAAAATCTTTTCTTGCCCTCTCCTCCTTGTGTGTTTAATCTGCCAGTTTTATAGGACATTCAATTAGACCTTTTTCCCCTTCTGCTGTTCAGCTCGTATACAGTTGATGAGAGTTGCAAGGAAACATGTATTTTAAAAACTAATGTACCAGCTGAGACGGAAGAAACCGCACACATGAATTAATTGAATCTTAAAAAGGTATACACTTTCCACTTAATTTGGACTTTTGCAATGAAGCTTAAGTGTCTTTTTTTTTTTTTTTTTTTTATGGTTAGAATTTCAGATGTGTGGAATCTAGCTGTGAACCTGTTTCCTGTAGGAAAGGCTATAATAACTGTTCGTTCATTTGGGGTGAATAGGGTATATTAAATAAATAATTATCATTCAGTATTTTAAATGATAGCTTCCAGTGATTGCATATCACATATCTTTCTTTTGGGTTGTCTTTAAAGAATGAATGTCCTATTTTTGTGTAAGATAGAAACTATATACATGCTCAGCAGAATGCTTGCACCTGTTTAAGTAATGTGAAATGGATTCCAGTGGTGTGTTACTTTTGTTAGTTAATAATATAATTCCCTATAATTAGAAGATTGTTGGAGCTGGAAACCAGCTTTGCTTCATTACACGGACACTAGAATTTGTAAAGGTAGTGTGCATCCCTTCAGAGAAAATCAGATTATATGTCTCTCACGATTACTGGTTCATCTAGGTTTTCAGCTTTCTAGAAATAAAGGTGAAAACAAGGTCTGTTTTTTTAAAAAAAACTTTTTTATGAAAAGGCGATTTCTTTTTCAAATTGAGAGTTCTGTAGCCCTAAAAAGGGCTACAAAATGTAGTTGCTTGTTTGGAACTGATGTCCTCTCCTGTATTGTAAACTAGTGCTTATTCCAGCAGTCAGGTGCATTTGATGATGGTTATGATTGCTCCTGCACTTGTGTAGGGTCAAATTAGCTCTTTCAAAACCTGACTCTTCAAACTGTGTTAAACAGAACAGATTTAAGACTTGACAGCTTACTTTGATTGTTCCTTGTCAGTATTTTGTTGTTACTTCCTTAACAGTTAAGAGTTTGTACTACAGATACTTTTGTAAACTAGTATTTTCATTTGTGTTGCTTTTCCCCATTGCACAAGTTCTGAGGTGGTTATGGTTGAAATGTTATGTCTCTTACTCTAACAATGCAAGGGTCTTTTCAAATGCATAGGCTTGATTTTATTTACTTTTAAAGAATGAGTGTCTTTTCATTATTTTTTATAAGTTTTAGATGGCATATGTGAAACTTAAGCTTGGAGTTTCATCCAAAATAATGTACGGATTAAGGAATATCATCTTTGTCTCTGACGTAAGATATTTCTAATTGAGATAGGATTAGTTTTCTGGGTTAGTTTGGTTTATTTTTGGAGAGAGAAAAAAGGAACCAAGACATAGAATAGAATTGTTAACTCCCATTTTACCTTCTGCACATGATGATGGTAAGAGAAATTCATGGTCTGGTATGCATACACACTGTTAACCCCAGAGTTTTTCTTACGGTGTGTAGGACTCCTTAGAGTAATATTGCAGAGTTTTGATATGTTTTTTTTTGTGGTGTTTGGTTTTTTTTTCCCTGTAAAGCAAAACAGGAGATTTTCAAGAACCTGAAAGCATACATATAGATGTAATTATGAATTCTAATCCTCATATGTTTAAATATTGTAAATTTGCTCTTAGCAGACTAAAAAAATCAAAATTCTCACTAATATTCAGCTTCTGGTTATAAAACATGCACTAAACATACTGTATTTAAAATCAATTATAAGGGATGCTACCGATGTAGTCTGGAAGGTAGTTAGGAATCCTGTAACTTTGATAGTACTCAGGCATGGTCTGTTCAGCACTTGAAGAACGTTTGATCCAAATGGATCATTTCTACTCTGGGTCATTCTTAACAGTCTAGTGGATGAAATTAAGCAAGTGTCTCCTCAGTCTAGCAGTTGCTTAGTAAAAAGAGGGCAAATAACAATTTAGTCTCATGACTTTACCTGTTGATTTAATGATAAAACTAAGGATGTGCTTTCAGAATAAATGTAAAAACTATTTAAATGTAAAATCTCTGATTTTACTTGTTTTTTTGTTTGTAGGAAACGTGACAGCACTCCATTTACTGCCGAACATAAGATCTGTAAAGCATGAAATGACCTTTTTTTGGGGTGGGAGGGAATTTTGCAGGTTAATATACCTATCAGAAATGGAAAATGATTGCACTTGCATTGAGTTTCTGTAGATTAATATCTTGTGCTGTGTCTTATACTACTGATTAGTAGAGTAAGAATAATATATATCTGCTTTTCTTTACGGGCCACTTGTCTTTTCTGTGTATGTGAAATGATTTTAAAGTCACATACCTATAGCATGTAAGAGTGTCTGTGTCAGCGGGAGTACTGGACGTATCACTGTCATAGTACCAGCTGCTGCCGCCTGCTGCCTTCAGTGCTACCTCTTTCCTTACAGAAGACTATCCAGTGTTAGTTTTGCTCGCTAAAATCCAAATGTGCTTCTTATTCATTTTGGTGGTTCTGGCGGTATAAATTATGATGTTGTCTTTTGTATTCTGGAATGTTTTATTATTAATTTCCTTAAGAGATTGGTGCCACTTAAGGCTATGTCTTTTTGAAATGATCACAGTTTAGATCTTTTATATACTACCTCTTTGTTTGCCAAAGTTGGTTTCTGTATATCTAATGAATTAAAAGTGTGCCTTTAAATCAGAGTTTTTTAGCTTTTCTGTTGCCTTTAAGAAGGAAAAAAGCCATATATATTTCTGGCTCTGTGATATAGTCCCAGAAGGACTACAGTGGATTTGTGGGAATGGAAGACGGAAGGGTTCTATAGCGAAGGTATCTCCTGTCTTTGAGTTTGTTGGCCTATTGACAGAAGGTACCTAATTAGAAGGAAAAATCAGTGGTAGCCATCTCCTTTCAGGAGCACAGTATAAGTTCCTTAGGATACTTGATTTTTACTGAGCCTTGATGTCAGTTTTGGACATAATTTGTTGCTTTTCAAGATAAGAAAAGGGTGCTGTGTGGATCTAGCTTCTTTGCTTTTTCTACTTGAAATACATATATTCCACATAGAGCATTTAACGTTTCTGTATACAGACTATGATGCTAAATCTAGCTCTGTAATGCTCAATTTAGCATCAGATATCTGTTAAGAAACAGAAGCCTTTCCCTGTCAGACTCCCTTCCCTTTTCACGTTAAGTGAAGACCAAACCAGCTTAGTGGCGGGAGTGCAGGACTGGATGTGCTGGCCGTGCTGGTAGATGTGGTCGCTCTTGAGGTAGCTGCTTGCTTCAGGAAGTGTTCTAGTCAGGACTGTAACTGCAGGAGCTCCCATCGCCGCGTTTGCCATGAATGGAGACTCAGATGTGCATTGATTGCTGTTACTTTAAATGCATACTTGCTACTTCTAATTCCTTATTAAAACCGAAAGCTTAATTAGGACGGGTTTTGGCTTGCTGAATCTCTGAGTTTGCTGTCAACATACAGGCAGCCTGTAAGAACCAGTTTTCTCAGAATAACCAAATTGCCTCACTTCAGATGGCTGAGGCAGCATTTAAACTATTCTTGTCTGTGGATGGTTGGCACTGCTCTCCACTGGCGTGAACAGATTGTTTGAGTAACATAGAACTGTTACAGGGCTTTTTGGGACAATCCCAGTGGTTGTATTGTTACAGTTCATAATAGTGTCTGGTTATGAAAAAGGAGTTTTGGCTATACAGAATGACTTGCTGTTTATTGCCTAGCCGATACCTAGTTTGATAACTGTAAACACTGTGATACTATCCTGAATTGAGCGTGTTGGTCATCAGCTAGCTTGATTAAGTATGGCATCTTCAATGTTTTAAAATACGCTGAAACGCACTTCATGCTAAAGTGAAATAACTGTAAAAACTGGCTTTATTTTTACATTTTTTTCCAGATGTAAAGACCAGTGATGACTTGTAATATTGCAAATAAAAAATGTTAAATTATTTAGTAGTAAGTGTTTGTCTTTCATTCGTCATGTGGTAAGCAGCTCTTTTCCCATTATTATTAAGACGATTCTTCACATCCCAAACTTGCATTAGGTGGCAACTGTTGAGATTGAAGTTTGCAGTTTGTGCACAGACTGACTTAATGGTAGTGTAGAGAATGTGTTTTAATTTGCTGAGTGGCCTTTTGGTGTTCTTTTGGGAATTGGAGAGAATTTCCTAGACCCTCCAAAATTTTAGTGTTTACTCCTGAAGAACTTGGTAAAAATTTGATGGAGGAGAGGCAGATTGTCACATGGCTGTTCTGATGTAACACAATGTCAAGAGCAAAGCCTAGAGAGTTCTGGTGTTTTTGTTCGGTGTGTGACAGATAACCCTTAGGGAGCATAGCTTAGGTGTTCCTAAGTAACATGTTAAGTAGAATGTCATTATTTTTAATTGTACGAGATTTGACTCAAAATGTACTTAATTTTCTTTGCAAAGAAATGTGTGGAGTCACTTGCCTTACAGAATGAAGCCTTTCAGAGGGTGGAATAGAAAAATAACTAATATGCTTGCTTTTTTTTTCTGTTTTTAATTTGCAGTTGTGATACTCTGAATTGGTGTGGACTGCAAATGATGACAGTACGTAGACTACACAGATTTACAGTCTGTGAAGTTTGGGGATTGCAGTCAGCATTGATGGGGATAGGCAGCAGTTTGCCTTAAATGCTACAGATCAGTTTGTTCTTATTGTCATGAATTCTGCACCATTTTTCTAAAGCTCAGTCCCACATGAATTATTTCATTTTAGAATCTGGAACTGATAATTAAGAGTCAAACACATGAACTTTGTGCTAGGAAAAAGCCTGCATGTAATAAAAAGGGGTTGTTGCCATCTACTGGTAAAAGAGTGATGTCCTCGCAGAGGGACTAACACAGCTTAGATGTGGCATTACATAGTTTAATGTTATATTGTGTGAAGTGTCAGTAGTTGGTAGCTTCTCTGTGTGTTATGCTTGAAATCAGTGTAAATGCTTGCTTCTGAGGACGGTTCGTATGGGGTGGTGGAAATGGAGCTGGGGGCTGAAATGAAGAGACTTGCAGCAATTCGATAAGTTCCAGCAGGGAAGCATGTGATCTGTCTACCTGAGACAGAGCCCAATACCAAGCAGCACATATTTTTATTTAAAAGGAAAAAAAAATATCTGAGTAAATAACAGGTTAAGGCAAACAAATAGCACGTGGAATAGAACTGGTCAGAAGGTTAGGTGGCTGTGCTCTCACGCATGGGCCCTGGCTTGCTTGAGTTGAAGAATCTTAGTTAGTGTTTGAAGAGATGCTTCGTTTTCTCTTTAAGCATCCCTCCTAGTTGAACATGATGCTGACTGTCCTCCTTTTGTGCAGGATGTTCAGCCTGTAGGTGTAACTGCAGGTCAGAGAACAGAAAAGCATACCATACGTGTTTGTGAAGCAACATCGTGCTTTTGAAGGTGTTTATTTATAAGGACTTTTTGGGGCGGGGGAATGAAGTTTTCCATTACTGTTGCTTTTCCCCCTACATCATAACCGATTTCAAATGGTGCTAGACAAAAACTGAGACTCTGAACACCAAGAGAAATCGGTCAGCCTGTGTAAGAGACATTTTCCTGGCTCAGAGAAGAATCCTCTTGTAGATGACAGCTATGCATTCTTTAAAGACGACTATTCAGTGATCTGATCAAATGCTTCATCCGCACAGCGATTGTCCTTTCTGTGTATAATAACGTTTGACAGTAGTGAGGTCAAGCAAAAAAAATAGTTTAGCTGCATTTTAGTGGCTTGGATGCAAGGGTATAGGAGTCTACCGAAATATTACTAGAAGTTGCCAACAATAAACTTAAAAAATAATTCTAGAAAAAGGAGTGGATTCTGTGTGTGCCAGTGTGACATCATCATGATTGTTGAAGGCACTTTTGTGTTTAACTGCTGAGATCGAATTGTTAGAGGGAAATTCTGTGTTTGCGGAGCAAGTCTCTGGGAGCTAAGGAATGATAATTCTATGGTGATAGAGTCCCCAAGCACAGAGTGGACATTTACTTTAAGTTAGGAAATTAAACGTTAGGGGCCTAGTGACTGTATAATGTATAGTGTACTGTGCCTGATGCAAGAGGTGCTACAGTGGTTTTCATGCAACTTTTGGATCACTTTACTCTGGACAACTTTAACTCATATCCATTGTTTATTAAGTAGAAATACATTTGAAGGAAGCTGTTCCTGTTGTGGCCCTAGCTTGAGAGGGTGTATACAGTGTTTGTATAAGTGTCTAGAAATCAGATGATGTTACAAAGTGGATGGCTGGCAAAAAAATAAGCATTGGGAAAAGTGCTGTTTTAAGTAGAGGCCATCTGTGAAGTTAGCAGCTGCTTGATCTCTTCCCACGTTGTAATTCTTGCTCCTAGAACACTGATTTCAAATGGTGCTAGATACGAAGTGGGAAAATCTAAGCCACCATGTGAAACCAGCTTCCAGAGGAAGACACATCTCATGCATGGCTGCAGGCTGAGAGAGAAAATCCTTCATCTCCACCGTACCTAGAGAAAAATTCATTTATTTCATTTTATTAGAAAGTAAGACATTTAACTTTGGGTTAGTTACTTTATTGACGCTTTTTTTTTTTTGCATCTTGTGAATAGTTGAGGCTGGTGTAGAAGAAATGAAATACTGTGACCAAGAAACCCACCACTCTGGCAATAACTCACTTCCTTTTGTAACCAGGTGGAATATACTGAGGCTCTTACAAGTGAGCAGTGAAAAAAAAAAGTCTGACTTCTTTGTAGTGCAGAGTATGATACCGATGGCGGGGTGGAGGAGAAGTTTGTGTTGTACAGGAACACTTATTTTTCATGCACCACAGATGGAACCAGGCTATAAACCTCATTCTGTCCAAGTCAGAGACTGTTCTGCCTTTCCATCGCTTACTGATCTCAGCATCATCAGAGAGGACAGGACAAATCAGCTGCTTTTTGTGACAAGGAAGGGAAATGTGACTATCGTGATGGAACGTCCTCTGTCAGCTGTATCCCTCAGCCTGTAAATAGCATGCCTTTAATGAGTGGGGAGTTGCAGACTTTTGGGAGACAAGTTTTAAATTCTTTAGGGACGATGAAAATAAATTGCACGGAATCTGCTCTGAGCGTGGGTCAGAATGAAATCTAAAAAGGGAGTGTTTGCAAATCTCTAACTGTAAGTGGCTCAACGGAAGTTGCTGAGGAAGTAGGTGAGTGTGAGAATGAGTGGCTGACGATTACTGGAAATGGAATAGGTCTGAGGAATGCTGTAGTGCAGCACAGCCATGGTAGTTAACTGGTGGTGTACACGTCTCAGTACAGTGGGAACAGATGGGGTGTCTCGAAGCCTGTGAATAACTATACACGTATATAATTCAGGACCTGTCAAACCCTGGCCACCGTGTCTAACCTGTGGTGACGCAGAAGCTGATGAAAAATGGAGTAAAATGCAGTAGAACTGGAGTTGGGAGTTTCACTTACTGATGCCTTGGGTTTTTGGCAACTCTTTGCATTAGTTTTGTAACCAGATCCAAGGATCTGCTTCAGTGCTTACATCCTAATGCACACCCACAGGCAACAGAGGAAAAGCTCAGAGAAAAAAGAGCATGTCCTTCCAAGAAAGTGGGATGGAGGAAGGGGAAAGAACTGTACTAGATTGCTGTGTCTAGTTATTTACTGTAGTTTCTAAATCCATTATCTGGGGCAACAGGGTGAAAGACAAGTGGAAAGCAGGTTCCCTCCCCAGTGTCTGTCTTCCTGGCACAGTTATTTATGAGGCAACCTGTATTACCAGCATGAGATTTACTACTGAAAAGCTGGACCAATAGAAAGTTACGGCTGACAAGGTCAGTTGCAGCACAGCATCCCAGCACCCCAGTATCACAAATACCCAGCAGCATCTTTTCAGAAACAGGCTCAAAATGAGGGTTGCTTTGTTGTTTTTTTTTTCTTGTCTCGGTAGTAAGCATATGCCTTAACAGCAAAAAGAAGTCTTTATTAGGGTTTTCAAAAACAGTTGGTGGAAATGTCACTTATATTTGTGCTGCTGAAAATGAGAGTTTCTCTAGAGGTATGAGACTTACAGAGTCTGAACTGGGTCTGAACACCTATGTGTACCTTCCCCTCCCCTCTCCAAAGGAGACTAACCTTTCCAGAAATACCATGCAGCAGTTGAAGACCAATGGCTCATTCATTATAGTTTGATAAAACCAGGTTTCACTTCAGCATAATTAAGATGATGCTGCCCCTTCTTCAGGCTACCTGAAGATTGTCCTATTGCCTTAACAAGCTCCCCTTCCCTCCAGGCAGCTAGAAGGTGTCAGCCCTTTCTGCCAAGCTGCAGGTACACCTTTTAGGTAGGATAAATCTGTGACAGTGTATGCTGTTCTTTCCAAACCTAATAGCATGCTTGGGCAGGCAGCACGCAGAGGGGAGGAGAAAAAGAGAGCAGTTTGAGATGCTGTGATACACAGCACTCAACTATTAATATGCACACATGCAGAAAAATAAACCAGTGCTTGTCTCAGACATTTGCTGGGTGTGTGTTGAATATGTACATATAGACACGCACATATGTGTGGAGACAAGCAGATACTATCAGCTATAGTTGGCTTTGTCAAAGTGTTCTGGAGTCCTCAATAAATAGTAGTAGTAGTAGTACAATATTATTATTCAGTGGGTTTTTCCTCCTTTTTCAGACACGTTTTAGTAGCAGTCCTGTTTTGTAACTTCTTTCAGAGGAGCATCTCAAAGCCTTTTACAGGCTTCACACTGCTTTATACATTCTACACGAGACAAAGGCAAAAAGGGAAGAAATCCCTGCCTTCCCCCATGAAAGGGAACTTCCTCCCTAGTCTAAGACCTTTAATTTAGTCTGCAGGAACAAGGCAAAGCTGGATGTCACAGACCTGATTTTTCACAATGTACAGCTTACAAATTAAGGCATTTCTGGGGCTTCCATACTAAGCAAAACAGATCTCTGTGTGACCCTGTCTGCATCATAATTTTTTTTTCTTTTGTTTTCAAACCATGGAGTCAAACTCCTGGTTCATCAGGCTGTGGTCTGGTCTCCCCTGGAGAAAATAGCCCTATTTTACATGCAAAAGATCTGAGCTTGATACATCATCCTCACAGTCAAGGAATGAGTCAGACCAAGGCCAGGTGCAGGACAGAGGGGTGTGACAGTACAAGTGGTGACCTGTAAGGGGAATTGAAATGAGTGAACTTCTAAGGTTTCAAAAAAGCTTCCTCGGCCTGGGGGAGCGTGTAACTGCGTCTGTTTGTTGTGTGGTTCTGTTACTGTGTGGTGTTGCGTAGGTCAGGTATGGACAAATGTGCCCTAACTTGCAGCCCCAGCCCGTCGTTAGTGTGTAATGCTTTCTGTGTCAGCAGCAGCGCTGACCTGGGCTGAGTGTAGGTGTAGGGCAGATGCTGCACTGCTTGGTGAAGTTGATGCTTATGTCTAGAAGATGGTTCTAGAGATGCTACTGCTATTATGGCCAGCAAAAACGTGTACTGCCCTCATGAGTTTAAAGCGTAATGGAGATGATATTTTATTTCCTTGATTAGGAGCAGAATAAAAACTCCAGGTTGCATTTCCTGAGTTGAATGTAGCCTATAACCTGCAGTATAAATAGTAAAGGTAAAAGCCAGGTACTCTTTGAGTCTGCAACCCCTGTGCTGTCTGCACACACATCCACACCCCCCCCCAAAAAAAATCAACAAACCCCCAAAAAACCCCAAACAAAATCCAAAGGTAGGCTGAACACTGGACTGTGGCATGCTGCGGGTAAGAGCCTGTAAAGCCTTTTTGTCCCATTTAGCTCTATTTGAGCCATGGGACAGTCAGGCCTGCTTGCCATTTGAGTCACTAATTTCAATTCCTATTGAGGGTAATCTGTCAGAGCACTCTCCAGCATTTCTCTAGCTGTGCTGAGCTGTCGACAAGCTGCCCTATGGTTCTAACCTGTTTTTTAACATGGTGCAGTTGTTTGAGGGTTTGGGTGGGAGGGGGAGGCCAGGTTTTTGTTTGCTCATTTGTTTAACATAGGGAGAAGCAGCTTTTCCAGACAATTTGGGGCAGGCCAGGTGATATGTAGTGTCTGTGATGGCTGAAATTTGGCTTGTGATGAGGTCTGAGCGGTGCATCTTAGGCTGTTCTCTTTGCAGGCTGGCCTCCCTGAAGGCACACCAGCCTCTGGTTAATTCTTGGTGCTTTGAGTTTTGATAGAGCTCGTTCCCAGCATGGGTTTGGTGCCAACCAGGATTCTCTGAAACAGTGCTGAGCCACACTCTGGCAGTCAGCATTGGCAAACAGGTATTGGTTTGGATGCAGCGACCCGTGGGTTTGGGACAAGGTAGTTGAACACTGCCCCAGGCACACCGGGTAATGGGATGGGCCGTGCCGGCCTTCAGTTCATGGTTCTGCTATATGGACCCGTATTTTCTGTGCTGCTTGGGTCTAACAAAGGAGGCTAAAAGAAAAGCACAAGAGATCGTTAATTTTCAGGTTACAGATTTTCTGGAGAAATTTGGAGATAGTTCCTAACAGCACAAGATCACTAAAATACTTGGGATTTATTCGCAAGAGCTGGGTTGGTTTTTTTAATCCCAGAACTTTGTTTCAGAATGTTTAGTAAAATGTAACACTTAACTTGCTATTGCTTATCCTAAAGCTATTCTGAACTGAAGGGAGCTGTTTTATCATGGTGACCATTCTAGGACTGCTAAATATTAGGGTTACAGTTTCTAATCTTGTGATTCCTGTCTGCTTATCTGAAATTGCTGTGAGGTGCCTGGAGTCATACAGTTTTCCTCTACCTTTGCCTTCATGGGAGTTCCTAGGCAAAACCACAACCTGTTTGGAGGGCGTGGGAACTACTGAACCACTGAATCCTATGGAGGATTTCAGGTTTCAGAAGGAACAATGAGATGAAACTGGGCAAACTTACATGACCCAGGTCATGGAAGAGCAGTAGGAAGGTGCAGCAATGAAAACTCATCAAACTTAACCATACATAGCTTGACTGTGCGTTACAAAACTAAATACACTAAAAAAATTATCCAGCGAAGTAGGTGAGCCAGAAAAGTAATCTTCTGTTCCTAACTTCTGTACCTAAGCATCACCTTAAACTATAAAGTATTGATTGCAGGTCTTGAAAGCAGTCACAGGGAGATTATTGTTGAGATTTGTATAGTCAGTTCAGGAACACGGTGTTCCCCCAACGCTACCATTTCAGCTACTTTAGGTAATGTCAAGGGAAGTCGTGTTTTTCTTTGTGTCATTCGAGAGACAAAAGAATGTCCTGTGCTAGTGAAGAGCCTAAGGAAACAAATACTGCCAGATGTTCACTGAAGTATAACGTGCCATTAAACCGGACATTTGAAAAAATGCCTCCAGTACCCTGCCATATTTAACACTACCCACAATAGAAGGACCTGGCAAAAAAGCTGGAGAAAAGCACTGACCAGAACTCCTGTGTGACTCCCCTGAGCACGTGAGCTGTTTGGTTTGTACCTGCTCTCAGGATTTCTACCGCTCTGTCACTGAAACTTCGCCGTGTGTTTGAGAGCCATCGTCAATGTGTAAGAAGCATTTGAACTGTGTATCCAAATACAAAATTGGTGGCTGCTGTTGCACACCTACTAAGCACCATTTGCACTGGATGAAGAGTGTTTGTGTGGGGAGCTGAAGAGATGTGCTTAACTCAGAAATAGCTGTCTTCCTTGGAAAGCTTAAGGTCTGAATCACACTGTGTTGGCTCAGTTTTTAGCAGACAAGCTATCACATATGCCTCCCTGTAGGCGAAGAGTCGTCACTGGCATCAGGATTAGCAGCCAGGTTCTTTACCTTTGAAAACCAGAAAATTAAGATACTGAAGGCTAACGCTTCAGGTGCAGTCAGGGCTGGAGGCTTGGGGAGGGGGGCTAGCAACACTGAGTAGGAAGGGTCTGCTCCTGTCTGTGCTTGGCCTGCACTGCTCCCCGTGTCCCTCTCCATCCAAAAGGAGCCAGGTAACATGCTCCCAGATTGAACTTTGTTATTGCAGCGATGGGGACAAGTAAGTTATTTTGCTCAAGATCCTTGAGGCATACACTGTTCCACTGCTGCCCGTGAAGCCCAGAAGACTAGAGCCAGCCTTAACGTAGCCATGGCTGATGTTGTCCTGAGTCAACTGAAAATACTAGTGACATGGACAAATAGGAACACAAGAGAAAAGTGTGGAAACCTGGGAGGGGACAAGACAGTTATTGAGCTGAGGTAGCTGATACTGAAACCCTGCAAAAGACAACACTAGCTTGACTAGTGAACTTAAGAGCAGCCTGCAGAGTCCACCTGACGACTACAGGACAGAAATGCAAATACATGCGGACACATTTTTATTTTTTGTTTTCTGGATCACAGCATAAGTTGATGCCTAGTCCTTTAATACATGCCACTCCTGATTCCTAGCAATCCGTAGGAAGTCTTGGGGGGGGAAAGAGGATGAGAGAAGTAGTGCAAAGTTTTTGTAGTTAGCTCAAGAAACAAGTTATAGATACGTATTTTAAAACGCTTCAGAGATGCAGGATTTTTTGAACCTACAGGTTTAGACTCGGTGGCCCACTACTGCAGTAACATTAATTTTCAAGCCTCATCTCCAAGTTCAGGACTCAAGCACTGCCACACTTGCAAGAAATGTGGACTGGGAGTTCCCGAACCAACTGGCCGCTGCCAGTGAGTCAGGGGAATGACCTTGCAGCAGGCAGCTCACGGTACCTCTCTCGGAGCTGTGCCAGTATAAACGGCACTGGCGTCTCTGAATGCTGTTGAAACCATTTTGTGAAATTCCCGCGTTGGCCTTTTCTACTGCTGCCTTTGCACCAAAACTTCTGAGTGGGTAAGAACAGAATTGGGCACTCCCTTCTTGTTCCATAACAAGGGCATCTTCACGACCTACGCTTGGGGCTGTCTGTATAAAGATACACAGAGGAGAGGGGCAACTCGTATGTCTTGCCTGTATCTCTGTCCATTATCATCAGCGAGAGATACTTAGAACTGACTTAAATCTTACCCTCCCCTCCAGCCACACCCATATTAAATTGTAAGAAAACACCGTGAGCAAGTTTTAGAAAAAATACACGGCAGCAGTGAATTTTCTGGATAGGTCTGGAAGTGATTTGTAAGAGGAGTGAGGGCAGAATTCTTGGCATTTGGACGTTTTAATGAATTTTCCCAAATAAGAAAAGAAAAACATTTGCTCATAGACTTGAAGCTTTTCACAGCATCAGTAAAGCTCCTGACACAGAGCCCAACGCTGTATTTGTATAACATGGAAATTAACAGCAGCAGCAGCAGCAGCAGCGCTGCAGGCTTAGAGTCTACTCTGCGAGCAACAAAATGGCTAGGGGTGCTGTCGTGTTCATTCGGATTCCAAATGGTGAAATAGGTGAGTGCCGATATCCCTGCCACTTCAGGTATGGTTGAGAACTTTTAACATCAATATTAAATTAATGTTTCTAACCATATTCAAGCTTGTGCCCTCATCAGCTCAACTCCGTAAAGCACAGACAGGAACCAACAGCAAAATCGGACTGCGTCACAGATGTAACATGACCATCGGCAAAACAAGTGCAGAAAGAGATCATGGCTGTCTCGTCATTCAGAGAGCCTTCCTTCGACAGCAAAGACGCCTAAGACGGTAATGCTTTTAAATTTACGTTGTGAGCATTTGCAATCCTTAACTTCCTTTAGCAAATTTTGTGGTCCTTGAACAGTCAAAACTCCTAAGAAAATCACATGTATTTTGCCAACAGACCCAACGCATTAACGAACACTGCGTCATAATGCCGCACTAAGGCTGCGAGATAGACTAAACCCCACTTTGCAAAGGAAGGAAAACAAAAATACAAAAAATGTATCAGCTTACACAATGTCACACACACAAGTGTCAGAGGGAGGAAGAAATCACAGCTTTCCCAAGTCCTTTTGTAGCAATATGCAGAAAACCATTACGGAACAGTTAGCCACGTACAGCTAACATACAGTAACAATACCATTCCTATGCACAAAATCGCTGCCATCCTACAGAAATATGCCATGTCCCCTTCTTAGCCTTGTTTCTTGCCAGTCCCACAGATTTACCTGCTGACAGTAACCTCAATTCCTGAGTAATGAGATTTACAGCTGATGTTTAACATTGAAATAACTCCTTTTTTATCTCTGTCTCTTTACCCTCCCTGCATTTAGTCACCATTAAACCCTCACTGTGGCAAAAGGAATAAAACCAAGTGCATCCCTACGCTGAAGACAGATACTCAAAAAGTACGCATATGCTGAAGCAAGTATACTGCTACCCGTTGTACCTCCCTTCAAAGGGCTGAGAAATGTCATGGAGAAGCATTAGCTTTGCAAATTAATGGGGTCCTCCACCTCACAACTGTCATGGGCAAAATTGCAAAGGGTTGTCCGTTCAGACGGCACTCTGTAAAACAGACTCAACCCACCCGTCTTCCATGCAACTGAGTATTGTTCCTTAGTCCAGCTCCTGGCCGCACAGAATTACTTCTGTGACTGCCTTGTACTGTGCCTATATGTGTGTGTATTTATGCCTGTCCATCTTGCTGCAGGGACCACCGTTGTTGCTGCTATTCCTGTTGTTCCCCTGCTCTGCGGAACTGGCGCTGCAGGAGGCAAGGATGCTCCAAGGGAGCCAGCTACAGCCAGTGAAGGCTCAGTGAGTCAGGAGGGGTTGTGACGACTGCAGTAAGAGTCTGAAATTCCCTATGGAATCTGGCAGAAAAGGAGGGGAGGCAAGAAAGGTGGAGATGGGAAAGAGGGGAAAAAAGTGGGGAGTGGCAGCTACTAGCTGTTTTCTTCTTCCCTCCCTGTTCCTACCACCGCACTGCCGTAGGAAATGGCATCCTCCCCTCTACGGTACTGCGCAAAGGAATGGAGTCGGGGATAAAACCGCAGCGCGTACGGCCTTTGAAACCAACCAACCAAAATTCGGCCGGGTTGAGTGTTTGTGTGTAAATACAGCCCTTCTCTCTCTCCCTCTCTCTCAGACTGCCGTTCAGAGGACAGGCTACTGCTGAAGTAAAGGGACGACGGACGCGGTGTGTCTGAGCCAGTTCTGAACCCAGCGGTTGTTGCTAAACAACCGGACCTGACGCTTGAGATGTCAACGAGTGAGTAATGTAGATTAAATGCTTATGCTACCATTTCCTTAAACTTGTTTAAGCCTCAATATGATGAAAGACTATGGTATAATGTTCCCTGCCATATGAGAAAGCAAAGTTACCACTCCACTGCATAATCGGGAGACTTCCTCAGCCAGAAGGACCAAGCTCAAAGCTGGTTGTGTCCTCAGCAGTTCCAGGCAGAGTTGCCATCTTCATTGCTGCTCGCTTTAAGAAGAGAGGTGAAAAAATAGTATAGTAAATGGTTAAGAGAGAAAAATGTTCTCCCCTTCATTTCCTCATCCTCTCTCTGGAGCTGCTTTCTGCCCTCAGTCTCCCATTCATCCCTACCCAGTCCTTCCCAGTCTATCAGTCCCTGTTTTCTAATGCTTCTGTTTCTTCTGCAGACCTTTACAGGCCCGTCACTTAGGGTTGTCTTCACCTCTCCCTGATGTTACCGAGCCTGTGGCAGACTTGCACTTACGCAAACAAAAGCTGAGTTTGGGCAAGAGTCTTTTTCACTTCTTTAATTATTTCCCACGACATAATTTCCAGGTGCAATCCCTGCCCCGAGCAGTTTACAGCCCTGCTAGCACTTAACCACCTTATAAGGGAGAAGGAAGAAAGCAAGCAAGCCAGAAGAGCCTCAAACGCCAGTACTTTCCCCTTCCCTGTGGTTTGCAGCTCTGACACGTCATCGTCGCAACTGCACGGCAAAACGAAACCACCCTGGCACCCGCGCGGAGCACCCACGGGTGTGAGGTCGGGCACCCACCGCACCACCGAGTGAGCTGCTGCTTTGCTGCCTGCTGGCGCTGCCTGGGGGGCTCCCGGCAGCCCCCCCCGGAGCGGCGGGGGGGGTGTGCAGGCAGCGGGCTGGCAGCGGGCAGAGAGCTGCCGGCACTTTGAAGCAAGTGAAATCAACGTTGAGATTTGACACCCAGTCCTCGACCAATCCGGGAGGGCTTTTCACCTGCCATCACCTCCTCCACCAATCGGATGGCGCCTTTGGGCTGAGAGCCCTCCCCGGCCAATGGGGAGCCAGCTCTGCCACTTAGTTAATGATGCAGCAGTACAGGGAAGACTATCACATGTGAGCTGGAAGGCTGCCAACATGGAGACACGGAGAGAGCAAGGTAAACAACTTTCCAACGCCAAAATGATGACATTTAATCCCTAAATGCTAGCTTCCCGTCTCGACTCATCTTTAACCCCTTTCAGCTGGTGTGGAAGCGTCTGGAAGGCACCGTCTACCTGTCCCCAGTGCTTTTAAAAACTGGACGACATGCCCTGCAATGATCACTGCGTCACCGTTTACCACTTTCCAAACTACGCAGTGACAAACCTCCAAGCTCTGAAACGCACAGCGCTTGTTAACCCCTCCACCAAACCCTCGCCAACATGCCAGCCTTCAAGGGGG
>JAVJGJ010000035.1:5501696-5519128 GCA_035590215.1 Microhierax caerulescens
CCGGGGCCGCCGCCCCCCCCCCCCCCCCCCCCCAGTCATTCCCGGGTATCGTGAGCGGGGGGATAATCGCCCCCACTGAGCAGACGGGGGGCTCGGCACACACAGCTGGACTGATTTGCTGACAGGCACGTGAGAAAATTGCGCTTGTCAACCGTTCCCTCAACGATGCCGTCCTTGAAACCGCATCATTTCCCAGGGTGATCCCAAACACGGTGGGGAGGGGCTCCCCGGGTAGGACTTGACCTCCACGGAGCGTGCGGCTGCCCCCCCTCCCCCGGCACCCGCGCCCTCACGCCAGGCTGTGTCCTCGCTGTGGGGCTCCACGGGGCACAAACCCACAGCTCTGGCCCCACCGACACCTCCTGCCCGGGGGTGCGGAAGGCTGCCGGAGCCAGCATATGCAGTATGAACTGGGGACACACGAGAGGTCTTGGGGGGGGGGGGGGGGGCGGAGGGATGCTCAGCTGCGCGGGGATGCTGCACAACGCCCGCTCCAGCACGCACTGCTGCAGCCCAGTGCTGCTTCGCCTTCGCGACCCACGCCAAGGCCAGCAGCTCTCTCTGCAGCCCAGTGGAAATTCCCCAGCGGTGCCAGCACTTGTGGCCTCCAGAGACCAGCAACCCTCGCTGGACCCAGCCAGGAGCTGGGGTGCTGCCATCTCGGCGCAGCATTCCCACCGCCGCGAGCCTCCCGGGCTCCGGGCAAGGATAATCTGGAGCAGCGAGGCTGGTGGGCGCTGCGTGGGGGCTGCACCTGCTCCCCCTCCACCCCCTGCCCTCGCCTCGCCGGCTGCACCATCCCCTGCGTGTTTTTTCAGGCTCCCCTGCCCTCATTTGAATGGGCCCTGCCTGCCCAGCCTCATAATCTGCCACTAAGTGGGACTGCCGATGAACACTGTGATAAATTTAGAAAGAAATCTTTGTGTGGGTCAGAGGAAAAACACGGCGGCCTGGGGAATCCGAGCTGCAGCGAAGCGGCACAGCTCCCTTTGATTTCCCTCTGCTCTCTGCCTGCGAAGCAGGATTTCACGCCACATTTCTTATGGCTAAAAGCAGGAGGGATCCAGAGAGTTTATAGGTGGTCCCCGCCGCTGCTGGAGTTTATAAGCCAAGGGTGCCTTCATATAAAAATAATCTGTTTTAACAGATATTAGTGACAAAGGAGCGGGGAGGATCGGAGCGTGCGAGCAGCTGAGCCGCCCCGGCGCAGCACGACCTGACATTTCAGCTGGAGCCTCTTAAAGAGCAAGTTTACCTTCCCCCAGGACTTGTTTATACGCACAAGTAGGGATGGCAGTTTTACTTAATTCCACTTTCAGGCTCGTCAGGCTCCTGCCTGCGACACCACAGCAACGTTGTTCCTCCTCAATTGCTTGTGTTGACCTGTTAAATTGTTTTTAAATGACAGCAACAAAAATAGTAGCATTAGTGGTGCAAAATCCCCCGTGAAATCACAAATCCAGCACCACTTTCCGTACTGAAAGTCCAAATGCTGTTCAAAACTGTTTTGTCTTTTGTTGGTAAATCATATTGTACCAATGCAAGAAAAGGGAATTTTCTGAACGTATTTCCTTTAATAAGCTATTAAGACCTTGTACTGCAAATTAAACTATTAATTAGATGTCTTATCATTCCTAAACACGTTAGCATGTTGCCAAAGCAGCAATAAGCCTCTGGGGCAAGCAGAAGATAAGAAAAGAAGGAAGATGCAAACACAAAGATTAAAAAAATAAAGCTAAAGGGCCGCAAGAACCAGAAATAGCAAATAAATAACCAAGGGTCAGTGGAGTATTTTTTCATTTACAAGAATAAATTAAATATGTAACTTGAAAATAAATTTCCAAGGTGGAGGCTCTTGGGACATCTGTGTCCTATGCAAGACAAAAGGAGATGTAACTCTTTTCTACAGTGAGAGAGAGAAACTGGAACTAATCTCCTTTCCCTGCAACAAGATAACTTTCCATTAGAAAAGTAACAAATATTGTTCAAACTTGTTGTGTTTTGGTTTTTTTTTTTTCTCCAAAAGAAAAATGCAAGCAATTTTCAATAGGAAAATCTTATCCTGATGCAATTTCACACTGTCTCCACAGCCATCCCTTCCGAACCAACCCTCCCCCCCAGGAACAGCATCCCAGGCTCAGCCATTCTTGTCTCTCCTGGTTTTTTAAGGTTAAAAAAGAAAAATGTCAAGCGTCACAGCACTCGGCACACTTCCTTTGCGTGCTGTGGAGGTGGCTCCTCCTGCCCTCATGGCTCCTTTCGAAATGAAAAGAGAAGGTGAGGCTGCGAGCACGGGACCAGTCTGTGCCTCAGCCCGAAGGTCCTTCTCACACGGCGGGTCGTGTCTGAGACCCGAGTCCCGGCTCACACTAATCTGTGTTCATCCCTGGCTCTATCTCAGGGTTTGCAACAAGTGCATATTAAAATGTTTTTAGAGCCCAATTCTTCAGCATTTGCCTTTGACAGTTTATCTCAGGGGATGGATAATCTCATTTATGTCTGTTACTGCAAATCAAAACACCAGCAAATTAAATGGATCTGAAGGCTAAGATTAAAGCCTTAGAATTAAAACACCTGTGAAGTGCCTCTAATGCAAATAGTTGTAAATACCATTTTTTCTGAGGGATGGAAAAGCCCTACCCAGATGCTGTTCGCTTTCCCTTGAAAGCAAAGGCGGAAATGCCCCATCGGTGCAGACATCATATACGTGGGCTTTATGCGATGCTGGCTTCTGTTCTATGGTTAGGAAAGGAAAAGAGCTTGAACACCCTTAACCAAGGCCGGGAGACGTCTTTATGGCCATCTGATGACGACTGAGCTTTCGGCTGACTCGGAACGAATTCCACGGGACGGGCTGGAGGACGGCGCGGGCACTGCCCGTTCCCAGGCTGCCGTCGCAGGGATGTGCCCTGGCTCCACCGACGATGCTTCGCCACCTTCTTCTCCATCAGGCACCCACAGCGTAACGCAGGCCGTTGGCAGAGCCGGTGGTGCTTCCGTGGTCCCCGCGCCCGGATCGCAAAACCTGCCTGGCCTTGCAAGCAGATGGTTGTAGAACTCCCACACACATTTTGCAGGATCAGGCAAGCAGATGGGAAGTGGATTGATGGGAAATTCATTTTAGAAAATTTCATTTTAAATGTTCCCCATTCCTAGAATATGAGCTTCAAAGCCCACCGGACGTTTTATTTCTTCCATAGTTTCATAATGTTATTATTTTAGCGCCTTGGCTGTCCCGCCGGTGCCCCAGGTTGCAGCAGCGGAGCAGAACTTCAGGTGCTGCTTCTGACGGGGCACCCGAACGCAGGTACCAGCTGCCCTCTGGAGCAGCTGTTCAGTGTTTTAGCGAAGCGCAGCCAGCAGATAGCAGCATTGTTATAGATAAGATACCCCGCGCTCTCCCTGCTGCGGTTTCAAAGTCCTGCAGCACCCTTGGTGCGTGAGTCTGAGGCCGTGACCCCCCTCCCCTGAGCTCCCGCTCACCTGGGCTGCAGCCTGTGCTGCGGAGGCGAACACTTACCTGTTAGCCCTCCAAAGAAGCCGTGTTCTCCAAGAGAAACTGCTTTGAACAAAATTTCACAGGGGGTGAGAATTTGACAGCGAGACCAGGCGCGCAAGGATCTACCCTTAAACTGATATTTTAGCATGTCGGGCATCGGGGCAGCTCTTCCCAGTGCTAAATCAATGAGAAAGAAATGAGCAAGCAGCAAACAGAGAAAGGAGATACTTTTCTCTGACCTGGGACGTGCTGTTTTGCCCGCAAAGGGCTTGTGATATTGCGGTTTTCTCACCTGAGAGGATTGTGCTGTTTTTATTGTCAAAGGGATGGAAGATCCACTGAGGGACATAATTAATAAGACAATAAAAACCTGTTTGCTCTGATAAATCTGATTGATTTCAGCAATGCACAGAACGAGCCACCTTCAACTCACAGTAGCATTTTATTTTTATGGCAGTTCAGGTATGAAGGTATTCCTTCTTTTCTGAAAAAGTCTTTCATTTCAACCTGCAGAAAGATTTGGGGCTGCCTGGGTGGGTGTCAGGGCTTCTGCTTGTGTTTCAGGCTGGGACGTGGACATGTCATTTCATGGCTGTGTCACGTTGATATTTGTATTTAACCCCTTGTATATGTATGTGCCACCATTTTCCTCAGAGGATGCTTTCATGCCGATTATTTTCATCAGGGCATTTCATGCCAATATAAGGGTCCCCACCAACTGAACAGTCTAAGGATGCACTGTATACAAACAGGACACGGCATCACAAACCAGGCAAGGGCACCTGCATCAAGCTTGAGCCAGGTTTATGTGAAAGCAGGTCAGTTGGAAGCTGGGATGGATTTAGCCCCCTTAAAAGCCCCTAGAAGTGGCCCAAAAGCAGCTGTGAGCCCGCAGGCAGCACGGGATGGTGAGAGGAGGGGGCTGCCTGGCAGGCGGTGGGGCCGGCAAGGAAGGAATGCAGCGAGTTTGATGAAGGAATGCAAGGAGTTTGATAAGGAAGAAATAATAATAATAATAACCTTTACAGCTGGGCCAAAGCTGAGCCTGCCTGTGTTTACACACAGGCAAAAAACTTCCTGAGCTGGAAGCGCAGCCTTTTCCGCTGGCTCAGCACCGTCCCTGCTCGGCCACCGCCGCTCTCGGCGTTTCCTTCAATCTGGATGTTTCAGAGAAAGCTTTTGTTTTGCCAGAGCAGTTGACTGTAACTTTATTGTCTCTGCTCGGCTGTAGGGCATACCCTCAGCTATGAAAAATGCACCTGACGTTTGATTAGATCTCCTACTTTGGTACAGTAAGCAGTGCTGATTAAATAAACCACCGCCAAAAAACAACAAAAAAGCCAACCTGAGCTCCCTCTCCTGCCCCACAGCGCAAACCAAGCCTCTGGGAGAGCTTCCTCCGTGCTCCACTGCAGCCAGGGCTCTCGGGAAAGGAAGCAATTTCATTTCCCTGTGCCCGTTCCCCGTGCAGCCAGGCTTTCGGGGGTCAGATTCCCCCAAACTGCAACAGAATAGGCAGTGGGGGTCCCTGTTCAGTACCCCGCAAGCAGTGCCCGGGGTGCCTCTGTCTGGGAAACAAGCACCAGGAAGGGTCGGGCATCCCAGAGAGGAGGGGCCGGGTCAGTAAAGACCCCCAGCTCCAAAGCTGCTCTCGGTGGAGCTCCAGCATCTCCACAAGAGCAGGCACTACCAGACTGCCGTGCATCGCCCTACAAATTATTTGAGGCAGGAACCGTTGCTGGTTATTGCACGGTGAGGAAGCCTTCATCTTCATCCTCGTACGCGGGTGCACACACACACACCCCCCTCTGCTGTCACGTCAGACCCTGCAGGTCACCCCTTGAGGCTAGAGCCTCGGTTATTTTTCCAGGAATTATCTGGACATCTTAAAGATCAGAAAATCAAACAACTGCGGTTTTATAGTGGGCTGTACGTCACTTGTCCTGCAAACGTGTTTGTTGAAAGACAGGGAATAACGTGCACAGAACAAGCCACAGCCGTTAGTCATTGTATTTCTGCTGGGAAACAACCTCTCCGCGAGGCGTTGTCCTCTCATCGCGCTGGCACACGGCACAGCCAGAGCCATGTGTCCCGGTGGGATAAACACGCTGTTGTTCCAAGGACACAACGAAGAAGCAGATTTTTAATACATTTTTTTTCTTTTTTTTTTCCCCCAATGGGGTTATTTACAATGAGA
This sequence comes from Microhierax caerulescens, assembly GCA_035590215.1. Lineage (NCBI taxonomy): Eukaryota > Metazoa > Chordata > Aves > Falconiformes > Falconidae > Microhierax > Microhierax caerulescens. Next base: position 5,507,393 of record JAVJGJ010000035.1, read on the forward strand.
TTTGGGAGAAGCAATTCACACCAAACCAAACAAAACCTGAAATATTTTAAACCATGTTTAAATGACTCTTGCGCTCATAAAACAGCCCCAGATAACAAAGGACATTGCTGTACCAGAGAAAAAAAAAAAAAAAAAAAAAAAGCCTTCCTCTCAGGTGTTCAGCACTGAGAAAAGATTGCAATAAATTCACTCATGAGAAGGTAGATCAGCTTCAAGGGCCATTTTTGTCCTTATTTTGGATGTGGAGGTCGCTGCTGCCGCCAGCAGAGATTGTGGTCTGACCAGCGTCCGCTGAGGTGCAGCCTCATCGCCAACACCAGCAAAACCCACAGCTTTGGCTCCCTAAAACCGAGCGGCACTTGCTCAGGGCTGAGCACAAACCTGCCCCCGGTCCCTGGCTCTCACCGGGGGATGCTCTCACCGAGCTGCACGACGCAGCTGGCAGCACCGCTGGCCTCGGGCGCAGCATCAGTGCAGCGCGAGGTACGACCTGCTCCCGCTGTTGGGATTTTGGTGTTGGCCTTCGCTTACCGAAGCGAAAATACTAATTTTTGTTTGTGTACCCACTGCTGATGCAGGGGGAGAAGCGCTCGCAGCAGAGCCAGGTTGCTGACTGGCACTCATCGCACTGGGAGCTCTTTGGCATCTTTTATTCCCAAAGTCCTACCTGAGCCACCAGCCCCCAAGGCGGGAGGGTGGGCGGTGGGGCTGCCAGCCCCCGCGTCTGCAGAGCTGTCGACAGCCGTATCAACACTTCCCCATCTCACCCCAGCAATTGATTGCTGGCTCTGCCTTGTCAAACTCTCTCTCCAGTCCATGACGTGAAGAGACTGGGGAAGGTTTTTACCCTAAAACAGCGACCTGCATACTGGTAGGATTGAAAAAGAAACAATTCTGAAGTCTATTCACATTTCAGCCTGCAATTCCATGTGGAAAGTTTTACACAGAGCTTCAGCAAAATTTTGCTGGAGTAGGAAATACTAAAGACAACCTAAAGCACAAGGAGGGGATTAAATGCATGATGTTCTCAAAAGAGGAAGAAATCCTGCACTTAAGGATGAGATTAAAAACAACTCTGTTAAACAAAATTATCTGAAACCTGAGAGGTTTTTGTCACTGAAATCCCAATTTAACTATTTTAATCAGCCTAACACACTGCCACAAAAAAATTTGGCTGTCTGGAGTCTGGCTCAAGGCTTCTGTAGCTTCAGTCTGCCTCTGCTTAAAAGCTGCTCAGGGCTAAGGGCACTTGCATTGCTCATTATGTTCTTCTAACAACAAAAGCAGAGAACAGCTGCGAAAAAGTGTCTTGTGTGGTCAATGGGGGAAGCAGGAGGAGGCAGAGAAGCAGGTCTTTGGCAGCTCTGGCGCTTAATGTGCTTTAGGCTGATTTTGAAGTTCTTCACAGAAATAATAACAACAAAAAAAGGTCTGCAAATCCCTAACCGTCCATAGAAAACTCTTGCCCTCCCTTGTCTCTCTGCTCCCCTTGCAGTTCACGCTGAGGATGCTCTTCTCTGCCGGGTCACATCTCGGTGTCGGCGGGGCTGTGCTGCCTGGCAGAGTGGCTGTTTTTGGAGGATGCTTGGCCAGTCCCGTTCTCCTGAGTCCCACCATTGAGGTTTGGCTTCTCCTGCAGCTCAGGTTGTTCTTGGGGGGGCATCATCAACATCGTGTTTCCCTGGCTACCGTTCTCTGCGTAATACGGGTCTTCAGCCTAAACAGGTACATAAATAACAAAGGCAGAGTTAGGGAAGGGAAAGGGCTGACAGCAACCGGCTTTGATTGCAGGCAGCGGCTTGGCTGCCTGCCTGCGCTTCCTGCACAGGAGGTACAAACAACCGCAGGCATGGGAACCTGCTCTCGCTGACGAGAAGGGGAACAGGGGGCCTGAACCATGCCGTGGCAAGATGAAGCAAGACAACCAGCCAGCGACTGCATTTTTGTCTCCAAGACCTGAAAAGAGAAGCCATCAGGTTTTGTTCTATTCTCATAACCAGGTTTTGGAGCTGACTCTGCCTTGGGTTGGGTTTGCAAAGCCACCCCGTGACAGACCACCTCTGCTTTCCACCTCGGCCAAGTAAGAGCTGAATGGAAGCTATGGAAATTACCTTTTTCTTTCCCTCTCCTTTCTTTCAGCCTGTGAATGCCTACACAGCTCACAGCAAGGTGCTAGCAGAAGTGCCGGACCGCACTCCAGCGAAGGCAAAGACGTGCTGTGTGGCTTGTTACCGCTGTTGCTGCAAGGAGCAGATGCCTCTGGAGGATCCAGAGCAATAGGAGAGCTGCCTCCATCCCCCGCCGTGATAACACCCCGTGTGTCAGACCGTGGCAGGTCCGATAGCAACGCAACGGGCGCTGGTGGTCCCTGGCCGCGGGTGGTGACCCTGCCACAGCAGACAGCCCCACTCCTTGTTTGCTCAGCGGCATCCAGCACGCCCGGAGCCTGCCGAGCTTCTCACCCCCCCGTCACTCTGCTCAGCCCCTTTGCTGACACCCTGGTCCGTGGCAGAGAGATGGGTGCGCTGGACACGTCGCACCTAGAAACTGGATTGATGCTGCCTTGCGTTTACACGGGCAGCTCCTGGCCACGCACTTACGTCGCCCTTCACTCGCTGCCAGCACCCAGGAGACGGTACTCGGAGGCAGCGGGCTCCAGAGCCCAGGCTATGATGTCCCTGCCGCTGACACGTGCGCTTGACTTCCCACCTGCATGTTTTGAGAGATCCTTTCTGGCAATGAAACAACCTAATGGCTTCCCAGGACGTGACTGTTCACGTGCCCACGATGGGGGAAAAGCGTGGCCCGTCCTCACTTTACAGAGGGCTCACGTCCCCAAAAGTCACTGCTGGGGAAGAATCCTCAGCAGCCAGCCTGCCTGGAAAGGGGAGAATGGATATAGGAAATTTCTTTTTCTTTCTTGATATATTTTATTACCATCGGTTGTTAAGTGAGGGGAGAAATAGCCTTTATTAGAGTGTTGGTACAAGACAGACATATAACTCAAACGCAGTGAATGGAAAGTTAAAGCGTGTCACTTTTAATGACAGATTCATAAGGTTTCGGTGTCTCTGGAGGGGTCTTGCTGGATGAGTTCTTGCTGCTGAGCAAAAAGAAGTGTTAGACCTAGAAGTACGAGCGAGAAAGGGGCGGTTTTCCGACAGCAGCAGTCAGCTAAGAGTTAATTTTAGAAGGCAAGAGAGGTTTCCCTTCACCCTGTACAGTCTGGCCTGCCTGCTCCTGCCCTTCGCCTTGCCCGGGCTGAGCCAGCCCCGGGTCACATCATCCCGCCGTCCTGGGGACACACACAGGCTGGGGGTACCGAGCCGCAGGGTGCGGAGCAGCCCCCTCCTCTCCCACCCAGGCACCTGCGGGCTGCTCCAGCACCGCCTGCACTGCCGGGCTCCTCTACCTGCTGCTCTGCCACCTGTAAGCACTGACCAGCCTCTCCCCTGCCGGGCTCCAGCTCCGCCGCTTCATCAGGAAATATCCAGCCAAGCCCAGGAACGCCAGCATGAGTCCAGATGTGACCAAGGCGATCAGGGTCTTCTGCGAAAAGTCCTGGTGGTTCCTCACGGTCTCCAGTTTAAGGGATTTTATTCCAAACTGGAAAAAAACACCAAAGAGAGCCGGGAGTCTGACAAACAGGAAACATGTGCATCTGCAGAACAGGCACCAGGCTTCAAACAATGCTGCGCTTCACGTAAACAAAGCTGGGCTTTGCTACCCCAGCTCCCAGCTCTGCGCTCGCCCTGTGAGCTTGCACGTCCTCACGGTCCCATCTCCATCCTAGCACCTTCTGTGGCACAGGGAAATTTTCTTCCTTAGGCCAGATGCTTAGGCCCTGCTCTCAGATTTAGAGCGTGCATCTGCACGGCTGAAGGATTTCATGCACTGCTGTTGCAGCTCTGTTGGCTGCTATTTATATAGGCACCTGGAGCTCAGCTTTACAAGCCAATGGCAGCCTCACTGGCGTGTTGAGAGGAGGAATTAATTAATGTCAGCGTGGTACTTTGAAGAAGCAGAGTGCCTATTACATCCCAAGAGTTACTGTTGGGATCGAGGTCTTTTTAGAGAAGATACCGCAGAATTTTACAGTAACTATTTCAAGTATTTCTGCCTTCGGTGGTTACATTGGTCCTTTAGCTGCGTTAGTTCACCGCTGCCTTGCTGCAGCTCTGGGGGTTGGCTCCCCATCTCATGTGCCAACGCTCAGCAAGCACCTCCGAGGGGGCGGCAAGTCAGGTCTCAGCCGGCTGCCCCAGCCTCTACCGCCCGTCTAAAAATCTCCTTTCTCCGGCCACTCAGGCCACCCATTTCTCCCAGCTGAATTTGCTTAAGGAATTTACCTTTTCCCAGTGAGACTTCTGGAGCACATTTTGATCAGGATCTGCAAGGTTTAAAACGGGAGAGGAGCATTACACGGAGGGCCACGCTGCAGCCGATGTCAGCACGGAAGAGCCTGGCCATTGCTGATCGGGGAGGAGCGGCGAGCCCCTTGGCTGCAACGCCACGGCTCCGTGGATCTAGCAAGACCCCAGAAGGAAGAGCAGCAGCTGCAGGGAGAAGTCTCCTCCCTGGCTGTAACGGGGGGTCTGTGCCCCACAGCCTCTCCCCGCAGACAGCCCCCCTCTCCCATCGCCCACATTGCTCGTTACCCAGCGGTGTTAACGACAGCCGAAGGAATCGGCTCAACTGACCTCCCTTGCCGACAAGGATGAGGAGCATACAGTCACGGTCCACTTCAGATTTAGCGAGTTTTATCTGGCAGGGGGATGAGGATGGAACGGGGCGGGTTCTCTCTTCACATATTGCACTCCATAAGTCCGATCCCTTCGTCTCTAAGAAATGTTTCTGCGAAATTTTCATTAAAAACAAAAAACAGCCATTGAACCAACCAAACGGACTAGTTCACCTCAGCTACGCGGGTGATACTCCAGGTAGTGTTTGTTCTGCATTCACAACAGTGTGTCAGTGGCTCGTCTGTGCTGTGTGAAGCTGAGGAGCAACAAGCAGTGTGGGGGTGTCAGACCTTCACCTCCCACCTCACTGCTGCTCGCAGCCCCCACACCAACACCTAGAAAATGGAGACGCTTCTTTCTTAACTTAATGACAATAAATTAAATAAAGGTATCATTAGCAACTCTTGCAAATGGCATTTAAACAAAGCTAAATTTAGGATCTGAATTGCATAGCAAGTCTCTCCAATTTTTGAACTGAAACAGCCGCCTGAAGAGCCCCATTGTTTCAGAGTCCCAGGCAGGGGCTGGGAAAGGAGGGAAATAACAAAGAAGCATTGAGCCTTCCTGTTTAGGAAATGTCTTCACTGTTTTTGCTAGGTTGCTGATCAAAGGCTAGGCAAAAAAATACAAATTTTCTTACATTTTAGAGCTGAACTGACTGTGGGGTGGAAGAGGAAGAGGAGTGAGGAGCTGCAGCCTTTCCCTTCCGTGGGCCAATTTCTCTATCGGACAGGATAGCCTGGCTCCTCAGGTCTATTTTCAGCCACAGCCAGGCCTGCAGACAGAGCCCCCAGTCGCTAAAAGACGTTATCAGCTTCCCTAACATCCTCCCAGCTGGGGACGTCATCTGAGCTGTGGCCTTGCCCACCCCCTCGAGACAGAGACCGGCTCCAGCTGACCCCCCCCTCCTGCCCCTACCCTCCACTCGCTCCCTGGGGGGCACCCGCCAACGGGGGGCTGCGAGGGAGGAGAAACCCCTCTTGCCTCGCAGCGCTGTGCAGAGCCAGGCAGCTCAGCGCCTTAGAACTGCCTCAGGATTGTGCTCGGACCGCCACATCCTCTTAGCGTACAAAAATGTAGAAACTTATCCATGCGAGAATAACAAACAAATCGTTTTCAGCTGTTTCTATAGAGCTTGGCTTGGGGTGAGAAAAGGCCAAGATGGAACAAGAGACCCAAGTGTGTATTTTCCTTTCTCTGCTGTGGAAAGAACTCATCGGAGTGTCAGAATTTCCCTTTGCAATTAGCAGCGCTGGGTGCCAGCTTATTGCTCATTTGCTTTGGGAAAGGCCAGCAGGAAGGCGCGAGGCGGCCCGGCACGGTCCCTCCTATCTGCTCTCCTCCCAGACACTCTTATCTGCTCCCCAGGTCCGGCGGCTGCTGAGCCTGAGCTGGTTTTTCCCACTCAAAGACGGCCGAAGCGGAGGCGGGGGGGGGGAGGTCTGCCGTGGGGTGCGAGCTCCCAGGAAAACACGGGTGGAAGCGGAGCGGTTTGACGCGTTTCACATGCCGCGGGGGTTAAGAGCGTGTGCAATTCACGTACGCCTCTGTGGCGTGTTCTATCAGTTACATATGCGTCCATTTACGTGCTGCAGGCATGTAGTGCGGGCACGATGTCCATAAACCCTGTGCCCAGGGGCCGCTGCCCACTGGACGGCACCTCTGATCAGAATCGCTCCCTCCCGGAGGAGTTTCCATGTGGATTCTTGCTGAAGTGCAGTCCCTGTATACCGGAGCAAGCCTAAATACCATTTCATCATCAATTTGCAGAGAAAAGGCAAGGAAGAATTCCCTCATCCCAAGTGGCGGCAGCATGGCTGACCAGCAAAACTAAAATGAATCCCTGTCAGTTTATACCCAGGGCATTGCCACGTCTGCCATCCCGCAAGCTCCAGCACCATCTGTGGCAGGTTGTACCTCCAGTGTGAAAGGTTCCCTGCCTCCCACCCACAACAGCGTCTCAGCTGGACCCTCTCCTGCTTTTATAAACGCCTCATTTTTGGCGCACAAGGCCAAGGGCAGTTACGGAGAGCCTGGGATTCCCTTAGGAGTCAGCGCAGATGGGGATGCTGCTCAGCCACCCGTGCTCCTTCACATGCCTTGATTTCTTTCCTAGGGCAGTTGGCAAGACAAAAAAAGGCGCTCGCATTCCCAACAGGCAAGAGGAAGGAGAAGAACAAAGGAGATTTCCTGTTAAATGTGGCAGAGACACTTTAGAAGCTAAACTGACCCCAGAGCTTCATTATGAAAAGGGAGGCATTATGCAGCCAGGAGGCTGCATTTCCCCTGGGACGGCTGTGATCGCCCCTTTGGGATCCTCCTGGGACGGCTGTGATCGCCCCTTTGGGATCCTCCTGGGACGGTTGTGATCGTCCCTTTGGGATCCTCCTGGGACAGCTGTGATCGTCCCTTTGGGATCCTCCTGGGACAGCTGTGATCGTCCCTTTGGGATCCTCCTGGGACGGCTGTGATCGTCCCCACCTCCGTCAGTCTGGCACAGCTCAGATGCTCTGCCCTAGAGATAACGCTGTGAGCTCCCCACCCCAAACCAACCCCCCAGGCATGGTGGGTGACCCCATCACTCCAAGCCAAGAGGACTGCAGGAACCTGCCCTTGGCTGTTTGCTTGCAGCCCCCCTCCTCCTGCATGTCCCCCCCACTTAGAGACACGTGGCCACACAGGGCTGCTACTCACACAAGTGTTGGACTCGTTGAGCTGCAGGCAGATGGCTGCAGTGTCACTCACTTCTTTGACATTGTGGCATGTGATGAGCTGGAAGGGAAAAAAAGACAGTGGCAGTATCAGTGAACTGTCGGGGGGGTTGTGGGACAAATCCAGCCCCCTCATGCTCCCACAGCCCACAGCATCCATCTGTATCCTCACCTTGGAGCTGTCCCTGGCTATCTGCAGTGACGTGGTGGCAGCCGAGACGAGAGGATGCTCCGAGCTGGCAGGAGAGCTCACCAGAGCTGCCGTGGACCCTGCGATTTCTGCCGTCGTACTGGGTTCTGTTGCTTGGCTCTTGGCGGTGGAGACCCCTCGGCTCGTGTGGTCCGGGTCCGAGGGGGTGCCTGGCAGCTCTGGGGGGGCTTGGCTGGGCTGTGGGCTCGTCTGCTTGCTGCTGAGCCCTGGGGCTGTGGGGCTGGCTGCCAGGGATCCGGCAGCAGCTTCAGGTTTGAAGAAATGCAATGAAAAGGATACATGAGAAAGCTTAAGTCCTCTAAAACCAATGCGTGGCATTGCGATGACTGAAGTACAATATTGATTTGTCATAGCCAGCAGTACCAGAACGTGTTATTGGCTGTATAAGAAACGCGCATTAGACTTGCTTCAGTTACCTAATTGTTACATGCGCTTCACAATCTGCTTACAATGGGCTAATTTCCTGGGCGCACGCTGCACCACAGCAAGGATGCCATTGCCCGGCCTCCCCTGCCTCACCTTCATCACCCCCTTCACCCAGAGTCTTCAAACAGATGCACTGATTTCAGACAGTGTAAGAGAAAGGCACCATACATCTGGGCAAGGGTCCCTGCTTCAAAGCCCTTCAGAGCCGAGATTTGGCCTCTCAGCGGAAAGGCTGGCAGACGTCTTACGGGTGTCATTTGCCGAGCAAAGAATCGGTATGTTAAGATAAAAGATGAAGGAGCATTTTTTGTCCCAGCATCTCTTGGCTGTTTTGCAAAGGCTGGGTCTAAGCCACCCATCCTGAAGACAGCAGTGGTAGGTTGGCCCAGGTGGGGTTTTTTGGACAGGATTAAAGCTTTTGACCGGACTGTCAGGCTCCTTTTCAAGAGCACAACCCATGCACCAACCGCGCGGTTTCTTAGGGCCAGCCTGTGCCCTTAATACATCTGATTATTAATGCAAATGCTACCAGGAATCACGGGGGGAGCGATTACCAGACGTCTCCACCGCCGGCTCGGCACTGCTGGGGGCTCTGGGGGCTGTGGTGGCTGCCACGCTGCTGATGCCTTTCATCTCCGTGGCCGTGGCTGACGGTGTGGGGGTGTCTGTCGGGCTCCCAGAAGCGTTGCCTGGGGGCAGAAGAAGGTGTTAGGGGCTGCCTTCCCCCCATCCCAGCCCCAAGCCCCTGCCCACCCCCGAGGGTCCCTGTGGGCAGGGCAGGGCTAGCTGCATTCACCAATTTGCTTTTTTCTTGCCCCAAAGTGCCAGGCTGCCTCAGAGCTTATGTGGGAGAAACTCAGAGCCCAAACATTTTGGCTGGGCAAGTACCAGACCTGGGTGCAGCCCCTGCAGAGGCTCCGGGGCTCTTGGGGTGGTGCTGGAGGAGGACAGACTTGTTTCTGCCCTCATCCTGCCCGATCCCTGGGCTTACTGAGGGATGCACAAAGCTCTGCACAAAGCTGGATTTTGTAGTAGTTTGGGTTTATAATCCTTGGAGGAAAGACTCAGGCCTTGGAAGAGATCACTTGTACAGCTTAGGAAAAATGAGCTGGATTTGCAGTTGCAGGCAAAATCTCAAAGTAAATAGAAACATTCCCACTGGCTCGGGATCAGCCCTGACTCATGAGCAAAAACATCTTTGGAGGTAAAACAGAATGTTTGGAGAATGGTTTGCTGTTCTAACTTAAAGTTTATATATTGCTTCCTGGTATGTTACAAAGATGACACTTCCAGCTTTTCCTTCTGAAATGAACAATATGAGTCAGTGAAAATGCATTTCTTCCCATTTCTTAACCTTTTCTATTCTTAAGATCTATTTCCACTCGTAAAAAACAGCTTCAGTCTCTACTCCAGGGCTGTTGCTGTTTAAGATTCTTATCAGACACTAAAGAAAACCATACAAAATACGTTATTTCATTTGTATTTCTGCCGAGGAGAGCCTGAGCTCCAAGAAAAGTTACTTCATCCTTCCAAACGGCCCTCCGAGACGGAGCAGCACTGACAGATCCTGACCAGCCGCCCGGCGCCGGCACCAGGGCAGCACCCACGGCCAGATAAACGTGCATTTCGGTATCAGGGTTGTCCTGGCAGGAATGTTTCTACCTTGGGATGTCAGTACTCTGCTGGATCGGGTCCAGGGAGCCCGGACGGTTTATGAAAAGATCGCTGCAGTTTGTAATGCAGTGGGTGGGGGCAGGCAGGGCTGCTCGGCGGTACCTGCAGCTGGGGGGGGGGGGGGTATACCGGAGGGTGCTGAGTGGGGACTGTGCCCCATCCCATCCTGCCCCCTCCCCTCCCATCACCCCATCCCATCCCATCCCACCTCGGCCGGGCTGCAGCTGCTCAGGGCGCGGGAGCACCGGGGAGGCGGGGGCCCTGCCGAGGGCTCGGCGCAGGTGTCTGGAGCTGGGATGGAGGTTTTGGCACGGATTGTATTTAAGGGAGAAGTTTCTTCTCTCCAAGACAATTCAGTTCCAACTGGTTAAGTCACCAAGTATTTCTGATGAATTTTAACAAATCAAAAGCAGGAGGCATGACTGCATGCCCAGAATAATGAGTAGCACAAAGCTAAATCCACGCTTGCATGTGGCTTTGTGTTTGCATGCACATTAGCAGGAAACTTTACATCAGCAGAACAATGTAGCACCTGGACTTGACCTCCCCAAGTGCCACAGCCACCCAAGTACCTCTGAACTATTCCAGATGTTTGTAAAGCACCAGAGGTATTTCTAATCAAAGTCTTTTCAACACTAAATATCATAAATTGAAGCCTGGATTATTGCTCAGTGTAATTTGTGAGAAGACCTGTCGCATGGTATTTTTTTTTTTCTTCCCTTTACTGTAGCAAATGCAGGACTTTCATAGAAACCATAGCTAAGTTTTTTGAACCTTAGGACTCACGAGATAAATAATGATCCAGACGTGGGCTGGATAATCCACATGGTGCTCAGCTAAAGTGGGTCATTCATTGCACTGTACGTTTTTACTGGCTTTGCTAAACTTTGTGAATTTGTTAGTATTAAGGGTTTGAGAGTTTAAGCCAAGCCATTTATTAACCTCAGAGAAATCTTCACCTGGCAGCGCTAGCACACGTAGAAGCAAGAGCACATAGATACACGAAAGCAAACTGTACTTCACAGTACCTATTGTATTTACCTGTCTGGCTTTTAAAAAGTGAATGCCTCTGGTTTTTAAAGCTGGTTTGTTAATGAGGCTTAGGAAGTATCTCAGCTGGAATCAAATAAAAAAAGCCACAATATAAATGTTAAAATAGTTGACTTGGTCCAACACTCATCCCTGAGCACTCAAGCAGGACCATAGAAGGCAAAACTCTGCAGTGGCGAGGGCTCAGGAAACTGGAGACAGGTTTCCACCGTTTGTGCCTTACTCTGCACCCACAGCAAACGGAACACGAACACGGGGGTGGGTTTTTCCCGGGCACATCCATCCCTGCGAGGTGGAAGGGGCAATGCCCAGGGGATTCCCCGCCAGCACCTGCACCTCCTGTGCCGATACACCGACCCCTTGGCAAACCTTTTGCTAACAGGGTGCCTGCTGCAGTGCTCTGAGACAGAAACACTCTCCCAGGGGAGTTTCTCAAACTCTTCCACGTGTTTAACAAAGTCTTTTTCCGGGCTCAGCCAGTGCTCCAGAGCCAGCAAATGCTGCGGCTGAGCTGTGGCAAAGTGCTGCGGTGAGCCAGCACCGCGGTGCTGCGGGCAGCAGCGGCTGCAGAAGAGGAGGGTAAGGAACCACGGGACACGGAGCAGGAGGGTAAGGAATGTGGGACACGGAGCAGGAGGGTAAGGAACCACGGGACACAGAGCAGGAGGGTAAGGAACCACAGAACTCGGAGCAGGAGGGTAAGGAACGTGGGACATGGAGCAGGAGAGTAAGGAACCACAGTACTCAGAGCAGGAGGGTAAGGAACCACGTGACACGGAGCAGGAGGGTAAGGAATGTGGGACACAGAGCAGGAGGGTAAGGAACCACGGGACACAGAGCAGGAGGGTAAGGAACCACAGAACTCAGAGCAGGAGGGTAAGGAACCACAGAACTCGGAGCAGGAGGGTAAGGAACCACAGAA
>JAVJGJ010000035.1:5529414-5553986 GCA_035590215.1 Microhierax caerulescens
AACATCTCCGTGAGGTAGGCTGGAATAGGTGGCCGAGGTGCCAAAGTGGCTTGTGTATTTGAAGTGAAAAAGGGGGGCAGGAGCGCGGGGCTGCGCGGGGCAGCGCGGGGCGGCAGCGCGGAGCAATGATGGGGCGGGAGCGCGGGGCTGCGCGGAGCAGCGCGGATGAGCAGAGCCCCTCGGCACCGCCCCCCTCTGCGCAGCCGCGCTGGCGGCCCGGAGGCTGCAGCCACCGCGGGTGGGAGCAGCTGCCCTCGGCAGGGGCGGGGGGCGGCCGCGGGGCGGGGGAACCCGCAGCCAAACCCGGCGTTAGGCGAGTCCGGGGCGCGGAGCCGCGGTACCCGGCGTGAGGCACAGCTGAACACTCCGGTGGCATTTCTGAGAGAGAAACCCGACCTGTAATTAGGCGATAAAGGAATGGCTTGTACTCTGAGTAAACTCAGGTTAGTGCCAGGTGTGAGGGAACGTCGGACGAGACGAGATGTAAAACGCGGCAGCGCTGAAAGGCATCTTTGAAAGCACCTGGGGAAAAGGCCTGGAAGGGGCTCTCGCTCCACCCCGGCCATCACTGATAATGAACTGCTGCTGTTTTCTGCGGGGAAATGAGGTCCCAGGGGTACGAGTCTTTCTGTCTTTCAAAGGAGGGTTTGCTCAGGTACATAGAGGAGCATCCTCAGTCATTACCGACTCCTGCTGCCACTGACCCGCTGCACTGGGAACTAACTGGCATGGTCCGCATTCAAAATACCCTTTTGTTTTGAGTTTAAAGTCGTGTCCTTGGTCTTAGAGTGATAAATAAAATGAAATAGAAATCGAAGAGCCACTTCTTTAGTTGTCTCCTGAAGAGAAGGATGCAACAGCAAAACTATTTCAACTGCAGAGCTAGATGACCTGAAAAAATGACAGGGCTCTGCTAACGGTTATGAGCACACAGCTAAATTCAGACACCACTTATTTATTGATGTGTTTGTACAATAGGAGTGGCTGAGAAGGCTGCAGACTCCCAGGTACGTTCTGATGGCACATAATAAGCACAGACAACACAGACCTACAGTGAATAATAGAACAAAAAGCTTCCAGTATCGCTGAAAATCAAAGCGCATATGCAATCAGATGCTATCCAGTTAAACCTCCTGGGAAGGGGAGCGAGGGGCATCTTACAAGCCTGGCTCTTGCCACGAAGGAGGCAGGTATTGCAGGACAGTTGCATTAAAATATAAACATCCAACAGCATTAGAGTTTAAAATTATAGTGCTATTTTACCATACAAATGGTAGTGTATCTCATATAATGCCATCGATAGGGTCCAACGAAAGAAGCAGCACAGGAAGGACATCCACGTTGTAGACACATCCCCAACCTGTATTCTCAGTCCTATGGTGATCTAGGGTGAAAAAAGTATCTATTTATGAGATAATAAAAGATGCATTAGAAATGTCCAAGATGAATAACTTCCCACAGCAACAGAGAGTTAATGCCACTGGTTTCCCGCCCCCCCCCGAGCTGCAGGAAGGCTTTCTGGCCCCAGCAGAGCTCTCCAGGCTGCCCCCTCCTCAGCCCCCGCAGCCTGGCGGGGATGGTCCCTGGCTGCCCTGCCCCCTCCCAGGGATGCAGCCCGAGCAGCCACAGGGCCGTGCTCAAAGCTTTCCATTCCCGATTCGGAAATACAAGTGATTTCACACACAGGGAAGCCAGAGCTGATGAGAAAAAATGGCTTATTATTTCCACCCCTCTGCGGGCCCCAGACACCTGCTTACCTGGGTTACTCCATTTCCACGCACGACCGGTGTTGCGGCAGGTCCACGCGTGCGCTGCACGGCCGGCTGCGCTGCGACCCCGTGCGCTCCCCCTAACCCTGGGCACGGGCTGCCCACCTCCCAGTGCCAGCACCCCCAGGCAGCAGCCCCGAGACACGGCCGTCCTTCCACTGCTCCCCTTTGCCCGCTGTTAATAAACACTGCGGTTTCTCCAATTACGTTTTTCTTTCAGTTATTCTTCTTCTTAGCTCCATCAATTGCATTCTCCCCTGAGGTGCCATGCCGGAATTACTGCTGCTGAAGGTCCTGACACGATGCAGAACGGCCTCCGTCAGCTGTTTTGTGAAGAGCAGAACTCTCCGATATGGGAATATTTCTGTTTTGTGCTTTTAGAAAATCTTTTCTGCAAGGCTCTCAAGCAATTATGATGAACAAAGAGCACCTTAATCTTGCACAGAGAGAACCCAGGGATCCATTAAGGGCGAGATGAGGGGAGGCCCAGGGGGATGCTGCGGAGTGGAGCTGGGGGAGATGCCGCAATGGGGATTGAGGGCAGCAGGACAGCACACGCATGGATGTGGCGGCACAAGGACAAACAGCAACTTCATGAGAAAATCAGCAGGACACAGCCTCTGTTGTAACAGGAATTGTGTTTTCCCATGATATCCCACGCAGGAGAATTGCATTGGGCACAGCTTTTAGTGCTGCTCAACATGACTTTGGCTGGGGCTGTCGGGGGGCTGAGGGGATTTGCACTGTGAGTTTGGGATGAGGAATTCTACAAACGATGTTTTTTTCCACCACCAAGAACTTTTCCTCTGACCTGTTGGGACGCAGCCCCTCTCGGCACCATTTGTAATCTTAGGGGGAGCATTGGTGATGAGAAGTGACGCCGCATCATTTAGCTGAAGCACGCTGGTGACATAGGGCACACGATCGATACGTGGAGGCTGAGGCTCCATTACTTATAAGAAATGCTTCAGAGAGCACTTTGGAAATGCAAGCCCTGTCCTGGGACCTCTCCTAGATGATTTCAGATTAATTGTTACAGGTTTGTTGGTTTGTTTTTATGGAAGAAAGGCGATTTGTTTGCTTTCTTCTCCCCTGGAGTTTTACCATCATCTTTTCTCATTAGGATGGTGGCAGGAGGTCAATAGAGTCCCCTGTCTGCGTGAGATTCCTCCCTAATTTGGAAGGGAAACATTCAGAGCTGCAGCGTTCGGGGTACCTTCCCCAGCGTGTTGCTCTGTGTTTCAGAGCAAACTATGGAACACACAACCACCCCCCTGCCACCAGCCTCTTTGTTAAACACAAAAGCTTTGTAATTACTACCAAGGCGTAAGAGACAAATTGTGGCTCTGCTGTTCTCCAGGCTCAGACTTGCTGGCTCACTGGTCTCCCAGCCATGCTTCTGGTGACATTTTATTGCTTTGTACAGGAACAAAGCAGAGCAGAAAGCCTCCGCCGCCGGGGCTGCCTTGCTGAGGTCAGTCAGTCCTTCCTACCCAGAGGACAGGTTGAGAGCTGCCTCCCCTCCCTCTGCCCATTCTCCTTGTCACCATTTTCTCTGGTTTTTGGTTTTCTTAATTATTTTGGAATCTAGAGAATAATCTGTCGTCAAATCCTGCAGAACAAATTGAACGTCAGGTTTTGAAACCATTCTAATAAAGCAGATGGTATCACAAGCCTGTAAATCTCCTCCCAACTTCAATGCATCTAAACGCTGACAGATTATCCAT
Organism: Microhierax caerulescens; assembly: GCA_035590215.1. Classification (NCBI taxonomy): domain Eukaryota; kingdom Metazoa; phylum Chordata; class Aves; order Falconiformes; family Falconidae; genus Microhierax; species Microhierax caerulescens. The sequence continues at coordinate 5,532,911 of JAVJGJ010000035.1, forward strand.
TAATGGGCAGATTAATCCTGAACAGCAAAAACAGTGGGAAGGAAAATACATGCTTTTGTCTCCATAACAGGGAAAATGAACACGCTAATATGTACAACTCACAGGAGAGGTGCAGTTACATCCATTACGAGCACATGGAGCGACTGGCAGAGCCCAGAGGCACTGGAAGATGTGCACAGCCGCTGAGCACAAGGCAACAGCTTCTTCCAGCTGCCCGGCGCCTCGCTGGGAGCAGTAAAAGAAAAATAACTTTATGATGGAAAGGGCTGACTAACCCAAACCAGGAGCCTGCTTCCCAAATGGGCCAAGTTATTACCATCATTTCTGATCATTTCCCTTCCCTTTCCCGCAGCTTGGGCTGCAGCCTTCCCCAAGACCCTCTCCCCAGTAAGAGCAATTTTGCTGATGTCTGTTTTGGCCAGTTCCTCTTTGCCAGTCTCACCAGCAGCAAATGCTACCGGCCTTGTACAGCTGAGTAAAGGATTTTTGGTCTTCTGTGTTGCAAGTGGCAGCCCCCCCACCCGCTCCACCCCCAGCACAGCATCCCCTTCTCAATGCCATCCCCTCCTCTCCCTGCTGCTGATTTGCTTGGCAGGTGTGAAATATTAATTGCCTCACATGGGAGCTTGGCTCACTGTCTGTCGCATTTGACTGAAATATCATTCTCTGCTGCAAATGTAATTACTGGGGGTCTAGATTTTAAAAATAGCCTCTTGCCTGTCTGTTAATGAGGAGCCATGCTTTGCTACACAACGAGATATTTTGGTTAATTATAAAAGAGAAAAGGACAAATTTGTCACGTCTTTTGTTTTCGTTCCACCGTGTCTCCTGGTGACAGCAGTGCCGAGCCGTGATGGACTGCTCAGCCGACAGCACCAGATGCTCCCTCCCAAAACGGGGAGGGGGCCAGTGCTGGCTGGGGTCTCACTGCTGAGCAGGGGGTGCTCCTGCCTCCCCTCACTGCAGGGAAGTTGAAACAAAGGAAAGAAAATTTCAGGCAAAACCTAGATTTTTGCTCAAATTCTCCCCAGCCCAATATTTAAGGACTCCCTGAATCCACGCGCTGATACATTCTTAGGAAACCTGCCAGAAGGGTGACGTGAAGTGTGCTGGGCTGCAGCTCCAGCATCCAGTAGACCGTCTCCTGCCCCTCTGCTTGGGCTGGCAGTGTGGCGGGGGGGGACACTAGCACATCCTCCCCCCACCATTCCCACATTAAGGAGCTCCATCCTCTCAGGCTTGCTGAATGCTCACACCAATATCCACACACATTTCTGGTTTCTTTCCTAAAAAGAAGAAAAAAGCCATTTTATAGGTGCCAGTGCAACTAGAGGAGAGCGATGACAAGCTTGGAAATGGCAGATGAAAGTGCTAACAAACCTCCCCTTGGCTTCATGTGCTAATTAATAATGTGTTAATAAACCTCCAGAAGAATAAAGATCAATAGGGCTGTTGCATTCCCAGGCCCTGCTTGAAACCTGCCAGGCAGCAGCAGCTGCAGCCCAGGAGAGGAACGGGCTAAGTGTGGCTGTATCGGTCATGAAACTCCTGGCTGCAGAAAGCAGCACCCAGCCCTGGCACACACTGGATGTAAGACACCATTCTGCTTAAACAAACTCATTTTAACAGGAGTTATGGAAATAACCAGATGATCGTGTGGTTTTGAGGATGCGCTGAGCCATCGGGGCACGAGGAGGATGCAGAGGAGCTGAGCGGCAGCAGGGGCTCACAGCCAGCGCCCCAGCCTGCAAACCGGGACCCACAGAGCCCCCCACAACTCTGCCAGGTCCCTGGCACTCGGGGTGCCCAGCCATCGCTAGCGGACATGTCTACCTCGCAGTAAAGGGTTTTGTATGCTGCTCTGAATCATCCTCCTACCGGCCAGCTCGAGAGAGGAGCACCAGCTCCGCCGGAGTGACAGTCCGATTCGATGCCCAAGGACCTCTGCAGCTGAAAAGAAATTCTCAGCAACCTGCAGGTGAAGGAGCCTCAGCCGGCTCCTGTCCGTGGATGCAGGAAAGAAAACGAAAGGAGAGAGAAGGGAAGCAAGAGAGGTGGTGACAGTTCATTTCTGGATCTGATGCTCGGATTGCCTGGTATTCAGGTACGTGCCCAAGGGAAGCAACCTATTCGGCACGGTGCCATGGATTCCCTCTTCCTCTCACAACTGCAATTTTTAGTGCTGCATTTGGAAAAAACCAGCAGCAATACTTTTCACTATGACGCATTGATAGAATGTTTCATAATTATTTATGTAATTATCCAGCATTTCAAAGAACCCGTGATAACAGCCTAAATTGATGTATTAAACAAGCATAATAATTATTCCAACAATATTGAATGCTGTTCTGTCAAATAATCATTTCATATATATGAAGAAAGCTTTCAGAAATCACACAATTCAAGATACTACCAGATTAATGACAAAAAAATTCCATATCCTTTTCCTGAAGACAGGCAGAACTTAGTGTGTGGAAAATTAAATATGCAGGTACAGAGCATATATGGAATAGAAGAGGGAGAGGAGAAGAAAATGGGCACTTCTTTAGCCTAGAATAATTGTGCAAGGATTACACTGCTTCAGAAATTTCTCCAGGTAACAAAGTAATCAGGAATAGAAAAAACTGTCTCTAAACCAACAGCCCGGATAGTATCTTTGTGGCCCAAATTCCATCCCAAGCCAAGTCCATATTGTCCTCCCAGTCTTAGTCTTCTCGCAATAGCAGCTACTGGGGAAAACACTACTACTACTACTACTACTACTGCTACTACCACCACCACCACTAAAAATAGGAAGTTCCAATATAGCACAGGAAAACCCCACTAAATGAACTGCAGCAAACCTGTGCTTGCCTTCTCCCTCTGCTGAAACTTCAGTAGCGCTTAGAAGAGCGCCACAAATTTTATAACTTTGTGATGAAGATTAAAAAATAAAGCCCAGTAAAAATCCTTGTGAATTATTGAAACTGTAGCTCATTATAACGGAAGAAGTGAGCCTTTATTTTCAGTAAGTGACATGGGAGCAGAAAAATGGCAGGATAATGATGCTCAGGCAGAGCAATTACTCCATTGTGATAGAAAAGTGTAAAGTTTATCACTTTGATGACTACCCTGATTTTTCTGTTCACCCAGTTTAGAGACCAGGAGTCAGGAGGGTTTCTGATGCTCCATCTCTGCTGCTGGAACCTCCTCCCTGCTCTGACAGAGAAAGCTGATCTGCTGGGGTGGGTGCTCGGTGCTCCATCACGTTGCTGCATCCTGTGCCCTGTCCTGCCTAAAGCCCTGAATTTGTAGCAGCCCCTAGTCCTCATTTCGCAACACAGAGCTTTGACACAAAAATTTTGAGCTTGGATAAAAGGCAAGCTCAGGATTTATGAGGGTCCCACCCTTGGATGTAACCAAGCAGAGGGTGTGTGAAGCTGTTGATAATGATCAAAACCAGCTGGTTACTGCCTGAGGCAGAGCAGAGAGGGGAATTTGGGTTTTGTTGCCTGTAGGAAAATGGACAACAAAACCACCCTGCAGCAGGCACAATCCTGCTCAGGCCTGAGCACACCTTTCAGGAGGAACTGGCCGCGGTGGGCACCACCCGAGAAGCTGGAGGGGCTTCCCCTGGAGAGAGCTGCAAGCCCTGAGCAGGGAGCTGGTTACCACCCTGCCTGCTGCTCCTGCGGCACTGCTGTTGACACTGGCATTGTTGCTTTCCTTTGGGCATGTTTGCGTGACACTTTGCCCATAAAAAATGTCAGCGTGATGCACTGCGTAAGAGTGACATAACTTTTATCAAGGGGAAATTTAAGGCTTAAGTGTCTTCAAAATGCTGGCATCGCTCACCATATGTGCAAGCTCTTTTTGAATATTACACCCATTATATGTAATTCTTTTTGCTCTTGGAGAAATATTAGCATGTACTTTTCTCCTCGTCAATCACTTTTTTTTTTTGACCTTTGCATCATCAGCCGTCTTTAAGAGGGTCACACAGATGTGTGCTGTCTGATGTCTGGGCTTTCCAGAGCCTCTGCTAACATCACAAAACCAGACTGGAAATAAGGTTGTTGTACATTTATATGGCTCGTTCCCTTCAGGGAATTCAGGCTCTTTCAGAGTCAATACGGAGGCTCCCATCGCTCACCAGAGCTGAATGATTCCTGTGCTCGTGTGCGCAGACCGGCCCATGGAGAGCCTCTTGCCAAAACACACTTTATCCCACTCCTTTAACGAGCATCATCGCTGCAGCAGCAGCAGCAGCTGGTCCTTGCAGTCGTGGTGGCAGTCCTGTGCTCGGAGGGGCTCCCACCCTGTTGGGAGTGGGCTTATCTCTCACGGCACCCCAATATTCCTGCCAGGGGCTGTCCCTCACAAGCTACCTGCCCAGCTCCCAATACTGCGGGGTGCTGTGGCACAGAGCGCCGGGGTGACTGCGAGGGCTCACCCAAAGGCTCTAGGGCATTTTGGGGTAAGGACCATACCACAGGCCCTCTAAACTGGGCACCGGGTTTGTAAGCGCTCACCTCTTTCTACACTTCTTTTTCCAATGAGGGAATAACCTTCAAGCTCAGAAGTGGAAAATTACAGAGCCCCCGGTTCGGCGTTACAGACAGAACAAGCTCTACAGACACTTTTCAAGCCGGTCCATTTACAACCCACTGTCTCTACACTCTCTAGATTAGGATTTACTTTTTGTTTACCATTTGCCCTGCTGCACAGCTACAAATCAGCGTACTAGGTCACAACTGCCTTGCAAAGGCAGGACATCTCAGATAATTAGTCAGGCTAGACCCCTTGGTCTTGAGTTCATTGCTGACATCTTCTTAACTGGAGAGAAAGGACTGCACGTCATTGCCTGCGTGCACAGGGTCAGAAACACACTCAGGGTATAAACACTGAAAGGCTAAACCAGATGAGATACAGAAAAGTGCTTTACAAATAAAGGTCCGATTTCACTCCCCACCTAGTGCTAATCCTGTGCAATCTGCTGTTACCTTATGTCCCTCTGATCTCTCCAAAGCCTGGCCAGCACTTCATTTCTACCCCATCTCGGAAGTGATCTGCACCGCCGTGAGAACTGCTCCGGGAGCTAGGCGCCTAGGAAAGAAAAAAATTAAAATAATAAATAAATTTTAAAAAGCTGGAAAGCCACTAGATGGCAGACAGCCCGCCGGGAGCTGGAGCATCCCCAGGAAAGCTGGAGCATCCTCACCGGGAGCTGGAGCATCCCCAGGAAAGCTGGAGCATCCTCACCGGGAGCTGGAGCATCACCGGGAAAGCTGGAGCATCCTCACCGGGAGCTGGAGCATCACCGGGAAAGCTGGAGCATCCTCACCGGGAGCCTCGCACCTCTCCTGCTCTGCCTTGCTCCCACATTTCCTCGTCGCCTTTTCTTCTCATCCACAATCTCCTGGTGGCAATGCCACGGGGGGGGTTCCCCCTCCCCCCGGTTCCGCTGCTCCCTATGTCGGGGGCCACGGGGAAGCTGGGGGTGGGGGGCGGGCACGGGGCCGTGCCCTGGGCACCCGGGACTAGCAGCAAGCAAGCTCCCCTAGCACCAATTGCGTGCATAAATTATCCCCCTAATTACACCATATGCACAAATTGTACCGTATTAATCACTATAGAATGCTAATTACCCTGGCCCGGCCTCGGGGGGAGCCCCCCCGCCAAGCCCCCCGGGGGTTTCGCTGCTGAATTCGCCAGAGCTGGTACATCCCCCGTGTTTGCCTTGGAGATGCGCTGGGTCCCGAGGCGGGCGGTAATTAACCCAGCTGCAGGGTGTTGCTGACTGAGAAATCCCTGTCATTCCCCTGAATGGGAGGCGGCGGGGAGAGCCATTTGTTTTAATGAGGCTCTTTTGTGTGTGTGGCTGTGTGTGTGCGCGCGTGCGGAGGCTGTTGCTGTGTTTTTGGGGTTGTAATTGTGATAGCAGATGCTGGGGGAAAGAAGTTTCAGTCCTGGACCTCTTGTCCTGCTCATTACGGCCTCTCTGAGCTGCCACTTGCACCCCAAAGCTGCGGTTTAATGAGCCTCGCTCAGCAGCAAGAATCAATTAATACTCCAGCACCTTTGGCTCGGGCTTGGTAAACGCAAAGCCATTGAATTAAAGCAAAAATAAGCGAAAATCAAACCCTGGCGTCAACCTCCACCACGGGGCAGCCACAGCAAAGCCGGGTTCTGCCGTTAGGCAAAACGTGTGTTGTGCTGTGGACTTGGCTCTGTTCCCCTCCCAGTATCCCACACCCCACTCCCCATCCCAACCATCTGCAATATTTCAGATGGGTTATTTGCGAGACATGCCGTGGGAAGGAAATTAAAGGCCCTACTTGTATGTAAATGGGAACCTGCACAAAAGTGCTCAGGAGCGCTGAGGAAGGAGCAGCTGGGATTTGCCAAGCCAACCAGAAAATTAAAACGATTGTTTTACAAACACGCAGAGGGCATGTGCATGTGCACCCACAGTTGTGCAGGGGTGGCCCCAGGTTCAGGCAGCGCCCTGGGTCCCCTCCACTCCTTGCTTGCCTGTGCTGGAGCAAGGGCAGCGGAGGCAGGAAAGGATTTGCTGTCCCTTGGTTCTCAAATCCCCTCTGCCGAGGACCGCTTTCATCCTGCAAGCAGTGCAAGGCAATTGAGGGGGACGTGATCTGTAGCTTTGAGCTGCAGGGTAGGTAATAAGGCAGTTGAAAGTCTCCTTCCCTTCTAGGTCAGCGCTTTGCAGACAGGTCAGGGATCCATCTCTACGTTTAACCCCCTTTTGAAGTGAGGAGGACACCCTCGTTTCCAGGGCATGGCAGAGATGGGAAAACTCAGTCCACTTCAGAAGATCACGGGACCCCCTCACATCTGAGGTGTGCGGTAGGTGCTTTTGCTCAAGCCTCGTCCTGCAGCTGAACTGGGTTCACTGAAGGTAACACAGCAGCAGAGAAGTGACTGTGTCTGTGACCATGGCCAGGAGCCGTGCCGGAGGGGGGCTGCTCCAAAGGAGATGGCAGTGAAACGCCTGTGAGCAGTGCCTGGGTGCAGGGGTAGGTGCCAGGCTGGGCTGGCCTGCAGCAGCTGTAAGACATTCCCAGAGGCTTTCCAGGGATCTTCTTTTACTCTTCACCCACCAGGCCTGAATATATTTCCTGCTGTGGGTTATAAGAATTCACTCTTACACTTTAATTTAATGAGGTGTCTTAAATGTGGATTTAATCACAGCATTAAGGTAACGGTCACTGCATTTGAACTGGTGAGTGCAAACATCTTTCCTGAGCAGGCAGCTCTGTCGCATCCTTATTAATCCAAAAATCATATCCATATTAATTACTCCACAGATTATTGCTCAACCCATATCCATTACCAACCTGCTAATCCTCCAGCCCGTGCACTGGGTATTAGCTTCCCCACCAGCCAGCTCCTTGCTGCTCCTCTGCAGATGGAGAAAGAGATCCTGCCTTGTTTCAGGGGTGCATCCTTGGGAGCCAGCTTCCCACTTCACAGATCCGTATTAAAAGGCAGCCGGTTCATTTGTGTGTGTGTAAACGGGGTATTTGTCTGAGACCTGCAATTAGTACAGTGCTGAGACCACTGCGGACGCATTTCTTACACCCTCGCCATGCCAGCAGGCACCGAGCCCCAGCAGCGCCCTGCCGCTCCGGCTGCCGCTCGGGCAGGAGGAATGCCGCGCTGTGTGCCAGATGGGGAATTACAGCATCTCTAGAGGGTGATTTAGCTCAGCTGGGGTGAGTTATCTTCTAGAAGTACTGATCTCTTGTATATATCTGTAGCGGGAGAGGTGAATCCCACCCATTAGCATGACAGGTTCTGCTGGCCAGGGACATTATTTTGCTGTCAGCCTCGCAGCCAGCAGAGCTTATAATTCTTCTGGAAGCGCTGGGCTGTCCTCCTGCTTCTACCTGTATAGGCAAAAAGGCCAGGCCACGCACTGAGCAATCCGTTGAGTTCTCTCCCAAAGTGGACTGGAGTATTTCTGGTCCTTGATCTATTTTCTTGGTGTATTTGTTCTGTTTGACAAGTCTTGAGCCACTTCCCTCCCGGGCAGGGTGCTGGCACTCTGACCTGTGCTCGTCAAAGGCTAAAATGCTATTTGAGCACATATAAAATATGCATGAGGTCTGTGACCTAGTCTATAAACTCCTGTACAGCCTGAGGCAATGCCTTTGTGGTGAGCTCAGAGAGATTGCAGGTTCCCGCTGTAAAAATCAAATGAACCTCAAAAGAATGCTTAAAAATTCGTGCAAAAGCAACTCTCCCCCCCGAGATCATCCCAACACTTCCCTTTGTGAAAGCTGAAAATGAAAAAAAAAAAAAAAAAAAAAGAAAGAAAGAAAGAAAAAGGACTTTTAAGCATTTATAGCTTCTCCTCAAAGCTCAGCCTAATTGAGTGCTTACAAAAGAGAAAATGCTTTCTCCTCTCCAGGCAGGCAGCAGCGGTTGGAGCAGAATGACGATGCCGGCCGTGCCGGAGCCTGCCAGCTCCCTGCACCCACCACCGCATCCCGGCGGCTCCCAGGCCACCCACCACCGCCTTAGCACCGAGCGTGCGTGTGTCCAGAGCCAGCCCCGGCACCCAGCAGGGACCTGGCTAACGAATGCATTGGTCCCTGGTGCTCCTGCAGTGCCTTTCACCTGAAGCTCTCAAAATCTAATTAAATCTCCCAACACCTGCGAAAGGGATGGCAAGTAGCTCCATTAGATTTGTCAGAGGGGAAAGAGGCAGGCAGGGTGCTCCCATGGCAAGGCAGCAGCAAAGCTGTGAGTAACCTCAGAGGGGAAATTCTCCCCACTGCAGGAGTAAACGGAGGGTATTTATGGCTCTGAAGCACCGGGAGGCTGTGCTATCTCCAGCCGTTGTGTCTATGGAGCTGGAGGTCCTGGGACCGGGCTCTTTGCCTTGGCAGGTAGCTGGCCATCAGCAGCCCTTCGAAGGTGAGATGGGGGAGCTGGAGGGGCTTCTGCAGCCCCAGAGCAACCCCCCTGCCCCTCCCCAAGGGACTGATGCTGCTGGGGTCCCAGCTCTGAGCACCAGGAGATGGCAGCGGTTTCCTGGTCATTGCAAGGAGCACAGCAAATCCCCAGAGCTCTTGGTGAGGGCTGAGCAAAGCAAAGCAACCACAGCAAAGGGCAATTTTCAGTTTGTAATGATCATTGCTGATTGTGCTTTAAATGAGCAAAACAAAGCAGAAACCCCATGTTTTGTATTTCATACTGCTAAGAAAGCCTCCTGCACCCTTCCCAGCCTGCTCCAAAATAGAGATGATGTGGGATAAGGTCAAAGCACCGAGGATGGCTGTATGTACAGCCCCATGTGGACCCAGTTATGGTGCTCCAAAATTTGCCTTGAAGTAAGTCTGGATGAATGGAATCTATTTATAAACCCCCCAAATATTATTTCTGGTGCTCAGGCCATAGACAAGCCTATTTCCAGGAGCAATAAGGGTGAAATGGCAGTCATAAAACTCCAGTAATCAAATGTGAAAAGAACAGCCCAGTTCATTAATACGCAGACAAGCTGATAGAGACATTATTAATTATCAGATATTACCATGGAGTTAATTTTTACCTGAGTTGTTTAAGCCTGGCCATCCTCCTTTCCTTTTCTTAGACATTTTGCCATAGGGCAGCATTGAACATTTGTAATTAGATTCCTTCACTGGAGTTAATTATGAAGCAACAGTAAAGTCTCAGTGGTTTCCATTTTCAGAAGCATTATTTTGAACTAAAACCAAATCCTTTGTTTTGGCATAAGTATTTGTAATCTTAACATGAACCCTGTGGTATCCTCTTGATACAGACAGACACATTCACATTGTACTATGCTGCGCATCTATTTTATATTGTGTTAAAATAGGTTCACGTTATTTTATACACACTTCCCCGCACAAACCTATCTATATACTGGAGCAGATACAAGATTTCTCTTCTGGAAGATCTCTGAATTAATGAGCTACTTTTCATCCCATTGATGTCAGATCAGTGGTCCCCACTAGCGACACCGATCATTTGCAGGTTCCAGATTGACCGGGCACCTGGGGAAATGTGCCACCAGAGGGGTCCCAAGTGTCCCATCAACCAGTTCTGGACTGGGGAGGAAGGGTTTGAACATGGCTATTAGTGACGTGCTCCGTTTTAAGCAATGAAGTGTCCACTCAGCACTAACCTGAATTTCCCTTACAAATGAGTTAGCCGCATAAATCTAACAGGACCACGCACACTTAACTGGAATAAAAAGCAAAAGATTTTTGTGGTTATCATTGCCAGTTTAAGATAACTGTCTGGTTACATACAATTATATGTCACCCGCTAGCTAAGCATTCACAGAAGAGAAAAGATGCTGGAATTTAAACAGGTCAAAATTAATGTCATGATTGTATTTGATAATTGAAAGTGTCACCTCCATTAGCTCGCCCTGATAACCAGGCTTGAAAAGCCAGCACTAGGGTGTCCAAAATCCTTTCCACTATTTACAGAGCGCCAGTGATGAAGCAACAGGGCACTCCCCTATATTCACAAAGGGAAATAAAATCTGGCCTTAGGGGGTGCAGAGGGTGAGCGCAAAATGATGCGCTCACAATGACAAAGCCAAAATGGGGGGACGGAGGGTAAACTCGAAGCCGTTTTGCTGCTTTTTCACACAGAAAATCTGCCCTGGGCAGTCTGCAGAGCTGCGGAGCCCCAGCTCAGCGGTGTAACCGCAGCCCTCCGCGGGGGTGTCTGCTGGCACCCGCGGCCTTACCTGCGTGAGGGCCAAACGTGCTGCTCGAGCGGTGCTTCCAAAGCGTGTTTGTGGCTCTTCTGCACCGGACATGGGAAATGATAGAGGGGTCTAAGCCATCTGCATTTTAAATAACCTTTACTAAGCATCACTTGACCTTGTCAGTGCCAACAAAGCCCTGTGAAGTGCACGCTAGATAAAACGTATTTTTTAATTGAGTATACTTACCAAATATATTAACAAGGTGCAGAGGAATACAAATGACCCCATGGTCAATGCTGTCGATCCATGCTGAGATTTCTTTCTCCTTTGCTGAGCTGAAGGAGTCAATAAGCTCTCAAAGGTCACACGTGGAGTGGTGATGCTTCCTGGCAGCAGCCGTCCTGCCACCTGCCTCCAGCGTCCCTAGTACAACGCAACGGCCACGAGCAAGTCAGCACAGAGAGCAGCATCTCCAGAGGTCCCCTGCAAAGCGCCATACCCCTCTCCTCCAGCCCTTAGGGAAGCCCTGGGAACCTCAGTGCAATTCGTATTTTATTCTTGGTATAAATTTAGACTAACCCAAGGCACAAGTGAAAAACAATCACCTCCTCTTTTATTCCCTAACTTCACAAATCCTGGGAAAATTCACTCAGTATTGAGTTGACGCCCCTCGGTTCAGCACTGGAATGGTCCAGCAAAGGAGCTAAGCGAGCCTGTGGGATCGATCTGCCGAGGTTAAAATCCACTGGTTTAAAGTGGGAGATGGCAGGATGTGGCCTAACTGCCTTCCTGAGGTTCACGTCAAGCTTTGCGCTCAGTTTGAGGAAAATAAGATGAAATGACCTGCCTGAGGAGCAGAGTGCCGCACTGACGCGATAGATTTGCATTAGCTTCAAAGAGGAGCAGCTTCCATCACCCTATTAGCACTACACTAGAACAAGCGGCCTCAGTGTCAAATGTCTGTAGAAAAACTACATCTTGGGGCAGCACTGAACTCCCTGCTGTGATCCACAGTGTGCCGCGCCTTCCCCTTCTGGGTTAGATTTATCCTTTTTAGTACCTAATTTAGAAAGAAAAAAAACCCCCTAAGATCCTTCAGAAAAAGCAGTAAGACCTCGTGTTCCAGATCCTCATGTTTCTTTTTTAATGCTTCCTTAAGGGTCTCCATTTTTCTGTCACTTATCATCATCCAGAGTAATTTTGGGCTGTTAGAGAAAGTTCATTGCTGTAATTGCAACCATATTGGTCATTAAAGTTGACAGACAGCTGCTGAAGAAGTCACTTGCTGATTCCCACTACTCAGCAGATGCCTCTCAGCGCTCGCTAAAATGTTAGCTTGAATTTATGAAATGGAAGCAAATGCATTTTACCTTAAGGACTGATCATTTCAAGGAGAGGAAAACATGACAAACTCATCCAGGGCTTTTATTTGTAAACAGCGTTTGCCTGCTCCTCCCCGAGCTAGGGTGGCAGCGCCCGGTCTTGCCCACAGCCCATGAGGCTGCCTGCGTGCCCCCCCACCCCGTCTGCGAGGAGGATCCGTGCTCCTCAGGGAGACATCTCAGCCCTTCGACCTCTTTTTTCTGAGATGATGAACTAGCACATCTCATGGGACACTCCTGAGCTTGAGGCCATTTAGCAATAACCCGAGAAGCCTGCACTGAAAGCTCTGGGAGAGCAGGGAGGCCAGCCAGGACGGTAACAGCCTGCCCTGCCCTGCTCTGCGGCGAAGCAGCATCGCTCGGTCCCCCAGAGCCTCCCTGCATCTACCGCACTTTGCTTTTTTCATTTGCTACTGGCAGTTTCTTCCGTGCTGCAAAGGCAAAAGTTGCTTTTCACAGGCTGGAGGCCAGGGGCAATCCCCGACCCCCACCCAGCCCCACCGCACCCCCGGCTTTCCTAGACAGGGGCTCTTTCCAGATTTCCACTTACCTGTTTATTGCTGGTACGATTCAGTAAGTAAACATTTCTCACCAATATACTCGGCTTGTATAATAAATGCCACACACCACACGTTAGAAAACAAGGACCCACTCAGGATGGCTTTTTTAACCAGTAAACTTTATTTATATATAACAACAGTACAAAGTGAGTCCTTGGCTTGCAAAATAGGAGTGTTTCATATTTACAATAGGTACACAATAATATATTAGAATAATAACAAAACCCCCTTTTTCCTTGGAACATTTTTAAATACTTAAACTTTCTTACATTTTTTCCACAACACTTGTAAAAACAACAAAAAACAGACAATCATCTTAAAAAAAAATATAATACAGAACTCCAGTGTGTCAAGTATAATGGGGAGGGGAAGAGCCAGAGAACGATACGGTGGAATGGGTACGGATACAAATCAATTCATTATTCCTGCCAATACACAAATCCCCTAAAACTGACGTGTGTTTATTTTAAGGGGGGGGGGGGAGGGGCGGGGGCAGAAGAAATCAGAATCTGTTCCATGGCTAATACCTCTACATTCCATGACATTTTGGGGAGCTCCAGAAGATTTAGTACCTGTACATTCCCTTTCCTTTGCTGCTTCCCACCGCTTCTCGTAACAGCCCCCAAGGTGCCATTAGCACAGAAACACTCATCAATAAGAGAAGGATATTTTACTGCAGTATCTTCTGAAGCTAGGAAATAACGTGGCAAAATCAGCTCATCAGCTCGTTTACCTTCCGACGGCTCCTCTTGCAGGCGCACCTTTCTGCTGCCCAGACCATGAGGTGGAAACATCTGATGGAGAAGCTGTTGCATCAACTTCCAAGCTTATTCGAAACAGAGGTATTAAAAATCCCAAAGGAAAGGCCGTATAGCAGACCTTGTGTTTGATTTGGCAGCCTCAGGAGGCCCAGGGAGTTTGGGATATTGTCTGTGCCATCGGATGGACCCTGCAGGTCTTTTGAGCACGTTCTTAGGTGCTGCAGGAATGTCTGTTTTTTAGCATTATATTCCACTTTTACAAATAAAGGAGAGGAATGGGTAACACGGGGGCAAACGGGGATCTAAAAGAACAAGCACACAGACACCGCCGTGCTCACGGCACGGCCAAAACACCTTCAGCTGTGGTTCAGCTGCTCCTGGTGCAACCGCAGCAGCAACGTCGGCGCAGATGCCCAGGCAAGACAAGGAGCTTATCCAGCAAGGGAGCCGTCGGTCTGTGCTGCCCCGCTGCCTTCTCCTCCCCACCTCCCACCCCCGGCACGGCCCCCGGCACGCAGTGCAGCTCCCCAGGCTGCAGGATGGGTACAGGAGGGAGACCCAGAGTTTTGTGCTAGGAGCCGGGAAGGCAATAGGTACCGCTAGCAGCTGGGACGCCAGCCCCTGTGCCGTGCCTTGCCCAGAACAGCACCACTGCCTGGAACTGTGGTTTTTCTTTTCATGGTGAACAGAGGCTTTGCACAAAGCCTTCCAGGTGGTAAAAATCGGTTTGAAGATTCCCATCCTCTTCCCTGCCAAAACTAATCTGACCAACCCACGTTTAAATTGTACCTTCAGGGTTGCTCAGCTCAGTGGATCCTGAACGGCACCTTCTTGGCAGCGCGCGCTGGCGCCTTTTACTCCGATTATTTCCCCACCGAATGTCAAATTAAAAAAAACCCAAGCAGCCTGTCCACGCGGGTGTTGGGTGGCCTTGTAGCTATCACCGGTGCTTTGCCTTCAGCCTCCAACCCACTGGTCTCAGTGGCCTCGGGCGAAGGCTGGGCGGAGGCTGGGGCGATGCCGGCGTTTCACCGAAGACACATTCACTAAACAGACGGGACTGCTCACCTAGCTCTACCTAGCACGCAACTATATACAACGTCGCAGCTCCCTGCGTTATTGGCTTGCGGTTTATAGTACAAATGCAATTCTGAAATAGGATGGCTGAAGCTTTGTGGCATTTTAATGCATCTTTGATGTCAGTTATTTATCCTTCTCTGAACATTTTTTCTTCTCTCCAGGGTACTGTCACACGTGAGCTTTCCCTGATGTCCCAGCTTATTCAAGTCAGTCTATTTTAGTTTCATTTAGTTTGGCGAGCTGAGTCCATGTGGCAGGTGAGCTCTGACAGCACTGGAGACGGATGGAGAAGAGCCAGTGACAGGTGAGAACGTGGCTGGGCTGCTGCCAGGGAACAGGCTTGGACGGGAGCATCACAGGGACCACGCCGGGAGCTGCTCTGTGCTTTGCCAACCTGCTGCCCTGGGGACATCTCCGTTGGCTGCCTGGGACTTGTGGAAATAAGACCTTGTTTGTCGGTCGTGCCCACTGGAGGAGGGAAGCGCTCTGACCCTTTCCACACAGATCAGACGACTCGCAGCAAGGTGCTCGGAGTCAGCAGCGTGCAGAAATGCAACCCCAGAGCTTTAAGCCCTCTTGCTTTTGTTCTCCACGTGCCCACCCATATCGCTCCCTATATTATGACATTTTTGGTGAAGTCCAGTTGAACGTAGGAGAGAGAACTTACGTGGGGACAGGCCGTTAGGATTTTAAGACAGTGTGTTGAAGGCACTGCTGTGATGAAGGTCTCTGTTGCCACCGTGTCCAGCGGCTGCACTCGCCATCCCCACTGTGTCACAGCATCGAGACCCTGCGGGAAGGCATCGCCGTCCGGCACGGCCACGTCCAGCCTCCTTTGGAGATAAACCTCTGCTGCCTGGGATGCTGCCCACCGGGATGCTGCCCACCAGCAGCGATGCCGTGGAAGCGGTTTTGCTTCTCAGCGTTGGTTCCTGTGATGGGTCTTCACGCAGCTGCGGACTGGTCCATGCTGGATCTCATGGGGCTCCAGCACTCTGGCCGTGCTGATCTCTCCTGCCTCCCTTTAAACATAAATTCATCCTTTATGGCAAAGCGTGGACCACTTGACGTCCACATCTTCTGTACTTTGGTGGGCTGCAGCGTTGTGGTGCTCCACAGCAGGGCTCATGCGGAGACAAGTTGCCTATAAGTTAGACTCTTGTATATGGGTTTTTAATAAAGGCTTTCAAGGTGGAGAAGCGTTTGATTAGCACCTTGCTCCCCCTTGGAGTAGGTGCTTTGATAGCTCATGAGCAGAAGATTAAATGGAATTATTTAAGCAGTGACACCAGGCAGAGAGATTCTGGAAAATGACGTCTCCCACTTTGATGTCAAAACACCTGAAACAAAGTGAACTGGAGAATCAAAACACCAACCGGCCTTGCAGAAGGAAGGGGGCAATGAGAAGGATTTGAAATCATTTCATCTAAGGCAAAGTCACTGCCCCCTCCTGACCAAACCTCGAGCCCAGTTTGCTGCAAGTGCGAAGAAAATGCCATTTTGAGTTCTGAAGTTTCTTTCTCCCAAGGGAGTAGCGGGAAAGTCAGATGCAAACAGGGCAATAGATCACAAGCGTTTTGCCCCAAGGGGATATGTTGCTTCATTCCATATAATTGCCTGTAAAGATCCATAATTAACTCAACCACCATGAGTATATACTTGGCAGATGATTTAAGGGCCACCCATTCCAGCCAGCACCGTGCTGCTCCCTGTGCCACCCTGCTCATGCCTGTTCAGGTGATGGAAGAAGAGGTGTTGCTGCTGCTTCCCTTGGAAGTCAGTCAGTCAAAAGTGTAATAGCTTACTGGTTTGCAAAGTGCTCCTGCTGCTCTCCCTTTCCTCCTCTGCCCAAATTCCTCCCACAGAACTCAGCTGTCCCCTTCTCTCCTTAGTGCTCTCCTGTATTCATGGAATACAGACCCTGTGTTTAGCCAGCTTGGACGCATTGGATTCTTTTAATCCTTGCTCACAAACCAATCCCTCCAGGCTCTGCCATTGGTTTTCTTTTCCCTCCCTCATTTTTACCTTCCAGGATAATCCCAGTTTACAGGCCCTTTCCCGGGCTCCTGCCAGGGCAGGGGGAGAGGCTGCTAAGGGGCAAATCAGCCAAGCAGGACAGGCAGCCCATCGTGCTGCACGTAGAGCATCGTGAGCAGGGAGACCTCCCGGGGGCTGCCTCTCCTGCTGCCTGCCCGTGGGGCCATGGGCAGCCAAAAGGCACCTGGAAAAGACACTGGACACCGGCACCGCCGGCATCGCTGCCGGGTGGCTGCAGCACCCACACTCAGCACTGCCCGACAGACCCCTCGCAGGGAACCCAGGGGGTGGTCGGGGACATCAGCTTTTGCTGAGAAAATACTGGGGAAGGGGGAATGACAAAATGTTTGCTTATGGGGTGCTCCTGGTCAGAAGGTCGAGAGCAGGGGGAGGAAAGCACGCTTAAAAGCAGCTACGCAAAAGCCTCTCGGATAGATGTGAAGACAGAGGACCATGAGGGCCTGACTTGGGTTGCAGGGCAAGCACATCTTCAGGAGCACCCAGGTGATGAGAAGCCAGGTCTTTGCCTTGGGCAGTACTCATATTTTGTGAATCCTGCAGACATAACCCTTCAGAGCAATATTTAGAAGCATTAGGAAACTGTCTGAAAACCATTTGGAGTGTTTTCTTTGGGTTTCAGAGTACCGTAAAAATTTGGTGAACGATCTGAATACGAATACTCAAAGCAACGACCACAACTAAAATATAGACCTGGAAATCACTCACAGCAGCTGCACGTCGGATCACAGCAGCAACAGAAACCAGTAGAAAATGAGACCTGGAGGATTTCAGGACCTGACACTCTGCAATCCCCTGTAACACCAGCAGCAAAGAGCAGGGCAGGCTGGCGGCTGCTGCAAGGATGGCTCGTTTGCCACGTCCGCGGCGCTGGGCTCCGGGACGTCAGGCTTTCGTAGGACAACCCACAGGCTTGCACGTTTTCTGTCTTTGAAATTAGACTCACTGTGCAGCAGAAGGATCCTTGGGAAGGCAACTGTCCTGGTAACGGGCAGTACGAATCCTGCTCTGCTCCTCAGTCTGTTTCTGCCAGCTTGCTCCATGTCTCAGTAAATCCAAGCCCTCCGGTTACAAAGCTCAGGCTGTTGCAAAAGTCAAGAACTTATTGCACAAGGTTGATCGTTATCATTAGTATCTTCTCCCAAGTATTAATAGGGCACAGAGAAACTCATAGAAATGGATTAAGCAAAAGAAAGTGGACTTGGCATGGCTTTTTCTGAACGGTAATTAAAATAACAAGTTTCCTGAGTATTCCTCTACATGCTTCTCCCCCGCTCCGTTGCTGGCTTCCCTTAGGTCTGCGCCTTGAGACCAAAAGCCAGCAGCTCACTCGATGCACGGGGAGCCCGTGGTGACCCTCCCGGGCTCCTCCAGGCAAGAATGGTGGAGGAGTGGGATGGATATGAAAATGGTTTTTCCTTTGACACACACTGGCTGCAAACTAAGGTCCCAGTCCAGCACGGCACTGCCTGGGCAGGGCTGAGCAGATGTCGGGAGCTATTTTCCTGCCACTGCCAAGCTCATGCGGTCAATACTTGTACTTCCATTAGACCTAATCACCCTGTCCTCCCCACTGCAGCCTGCGCAATTATCAATATTTATTACAGAGAGAAATATTTACAGCGTTCCTTCCCCTCCTGGCACTCTACAAAGGGACACACACAAGCTTTGGTGTCGTTGAAAGAAATAACACTCACAAACATTTGCCTATCACTGGCCACAAGAACACGTGCCGTCGGGGCCAGCAAGGAACTGAATATAACAACAAGACGCCGAGACAGAGACAAGACAGCAGCGCTAGCTGGCCCGTGGAGTGCTGGTTGAGGTTTTGCCTTGCCTAGAGCACAAAGATTTCTTCCCCCTCCCCAGTGAAAACACAAGTCCTGCGCTGACCCCGGGCGACCCACGAATGCTGGCAGAGAAACTCAAAGGGAGCCTGTGCCGATCAGCTCTGCAAGTCACACAGAAAAGCAATAAATAGCTCATCTCGCTACGTCGAGTCTTTTCAAGTATCGCTCACTGTAAACATTGGGGGGGTTGTTGGTTTTTACTGCCAGAAATTCAGAGGCGGCTGCCAGAAACCACCCCAAAACCCAACCAAGGAGGCTTCATCCCAGCCCTGCCCGATGGGAGAGGGCAGCCGGCTGCTCCTGCTCGGAGCGTACCAGCAGGAACCAGCATCGCGGCCGTCAGCATCCCACCGCCGCTCGGGGTGCTGCCGGCTCACCGCGGGGTGCCGGCCTTCAGCCAGGGGAATGGGGGTGGAAAAGGGGAAAGCATTTAAAATCAGATCCTTCCTCGTTCAACAGTAAATGGGATTTAAAAAAAATAGATATATATCGACACTATATAAATACATAGATAAAGCTGGATTTCAAGACAGGTTGGATGATCTGATGGTTTCGCAATTCAGGTAAAGTTCCTTCTAGTGCCTATAAGTTACTCAGCCACGGAACTATTTTCTGCCTAAACTGCTATTTTACTTGTGTAAAAAGGTGTGGTGCAAACTTGTGCTCATATTTTTTATAAGATCCCAAAAAGGAGAAGATTTCGTTTTTCCAGACTTTCCAATTAGCGTAGAAGTCCATTCGCAGAATGCCTGAGCCGCATCCCCAGGAGTCTCTCGAGGACAGGATTCAGAGCCGAACCTTGTTGCCAGGATTATCTCTGTGGCCTCTGTGGTTTTTGTTCCATATCTTTTTTTTTTTTTTCCTTTTTCTTTCCCTTATTTTTTTTTTAAAAAAAAACTTTAAATAAAGTTTTATTTTCTAATATACATCAAACAATTTTCATGCAAAGCAGCAGTCATGGAGACATCCAGACTTTCCAGGTTCCTTCTTTCCATGTATGCTCGAAAAAATGATCCATCTTGATCTGACTTTGATTGAGATGCTTTGTCCTTTTCTCTTCCTGCCTTTTCAAACCGGATCCTATGTGATTTTGAACACAGTCACTCCTTGGGCCAGTCTCTGCTCACTCCAGAAGAGCCTTGGTATTTATATGTGTTCAGCGCCTTTCTTGCTTGTTCTCCCTCTTAATTCCCCAGGGTCCGTGCGATCCTCTGCCCTTTGCTGTCTGCGAGCACCACGTCCTTTCTTCAGCTCTCAATAGACATGGCACCAATAAGTTGCTCTACTTTGTATGCCAGACGCTGCCTACGTGCCTGTTCATCCTGCTCCAAAGCCCCAATGAGCTGGTACAGAAAACATCAAAAGGGAGGGGAAAAAAAAAAAAAAAAAAAAAAAAAAGACAGACATCAGCGTGCGAGAGGGGGTGGTAGAAGTGGGTGGGCAGCAAGATGTGAGCAACTTGAAACGTGGATGTGTGAAACTTAAATAACAAATGGCAAAGCAACGCGACGAGCGCTTCGCCGTGCCGCAGCCGTCCTCATTGATTTGTTGGACCGCTGGGTGCACGTTACCCACACAACACCATCGTTCCCACTCTGGTACCTTGGACTCCACATTTCTTGTCTCATTTAGCAGGAAAGTTATGAGATTTTTAAACCCTAATCAGAAATTAGCTGTGGCATTGTACCACAAACGCATACATGCAATTAAACGACAAACCCTTTCCTTTTAACGGACATAATTGCAAAATAGGTTCTTCTTACACTGAAATGAAGGGGTGGAACAGATGGCAAGAACTTGGTTTCAAGTGATGCATTCATTAAACGAGCTCACGCTGCCAGGGATTCTTTGCAAACAGGAGTCTGCGTCACTGCAACATGGGAATTGTACCGCGCTGTTCCCAAAAGACAGGGATGTTTCTGGGGACCTTCGGTGGGTCATGATGATTTTCCACTGCATTTAGGAGTGGGCTGCACTGGGCATATGCCAAGGCAGTTGCTCCCACAGTATTTTAGCTCTCAGTCCTCCCGGGAAGTACGCTATGGGCACAGGCAGGACCCAAACCTCTTTGTGCATGAACAGAACGGGGCGGGAGAGCAGTGGTGCAAGCTACGGTCACGCTGCATCAAGGGCAAGGGGGGAGCTCTGGGCAGCAGCAAGGAGGGTCGCTGCACAACCCACGACCACCCAGAAGCTCGGCTCCTTTCCCATGCCGGGGGTCGGCATCACCTCTGCGCCCGCCCCGGGGGACACCCACCTCTTCGCTGTACTTGCTGACGTAGGAGTAGATCTCGTTGAGCGCGCTCAGCATGTTGAACTCGACGGCGTGCAGGCGCGACTGCTCGGCGAGGTAGGCGTTCATGTCCTGGTCGCTGATGGCAGGGAGCTTGGCGATGTCCGCGTAATACCTGCGGGAAGGAAAGCCGTCAGAAACAAGCCTCAAAACGCCCCTCTTCTCCTCGGGATTTAAAGAAAGCTCTGCAGGGAAAAGGGCAGCGTTTTGCTTTATGCTTACATCTAGGAAAACAGGATCCCGGTCTGTAACAAGCTGGAAGTAAGAGCAGCGACGCTCGGCAGGGCTGAGCTGCGCCACCAGCTCGCTGCGAGAGCCACCTCCTGCATCGACAGCAAAGCTGCTCGGCGTGGGGGGGTCGGGCAGGACTGGAGCACCCAGGCCAGCCCCGCACCCACATTGCTC
>JAVJGJ010000035.1:5569981-5619429 GCA_035590215.1 Microhierax caerulescens
CGGGCAGGCAGGCAGGCAGGCAGGTGGGTGGGCAGGCAGGCAGGCAGGCGGGCGGGCGGGCAGGCAGGCAGGCAGGCAGGCAGGCAGGTAGGCAGGCAGGCAGGCAGGTAGGCAGGCAGGCAGGCAGGCGGGTAGGCAGGCAGGTAGGCAGGCAGGCAGGCAGGCGGGCAGGCAGGTGGGCAGGAAGGCAGGCAAGGCTGCCAGCCTGCCCATGAGGCCATGCAAAGAGCTGCTCTGCCACAGCCAAGCCAGCTGCAAACCTGACCCTGGGCAGCCTGGCTCTCTGTGCCACCAGCCTTCCCCTGGTGCCACAAGCAATACCAGGATCTGGTCAAAATTTCAGTAAGTGAAGAGGGGTGGATCCAGCGCCCTGCCCCCTGCAGCACCCTTTCTCCCGGGGACTGTGAGCCTGCAGCAAGGCAGCAGCCCCGCTGCATCTGGGCGCCTCTCTGTGCCTTCATGCCCTTGGCCGGCAGCTCTGCTCCTGGTGCTGTTCCTGCCGATGGCCCTTCTGCCCACTGTGCCAGCAACCTGCTCAGGAGATGCTCAGCGAGCACGGCAATGCATCGAGCCTCTGCCGTCACCCTGACCTGCAGCGGGTCACCGTCCCACTCCAGACCCGTTACCCCCATTTTCCCCCATCTGCTCTGCTGCCTTGAATCAGGGACTGCCTCTTGGTATGTATTTACACAGCATCCCGCATGCTTGAAAACTCTGGCATTTAATGAAAAACACACATGACAAAAGCAACAAGGTTTGATCCCAAAGTCAAGCAGATCAAGCATAAATGGGAGCCACAGATTTCACCAAAGAAAAACTGATGCCACTTGGCAAATAGACCTGGGGTCACGTTATCCATCATCTCTTAGGAATGCAACATCTGCCAGGAATTTGTGAAAATGTCTGCAGATCCCCAAAGAATTTAAGCCTGAATTGATTAACTGCCTAAAAATCATCCTACAAATTGACACACACATTGTTCTCCTGTTTAAAGTATTTCAGTCACCCAATTAAGGAGGAGAAGCACTAGCACACTGCTGTGCCAGCGAGCCACAGAGAACAGAGAGGCAGTGATACAAACTAAAGAATAGGTGAAAACCTCAGAAAATTATACATTCAGAATGTCAGGGTGAATATTAATTTAGTAAACTACTTTGTTAATAGAATATTATATTAAGAATCGGCAAGCCTCTCGATTAGCCCTACCAGTGAAGCGATGCCGTGACCTGGCCCTGTTGGCTGCTTGTGGGCTGCCACCAGCACCGCAACAAGAACTGAAATGTGCAGTGACAGAGAAGTTGGGGCATATTGTATGAGAGAAGGGTATCAGGTACTCCCACGCCTAGCTGTTCCCTTTTATTTCTTTATCAGAAATACAAGATCAGCTGAATACAACAGCAAAAAGAAACACCTCCGAGCATCTCTGTCAAATCCCATTTCTCCTTACCTTCAAGCACTGAATCTCACTCTCATCTTGACACAGGCTGATGCTGTGAGATATTTGCAGGGCACCAGTCCTGGGGACGGCCAGCAATTGAGTTAATCATCACCGTCCTACACTGGCTGAGGAAAGGGGCTGCTTATAACCTTCAACGCTGCTGGGTGCAGCAGGAGCACCACAGGCTCCTTGCAAACAAGTCTGCTGTCTATACTTTCCCTGGCCGCCTCTGCCTTTGAAATCAGATCGCTGGTGATGGCTGGGTAAGCCATCCCTTCAATTCTGCCTGCCACCACGGGGCCTGACCTCCCTTTCTTTCTGCTTCGTGGGGAAGGGTCTGCTGAGCCGCAGCAATAGCTGCTGCAGGGCTTTGTGCTGCCCCTCGGCAGGCATCGCTCATACGCTGTCGCGAGGCTGGCATCTGAAACACTGTTAGAGACCTGCCTCTAAAAATAAAAAATAAGCTCCTGAAGATTAACACAGCAGGGGAGAATCCCTCCACTTGGAGAAAACCTTTCTCATATTGACCACATAACAAGGGCAAAGCACGATCCAGAGATGACTTTCCAAAGGAGTCTGACGCCAGCAACCAGCGCCTTGGCAGCTCCTCTGACTTTCTGAGGCACCAGGAATACAACGAAACTAAACAAAAAGAGCTGAGAGAACCCCAAAAATAAATATGTATTTTATTAATTTTCCCTGCTATATCTAGGTCTCCAAACTGCTGTGTGCTGCGCTCTGTGCCAGGAACCAGAGCAGTTATTTGATTTAATGTCAACTTTCTTGCTGTCTCCCGCGAGGGGTAGTCATGGAAGAAAGAGAGAGGGGAAAATGAGGAAGAAAGAGAGAAAGAACTGAGTGTCAATTATGAACTGCTGCCACCAGAGATCTCAAAATTTTTTTTTTTAAAATTGCATTTCACTTTGTGGCTGAGCA
Organism: Microhierax caerulescens; assembly: GCA_035590215.1. Lineage (NCBI taxonomy): Eukaryota > Metazoa > Chordata > Aves > Falconiformes > Falconidae > Microhierax > Microhierax caerulescens. Next base: position 5,572,356 of record JAVJGJ010000035.1, read on the forward strand.
CTGCTTATTAAGTCAGAGCAAGACCTTCCAGCTTGTTTTGTGCACCAGCAGCAGCCGGGAGCCAGCTGGGCACAGGGCTGGGACAGGGCTCCAGCCGGAGGTTCAATAGGGCCTGTAGCGATAGGATGAGGAGCGATGCTTTTAGACTAAAAGAGGGTAGAATCACACTAGATATAAGGAAGAAATATTTTACAGTGAGGGTGGTGAGGCACCGGACCAAGTTGCCCAGAGTGGTGGTAGATGCCCCATCCTGGGCAACGCTCGAGGTCAGGTTTCCCGTGAAAGGGCTAAATCCTGGCGCAGGACAGCCAGCCCCGCCGCTGCTGGCATTGCCCATGGCCCCGTCTCTTTGCTGGGTGCTGTGGGGAGTGGGGGGCACGTCTCTGATCACCAGACATGTATTTTTTGGAGCACCGTGAAAAGTCATTATTGATGGCTGAGGCAGAAGACGCTTTCCCAGCGACTTGTCAAACCACGGGGGAAATTAAGACGGCTTCCTTTTCTGAGATGAGTTATTGCCTCTGCAAACACAGCCAGATTTAAAGCAATTTCCTGTCAAGTATATTCATTATGGCTGGAGGAATCCCTGAAATTTTGCTAGAACCGTGAAATCCTCCTCTCGCCTTTGCCTGCTCGCTCCAGCGAGATGCGGGCAGAGCCGCAGCCACAGCCGATGGGGCTGCGTTCCTGCCGCCGGCCAAGGACCCAAAGGGACATGGGACAGAGGTGGCTTATGACATGGAGAACAGGTGTAGCCTCTTACTGGTAGCTGCTGATCTTGCCTGCATTAATATACACTTTTTCTTCTTTTTATTTCTGTCACTTCCCAGCGCAATCTGGGGTGAGTTGCTTAATCTGTTCCTGAGCCCCTTTCCCCAGCTGTGAGACACAAACGCCGCTCTCCATCCAGGCAGACGTGGATGCTGCGAGGACAAAGCCCACAAATACCTCCAAGGCAGCTCAGACACGTGAGAGTGGAGCTCACAGAAGCATCCTGGCTGCGGAGAATGGGCTGCCATCAGGAGGGGGACCAAGCCTTGCTGGACAGCCTGCCTTTCGCTGACGGCTCCGGGGGCAACCTGCAGCACTGCCCATCCAACAGGTACCTTCCTTCACTGGGTCTTTAATGCTGTACTCACCACAATAAAACCACACAGCTCACGGAAGACAAGGACCCTCAGTACTGTACAGACACATAAGATAGAAGACTCCTGCCCTTAAGAGCCTCAAGCCCAGTAAGATGACTAAAAAAGCTGCATCTCTGCTCCTCCAGACCCTGCTGTACCTGAGCTAGCGCCTCTTCTTCCCTGCCTGGATGCCCAGATCACTGCTTGGTACCAGCAGCGTGCAGGTGATAGAGAGTTCTGGGTTTTGGGCTATTCACCTCCCTGCACGGGACTGGCACGGGTGCTAAACCCCTTTACTGAACCACTTGGGCATCTCTGCAGCTTGGTCAGGTGGGTGCAGGCAGGGCAGGGCAAGGAGGAGGCAGTTGGATGGCGGAGGTGACAGCACTGGCATCATCACCTGCTCTCAGCCAAGCCAGAGTGAGAAAGAGATGCAGCAGAGGTAATAGCTCTCTTAGATCCAATTTAAGACCCTGTTCAGCCATCTGTGAAATCACAGAGTGGAGTTAAGCCTGTGTCCTGGAGGCAGGCGCAGAAATGGATGGGTTATCCAAAGTTCCCCATGGAAAGCTGCATTTTCCTGCTGACACCCGCACCCTGTCCTGCAGAGCCCCCACGTGCCACCAGCAGCGTGGCCGTGCCAGCTCGGGGGACCGCGCTGAGCTGCCCACAGCCCCCTCCCTTCCCCGGCCCCGCGGTACCTGCGCAGGAGCAGCTTGGGGTGGTTCTTGTTTTCCAGGTTCTTCTCGATGAGGTCGGAGAGCAGCTGCTTCAGCACGTCGGTGGCGTACTCCAGCTTGCCCTGCAGACCCGTCATGATGAGTGAGGCCACGTTGCCTCGATCGCGCATGGAGAAGCTGCGCTGCAGCTCCAGCGTTCGGATGAAGGTCAGCAGGAAGACTTTGTTGTTGATCAGCTGAGCAAAGAGCTTCAGGGCCTTCTCCACACTCTGCTGCCCGTTCCCTTGGACCTGTGGTGGAGAAGAGCATGCCCATCAGCTGAGGCACGGGAGGACAAGGGACCGGTGGACAGCCCTGCACCACCCCAGGGGCACGCTGCTGTCGCTGGGGTGGGGTGAACGGTTTAACCATGGATGCACAAGCCAGCACCTCACCTCTCAGGGTCTCAGCATCCCTGAACGTGGCCTCTGGCCAGTTCTGAACAAGTGTCACCCTTTCTGTCCGCCCCCAGCGCCTCAGCACAGCTTGCCTCAATCATTGCTTCGAGCTACACTCTATGCATGCCATAAAGCTGCTGCTTTGAGGCTAACGGCCCTGTAAATGACATACAGTTTTGCTTGTTCTGCACAAAAAGTGACACTCTTGTAAGTAAATTAAATACTAATTTAGGCTATTGCTTTATTATGGGACAAATGTAAAAAATTGAGGCTTTCAGCCAGTTACAGATTCAAGTAATTCATTACAAGGGAAAATGATGAACTGCATTAAGCAACTTTACCAAACATCTTGGAGACTTATGTATTGGTTTTACTAACGTTACATAATTAAGCAACTGTGTAATTGGCAACGCATCTATCACTTGTGCAATTCTGTCTTTCATGAGCAAAACAAATAAAAAGCATTCATATTTGTTTGCTGGAGCGTCAGCTTATTTGGCAATTTAAACGCCGAACATAATGTGTGGGACTGGAAAATTCAGGGCATGGGAATGGGCTGGGGGAGGCTGGTTCAAAGCCTGGGTGAGTTTTACCAACACCACAGCAACTGCTCAGTCTTGGTGGCCCACTGGCATCGGATTTGATGCATTAATGCTGAGTACTGCTTGCCTGGAAAAGCAAAGCAGCCATACGGAGCACAAACAATCAAGACTTCTTCCTCTGACCTGAAGATGGGGGCCACCTCCCGGGTTGCGTGAAGGCAACGGGACTTTCTGGACTTACTGGAGCAATGCCAGTCTCCGAGAGGGAACGCTGAGGCCGGGACCTCTGGGCATCCCAGATGGAGGATGGCAGCCCCACGCTCGGTGGCAGATAGTTTCTTGAAGCACGATAATTTTATTTTTTTGGGCACTCTTGCAGGGGAGAAGAGCCCGCCTGCAAGGTGATCTGATGGCCCCTGGTACCTTACCGATTTTTCTATATTCTCGGTGAAAATCTTGTGTATATATTTAACATGCTGGTGGAAAAAGCAGGGAGCTGGAGGCTGACAGGAGCTGGCCGTGCCTGGGCATGGTGCTTGCCCTCCCGTGGACACGCCATGGAACAGCAGCAGCGGGATGCTCCAGGCTGGATGCTCCAGGCTGGATGCTCCCAGGCTGGATGCTCCAGGCAGGATGCTCCAGGCTGGATGCTCCCAGGCTGGATGCTCCCAGGCGCTCAGCTTTCCCCTGCACCATCAAGTGATTAAGGAGAACTTTCAAAGGACCCCAATAATTTGGCTGCTGGCCTATAGCAATATAAACCCCCATAAAATAAAACTAAATCAACACCGGTGAGAAGAAACCAAACGGAATGAAGCAGTGCGTGATATAAACCACTGGAAATAAACCACCAGCTTCTTAGTTAAAATGAACTCAGGGCTCATCCTGCCAACCCCAGCGCCTCTGACAGGATTTGGTGTGGAAGACATAAAGGCACCTCAGGGTCTCACGCTGGCTCCCCCGAGGCCTCAGGGGAACCCTGAAGGGCCAGAGCACAGCCTGTTAGTTACCTCCAGCTCCCGCAGGACAGGATGGTCCTCGATGCCAGGGAAAAGGACCCTCATGGCATATGTCCGATAGTCGAGGTACGGGATCCCAGAGCGATCCAGGTCGCTGGTTAATTCATTGATGTCCGTCTGCAGCTCTGCAAAAGCTGTTCAGGGAGAGCAGAATGAGGCAGAGGAACACTGGTGGGCTCCGGGAGCCGGGGTTGGGCAGAGGCTTCGGGCAGGGCTGCCTGCTGCTCTCCGCGGGGGCACGGCAGCAACCGTCAACGCGCCCCCTCAGGAAACCCATTCGGAGGGGACCTTGCGGCAGAGCTCAGAGAGACCCTCACCCCTGGAGACTCTGTCTCAGCAGCTGAGCGCGAGGGAGCACACACTGCACACAGCAGATGCCGAGAACAAAAGATGCTTATTAATTTGTATGCAGTTCACACCTGTGTATATACACCTAAAACACCTTTAAAGGCTGCAGATAGAAACGAGGATCTATTTTCCTAACTTGGTGCCTCCCATATTTTCCTTTCTTCTTCTTCTCCTCCTCTATCAACAGTTGCCAAAATAATCAAATCTGATGCAGGGCAAACCCAAGCAGAAACTGCTTGCTGCAAGGGTCGGGAAGGAATTTATTCTTCCTCTTGTAACATGACATCACTGTGTTATACAGCTGTATGTGCATCCTTGTGTTCACTCTCCAAAGTATGAAATACTGGCTCAGTAAGGTCTGTACCCCAGCTGGGCAGCTGCCCGTGCCGTGGCTGTGGTCTCTCCTGAACAGATCTCATTTATTGTCCTCTGCTTTCAAGGCTATCCTTTTAAAATGAGCTGAACAAATCCAATGCAACTCTCTCTATACACAGAGGTCACACTATAAAATTTGCAGCTTTCTATTTATTTTCCTCCGAGTCACTCAGCTCCCTTCCAGCTGGAAGGATGAACACGACAGCAGCAGCCCCCCTCCCCAGAATGCTTTTTCTCTCAGCCCACCAGCTACAGAAATGCCGCCTGCCTCCACCTTCGCTCCTCAGCGCCTTGCTGCAAGGGACGAGACTTGTCTGTGCTGAAATCCGCAAGCGGCAGGTCTAGCTAAGCCAAATAACACACAAGATTTCCCAGAAGCAAATGCTTGAGGAGCTTCTTCCTATCCCTCAGACCTACTCTTACTGCTCTGGGCTCACACCTTAGGGACCGGAGCAGGGACTGGCCCGGCTTTCCAGCCCTCCTGCCTCCCGTGTGGGATACACGCTGTTTCTCGGGGGTCCGAGCCTCCTCTGCTCCCGATCTCGCTCTGTGTCTTTTTCAAAGCTCTCTACTAAAAGGCCATTAGACAAGGGGGCATATCGTGCCGGGCACCCCGGAGCTCACGCCGTCCTTGCAGCGCGATCCAGGCATGTCGCTTAAGCAGGATCAAGCTCTAATCCTATTCTCTGCACATTAGGCAGCAGAGCCGTGTCTGCCGCTGACGCACGCGTCGCTGCCCACCTTCCCGTGGCAGGGCAGGCGGGCAAACCTCGCAGGGCACGCACCCCGCTCCTCGCTGCAAAGATGGGGTGACTGGGGTGGCTCCGGTGGGGAAAGCAGGGGACGGGAGCACGGGGCTGCAGCACACCGAGGATGCCCGACCCCGAGCAGTACTGACCCTCCTTGCACTCCAGGGCCACCCGGGACTCCAGGTTGTCCATCTGCATCTGCAGCCTCTTGAGGGTCAGGTCGTTCTCTCGGGACTTGCGCTTGTAGGCGATGAGGACAATGATGACGATGATGAGGAGCAGGCTGCCTCCGGCCGCAATGCTGACGATGGCTGGCAGGGTCAGGAGGCTGTCTGAGACGATGCTCACTGAACCAGGGGAGAAGATGATACCACCAACACGCACCTACAAAGCACACCAGAGAGAACCACAGCTTTAGCTAAGGGTGTCAGCCTGTCCCACAGCCCCGTCCTCCCCAGCCAGGGCACGCACCGCAGGGGCTGCACAGACCCCTAAGGAGGCACTGAGCCACCTCTGCTTCAGCCAAGGATATTAGTAATTCTGATCGCCTTCGAACACAGAAGGTGCAGCTTATGTGAACACAAGGAGGCTTCGAGTCATGATAAATGTGCCAGCCCTTCGCTATCTGCGTTTTGTTCTTATTATCTGATGGCTCCATTTGACTTTCATTTTATAAGCTTTCAACTCCCTTTTGTAAACCGTGGACATTAGCAACCCAGTGATAATTTCACAGACAAGAAACCAGAGCGATGGAAAGAGAGAACAGAGAAGGGAAGAGAAAGCCCCAGGTGAAAGCAACAGAGCAAACACGGTGGAGGTGAATGCCAGGACAGGCTTTTCTTGGATCTGCCCTGGCCACAGATGCACGCAGCTCTCAGCCAGGTTGAGCTTCTGTGAATCACACTGCAAAATCTGAATATGTTTTGGATGCTGAACTTAAAGGGAAATAAATCACAATTACAATCTCATTTGGGCTCTACTCAAGCACTTCAGCAGCTGCGAGCTTGGTCTGCGAGTGGATCAGGGGAAGCAGCATTGCCCAAAACCAAAGCAGAGGAAGACACCAACTGTTATCCTGGATGATCCAACCGCTCCAGTGTTTGGATGTCCCTGGCTGCTCCTGCTTCGGGAAAAGGCAAAGCCTTTCCATTCACTTAGCAGGTCAGGTCTGGCTACAAGGACTGATAAAATCCTACAGGAGGGAGAACACAGCCCACTGAAAACAGTCTCGCCTACTGAAGGAAGAGCAAGCAGCCCCAGGAGGCACCATCGGAAAGATTTGTTCCTTCTAGAAGGCTCTGATAATAGGTGGCGAGTCTCAGGGAGGGGAAGAAGTTTCTCCTTGCTAATCCACATCAATATTTTAAGCTGCCAGTTAGACAGCCATAAAGATCTAAAATCCTATCGGTTCTTTGACAAGAAATCACGCTCAGTATCTGAGTATGTCAGGGAGCTGGAGGAGGAGAAAGGGTGGGAAGGAGGGAGGGAAGGGATGCTGACAGGAGTGTTTGGTCCCTCACCATCACTTTGTGCTGCCCGGTGAGATTTGGTGGCTCACACAGCAGCTGGGTCTCGGAGACGGTGACAGCGCAGGGCGTTTCTCCGATCAGCACCGTGTAGTTGAGCTTTGCTCCTCCCGGAGCGGGTGGGCACAGGTTTCTGCCCTAGGGACAAGGGGAGAGGAGACGGTACAAAGATGCAGCGCATTTCTCCGGTTTTCATCTCCTTCCCCACTTGTGCAAACGACAGGACTCTGTTTAGCAAAACCCATTCTCCAAAGGGGACCTAAAACTCCTCTCTGGATTTTTTTCTCTTCCCACGGGGTGAGTAGGGGTCTCCTTACCTTCAGGATGATGGGTGACCCTGGCTTCTGCTCCAGCACCCCAGCTGGGCTCAGGAGTTCAAAGGTTGGGTTGGGGTAGTATATGAACTTGGTGTCGTTGTAGACTAGCAGGGACTGCACGTTGTTAAAGATAAACCCGAACTCGTCCGGCCGCTCGACGGCATCCAAGCCGGGCCGGTACTCGGGGGTGAGGGGGGGTGCGAGGCAGGCCAGCGCCGTGGCGTTCACCACCTTGCAGACCTGCGGGGAAGGCGATGCTTTGAAAGACAGCAGAGAAAACTTGATCCTGACCTGAACGATGTTCTCATTCCTTAAATACTTCCCGGAAAATCCAGCGAGTTCAAGTTTAGCTCGAAATCTTTATTCCCCGCTTGATGCATTACAGCCAGAGTTTGGGGGAATTTGCTTCCCCTCCGGCCAGCACGGAGGCACTGGTGCAGAGAGGGAGAGGAGCTGGAAATGAGCCGCTTTCAGAGGAGCTAGAGGCATGCATAGCAGATCACTTAACCCTTTTTCTTTTCACTTTTTTCTTTCCTTTCCAGTTGCGTCCTCTTCAGCAACGCTAGCTTTGAAACAGGCCCACAGCAAATACCTGGTCCCTACTACAAACTGGTGATTAGAGGCAATTCCCAAATGCCAGCGAGGGGGAGGAACGATCATCTGATGCTCGTGGGCTGGAGGTAACACGAAGGTCATCTCCTGCCGGGCTGGGGACAGCCACGGCTCCTCCAGCCCTGGAAGCAGGGAACTGGCTGATTTATGAGACTCTTGCCTTATAAAGCAGCAAGAGCCCAACCGTCTGACCTCCCTCCATAAGTAGAAGATTTAATTTCGCTCAATTTTGTGTCTTCAGAATTATTTTTATAGCGCTGTAACTACAACTGCTAGCAACAAAATTAGATGTCTTTTTAAAAAGAGCTCAGATGAAAAGGGTCTTCAGAGGGGAAGGGAGAAAGGGAATAGGAAAAGACTGATAAGTGATTTGCCCTTTCCAAGATAATACAGATTCAGTCAGAGAAATCACTGCTTAGAAACAATATATTTCAGTTTTACTCAGTCAAAATAATTTCTGCGGGTCTTGGAGGTGCAGTTCTTATTTCTAGCACACAAGGACCATCGCTTAGCTCCCGTTTAGCTGAGGATCCATTCCCGTTTCTCACTCTTGGACTAAAGCGATAGATAGGGGACAGAGGGGAAATTCCAGATCAACCCCAACCTCTGCTACCAGCTCCTTGCTTTGGGAACAGCAGGGTGATAGGAGGGAGGAGGGGAAGGAGGCATAAAAATAACACCCAGAGCCCCATGCCCAGCATCCTTCGCCCGGCGGGGAGGGCGCAGGGAAGCAGCACTGGCCTTACTGCGGCGATCAAGCTGCAAAAGTGGCCTGATAGCTGCGGTTCAGAAGCGGCTCCGCTCTCCCCTTCCCTCTCCGGGCTGGCGCAGGCGGCCCGGGCCCAGGGCTCCGGCAATAGGAGGTTTATTTAGAGAGGCAGCTGGGGAGGGACTAGCTGAACACAGCAGCCTCGGAGCTGGCAGGTCTCAGTGCCTGGCTCCGGGCTTCTACAGAAAGAGCAAGAGTAAAATGGGAAGCGTGGAGCAGCTGGGAACGGTGGGGACAGCTACGCTTGGACTTTCCCTCCTAATGCGCCCATAGAGCTGAGCTAGGTACTGGAAATGGAAGGATGCTGGGGAAAGGAGAGCTCTTGGGGCACAGGGGCTCTGAAAAAGGGGGGAATTTCAGGAGTGAAACAAGTTTACCTGACCCAAGACAGAATTTGAGGTGATGGAGATGACCTAAACTGGAGTCCTTCCATTTCTACCTTTGGCAACTCCTCCGCAGTTACTGTGTTGCTGAGGAAGTAATTTCCCATTTCTGTGTGTCAGAATTCCTCTTCCCAGTGTTGCCAATTTGGGTAAGTCTAGGGAAATACCCCCAGGGCAGCTTTCACCACAGCAAGCCCCACCACGTAGAGAGCACTGGGACCAGTAACCGCATGTGTGCATCCAGGTGGGGGGACCCGCCGTGCGGCAGCACACGGGGATGCTCCCAGGCACAGCCCGGCAGCCCCGCGCTGACAGCACCTACTTACGTTGACAAACTCCTTGCCGTTGTACTTGACACGGATCCTGGGCTCCTGGATCACGTCCAGGTTGGAGCCGGTGATGGTCAGAGGCGTGTGTCCGCTGCGGAGAACCAGGAGACCCCTGATTAATGCATCTGGCAGGCTGGGGCTGTGCAGGGAGGCTGTGCTCAACCATAAGGATGCTTGTTGATCTCAGAAAGATGTTTTCTGCAGACACTTCAGGCAGCAGGTGACAGGGTGGATTAATACCCTCTGCCTGAGCTGCTGGGGACTGGTGTCTCCAGTCAGCTAGGTTTTCGACTCTCAGCTGCACCCTCTCCCACCCAACAGCACTGCAAGGCAGCAGGGTGAGAAATGGGACCAAAGAAATCAACTGAGCTGAGACTAAATATGTAAGACAATAAATTAGTCACAATGTTTAATGATTTACATAGTGATGTTTTTAAGGAACACGATAAATAGTACGTGCAGTGAAGGAACTGACACGCACTTGCATCTGGACTGCAGACGCAGCAAGTTGTCACATAGAGCGGGGACGATGGAGTGCACCCGGTGCCACCGGGGCCAGGGAGGACACAATCCCCCGGGCAAAAGTACCCCCATTCTCCTACAGCCAGTGCCCCTGAGCAAAGGCTTTCACTCTTGGCTTCTTTCACGTGTTAACTGGAGCAGCACAGCCCAGATTCACCCGAGCCTCCAGCACCTCTACAGCAGAGCCCAGCTGTTCCCTTCAGACCACCTCTGCCAGCGGTCCGGACCAGCCCATCAAACCCATCTCACCAAACCCAGATGCAATCTTGAACTTGGACTCAAAGCAAACGTCTCGCAGAACCTGCTGCGAGAAACTTACTTCTTTCAAGGGCAATTTTAAAAAATAATTGGAATTTGCAATGAAAGGCTGAGTTACAGCCCTTGTGAGCACAACCATTAAAGTAACACCAGGGGAGGAGCATGGCCCAGGGTTTTCAGCAGCAACAACGTCATGGTGATCTGACAGTGCTGGCCGCCTCGCTCCTACAGTGGATCTGGGATGAACAGTACATTTTGATTAGCATCAGCTTTTTCCTTTCTTGGTGGTTGCTGGCTTTGTTTTATTCCAGGACTACAAGAAGGAAACTTTAACGAGCAATTGTGCACTTCTTCAGCAGATGGAAGCGATCTTGGCTTTATTTGTGCTCCCAGAATCCCGGTACAGACTGCTACTGCTGTAATTACCTTGGTAATCACAACTACTTCTGTAACTCTGGAACTGATTTGGGGTAAAGGCAAACGCCTCAAGCACCCATCCCTGACAAATCCAGGATGCTGGGTGGGATGTGCATTTCCAGATAGACCCTCTTTTAGCCTCACTCAGCATATGCTGAGAGAGGAGACCCAGAGCAGGCGAGCTGGCCTCTCTCCTGCTGCCGAGGAGCCGCTGTCGAAGCCCCACGTTACCTGGCGATGCTCCACTCGGGTTCGATGTGCTGCACCTTCGGATCATCGATGTACTCAAAGAGCAAGGTCTGCTCCAGCTGCGCCCGGTCGACGCTGACAGAGACGTGAACAGCCCCCAGGCCGTGGGCTGACGGGGCCGACACACAAACAATCTCGTTCATGGATCGCCTGTGCAAGAGAGAAGCCAGGACGTGTAAAAGGGCAGTCACAGCGCAGGGGCAGAAAACAACCCTTTGTCCTGGCACTGCCCTGCAGCGGGGCAGCTCGCTACAAGGCTGAGGCATCACTCAGCCCCACACTCTGACACCTGTGAAGGGGACGAGCCCCTGAGACGGGCAGGAGGGCTTTGCTGGCATGGGAGGGAGGGAATGGAGCTCTGCGTGGGGCGGGGGCTGCCTGTCCACCAAGAGAGAAGCGCAGGCTCCCTGAAATTACTCTTTGTGCCAAACTGCAGCCTCCTGCATCCCTCTGTGAACCCGCTGCCTTCTGCTGGGCGTGTGAAAACAGATGGTTGCTTTTTAAATGGGACGCATAAGCTCACTCAAAAGCCAAATTCTTCCCCTCCCCACCCCGCTGCACACACGGGCTCTTGTGAGCGGGATAATGGAGCCGGCGAAGCCCCCGCCTGGGAAGGGCGATGCCACCGTCCCCGCTGCCTTCCAGCTTTGTCTCCCCGTCAGCGCAGGGGTGACCTCGGCCTCGGCGCTGGCTGGCCGGACACAACAGACCATCTGCTGCCATCGGAGCCCCGGAGAAGGTCGAGGCGGCAGGGTGGCGAGGCGCTGTCAAAGCACAAAGGCACTGGCGGGTGGGTGGAGGGAGAAGCGCAATGGGAGCCAAGTGGTGCTGCTCCCGGTGCTGGGACAGAGCCGCGAGGAACCACAGCTCTGCGGCGAGCCCGGACACTGTTCCTACAAAAAGTGCCAGAGTGACACCCCTAGAAGGCCGGTGTCCCTTGCACCCATGGGTCATCCCGCCTGCCCAAACCTGCCGCCGGCTCACCAAAAAGGCTGTGCTGTTCCCGTGGCTCAGTAAGTTTTGGCTTCTCACGGGGGAGGTGACAGGGAGATCTTCAGCCTCTTGCTGACAGTTTGGCACTTAAAAAGCTGGCACTCCTGGGTTCACCATCCTCACCCTCCTCAGAGGCTGTGCGACTCATGGAGGTGCCTGGGGCTCAAGTGCAGCTATGCCCCTGCTCTGCTGCAGCAAAGCACTGCTGTCTGTACCCAGGCAAGGGGGTGCTGCGTGGTCCCCTCTTCAGGACCCTTACACGCTCCTCACCCGCCCTAAGGAGCATGGGCACATGACTCAGCACTGGGCATTTCAGGGGGGCATCGAAAAGCGGGTACCACAATGCTCCCAGCTCTCACCCTGGCACACCCATCCACCACAACCGCGTGTTAGAACCGGGAATAGAAAGAGCCTCCTAAAATACCTGAAACAAACTGGACTTGACTCTTTCTATTCTTGCAATTACATGTCTACCCCTTCCCGCTCTCCTCCTCCTCCTCCTTCATCTTATTCTCACTTTCCACCTAGGTGTAATTTAACCATGAAGGCATCCTTGTGCGAGGACTGTGTTTCTCCACCCTTTTTGCTGATTCTCGGAGCGTTCTCCTGCATGCCCATGCAGCTGAAGAGCTGCCTGCCTGCCTGCCTGCTGCCAGCTCTGCCACCCCGCGCCGGCGCAGCCGCTCAGCCCCGCCAGCCTCCACCGCGCCTGCTTAGCTCCGGCGTGAGATCCAGAGTGACGCATCGGTGCTGGCAGAGCTGCTCTCAGCTCCCTGTGATCAGTTAATTAGCTTTCTGTGCTATTATTATGTCGTCATGGTGAATCTACCCACTCCTCCGATCAGAGAGGGGAGAATGGGGGAAGCTGTAATTAGAGTGAATCTCATTAGAAGCTGCTTCATCTAATCAGGCTCCCCTACACCCTCGAGTACAATTGAAGTTCATTGCCTCAAAACAGTCCAAGCAAAACAAAGTGCACAGCGTGACCCCACATGAAGGATGGTGCCATTCATACACTGCCACTTGCTTTGTTTAAGTTTCTGCTTGCCTGCTGTAATTAGAACACACAGAGAATTCAAAACTCTTCCAGGTTTTGCAGGTCAGTGACTGCAGGTTGCCTGAATATAATCATATATTTAAGGGATTATATTACAGGGCTGATTTTGCTCTCAGGCCAGTTTGCAGGCTGCGTCTGCTCATGGTAATGCCGTTACCCGTGTGCATCTGAGGAAGCAATCTGGCATCTTTGCTTTGGATATGGGAAGAAATATTGATGGGTCGGTTACAGTGCTTAGCACTTGGAGAATTGAAGCACTTGAAGACCTTGGCATGGCCAGAGCACCTGAAGCACCGTTCTAGGATGGACACAGAATAAACACCGCTAATATCCCCACACATCCCATGTCTGAACGCCCACAGCTCCCGTATCAGAGAACCTCTCAGTCTTCCAGATGAGAAATTCACCTCCGGGCGTCTTTACTTTCCCAGAAACTTCCTCGGCTCCTCCTGGGAGGCCTGAGTGAAGATCTGACGTGCAGAATCCCTTTGCACATCACACCACTTTGCTTAGGTTCCTGCACAGGCTGCGCCCACGCTATGTAACGCGTACTGCCAGCTGCTTCAGGGCACCTGTGTACGGGGCATGGATGTGTATGTGATGCACACAGATGTATACTGCATGTATCTTTTTTTAACTAAGCCCCAAGAAAACCCATTAAACCCTGCAAATGTCAGCTCTGTGTTTACACTGCTGGGTAAAAAGCAAATTTGCCATAGAAATCCCAGAGGAGATGGATGGCTGCGCAAGTCTCTCAGCAGAAGGTGTGTGCACATCCTCGGTTTGTTCTGCCGCGCAGAAGCCCATCCCTCGCTCAGACCATTTCTAGGAGGTTAAGGGACCTGCAGCAGTGGCTGCAATAAAAGTAACACAAGCTGTTGATCTGTGAAAAGCGAAACTAGATGTTCCTTATAAACATTACATTTTCTTCAGATCAACCAGGCTGGGGGCAGGTACTGTTTACCAGAAATGTTTTACAATCGCAGTGATGTTTGCCCAGGATTTTTGGACCAGTTAACATTGTAACTGCACTAAAATGAAATAACAGACAGCACTAATACTGACGCAATCCCCCCCTTGCCAAGCAGGGATTGGTCACAGTAAGAGAGATGACGGTTTCATGTAATAAAAGAGGGAATAGGAGCCTTCAGGGGTTCCCAGATGAATTTTTGCTGTGGCTGCATGTTCAGCTGCAGCAGATACACAGTGGTGCAGCCCCGGCAGCGCTGGCCCAGCTCGGCCCCTTACCCGTAGAATTCGCAGGTCTGGTTTCCCAGGAGCACCGACACGCGGCTGCCAGCCCCCAGGTAGTGCCCGGAGATGGTCACCATCGTCCCTCCTGACTCTGGACCACGGCTGGGATTCAGAAAACTCACCGCTGGGGTCTGGAGAAACAAAAGGACAAACTCAGAGCTCCTGCCTGCTGCTAGCGGAGCGGGCAGGTGCCCGGGGGCCATGCCAGCTGGAGAGCTCCGGCCCCCGAGCATCCTCATGCGTTGGCTGAGTGGGGATATCTTTTATAAAATGGAAAAGCAGAATAGTGATGCGTCTTGGACCTCTGACAAATCTGCTAGATTTTTGAACCCAGTTCTGAAAGAGAGATGCGCCTCTGCAAAATGATTGCAGATTTAACCTTGGCAAAATTCTGTGTTTACCTTCAACTTTGTTCTTTGCACTGCAGTTTCAGCAACTAAATATATCCCAAGCCAAGCTGACTGCCACAATGGAAATTTGAACCCAAATGTTTAATGTTTGCCAACATGGTAAAGCATCAAAAAAAGCCCCAGGGTCTGGTAATGGGAAATACTGCACAACTTTAACAAAAGGCAGCACCATCAGCTCCAGCTTAATATGAACCACCGGAGACAGGATTGCAGGGGCAGAGCTTGCTTCCCGTTGCTGATGGAAAGACATCCTTGGTGGGCAAACTGAGATCCCACTCGACATTTTATTGGTGATGTTATTGCAGCAATGCCACCTCTTTATCCTGCCTTGCACCAGAATAGCTATTTATCCCCCTTAATAGAATTTGCAGAAAGCAGGTACATTTTTATTTGTTTTCAATCAGTGGATATTACCAAATTGTTTTACTAATGCTTTCACATTACCCTCTTTATGACTCTCATCTGCAAAGGCTGGCAGGCTCCCAGCTCCGCTCCCCCGGTACCACCTGCTTGCCAGCTCAGTGAGTTTGTCCTGTTTTCTCTACTGTTTTCACAACGCAACATGTGTTTTCTGGGTGCTACAGCATTTGCCAGAGCAGCTTAGACCAAAAGCCTGCTTGACCCTGACTCCTGAATAGACCAGACAAAACCACACAATCCACCCTGTTGTGGGTATTACGGAATAATGGTGCAGGAGGGAAAGATTTGTCCTTCCGCTGCTCGTGCTCTGCTCACAGCTCTTATCCTCACTGGGGTCAGGAGTTGGACTCGATGATCCTTGTGGGTCCCTTCCAGCTGAGGATATTATATGATTACCCCAGCTAGTGGCAATACAAGACACTATGAATGGTAATAGCAATCTTTACACTAGGCAGGCTTGGGAGCATTTTGGACAACTGAAAGGAGCGATTCCAAACCATAAAAAACCTCCAAAGGATGTTCACTGTACGATTGCCCATGCAAAACCTCCTTCAGTCTCCAGCCCAGCCCTGGCTACAGCTCCCAAGGTGAATTAGGAACAAGCTGCAACGCAGGGAGCGCTCCAGGCAGCGAGAGCCCACTGCCAGCCACCTCCCCCCTCCATCCCCATCCCTGGGGCCAGTCTGCTCCTGGGACCAGTCCGCTCCTGGGAGCCTGGGGACAGAACAGAGCAGTTCTTTAACATATTTAACATGCCCGTGAGGTCCAGCAGTTCCCGCGCACACCCCAGTGATGGAGCTGCTCGAACACTGGACAGCGCAGCCCTCCTCTGCATTCCAAATCAATTATAAGCGCCTCCTGGCTATAAGCACCTGACGCTTCTGGTGTGAGCATCACCTTGTCTAAGCATCGAAATCCTTGGAAATTCAAAGCATTGCCCTAAATAGAAACTCAGGTTGTAATTCCGAGCAGTCATTCTTGTAAACAAGGAAAAGACAGGAGAGCTGGGGGCCCATCCTAGAGACCTGCAAAATAACCCAAGGCTGGGGCAAGGCCAGCATCAGATGAGGGCCTGAGAGCTGAATAAGAATTTTCTGTCTTCAGCTCATGATTTGGTGATAATTATGACAGATTTACAGATCCAAAGTAGCTCCAAGGTTCCACCTCCCCAGATAAAACAGGTGTAATTAAGGTGACAGCATCGCTCCTGCGCCGTGTCAGGCACCAGATGAGCTCACTAAGGCATGAACCCTCTCAGGGTCAAAACTGAGCTCTGCTTTAAGTACCAATCAATTTTACTACTAACTTTAAAGGTATAAACCAGCTGTAATGGAATTTGTGGCAGCGCTAAAGAGAAAAATAGAGGCCAACTAACAAAAGGAAATGATGTGCTGGAAGTTTTAAATGCTTGAGAAAAAGAAATGATATAATCAGGGTAAGTGCTGGAAATCAGAAGTAACAATGCAAAGGATGATAATGCTGGGCGTATGCTCACTGGCTTGCTGCAAGATACTACTCCAAGGTTCACCTCTGCAATTACCTGCCACTGGCTCTTGGTCATTATTTAACACAAAGCAAGAGAGCATCCTCCCTGTGTCGCACGAGAACCTGCCTTTCGAGCACGGCAAACCTGGGGACCACGCTGGCACTGCCCTGCGATGATCAAAAGGGGTTTCTGGTGTATTCAAGCAAAATGTGGTGGTGTTTTGCACCCCTGCTATGTCGCTGAATAAATGAAATCCCAGGGGAGGGTGTCACTGACAACACTGGGAGGGTGGCTGGGATGAGCCTGATTTATCCCTCAATTAGTTTACGAATTGTGGACAATCGGTAAGTGCTGGCATTTCCCTGCATACAGATTCCACTAAGCACAAAATCAATGTGGCTGGATGAAGAGCCCCTTTTAGGCAAAACTGGAGATATGAGAAACCCCAGCTGTGGCTTTTAAGTTTACGAACCAAAAGGCTGCTAATTAAACACAGAAAGAAATGACCTGCTGAACCTGTGGAAGCCCACCAACCCAAATTGCAGCTCTCCATTAGGCAGAGAAAGCCTACACTGAGCCAGCATCCTTGGAGGGGAAAAAAAAAAATCCTGAATATTTGAATGTGGAATTACCCTTCCATCTCAAAGGGCATCATGGGGAAAAAAATGTAAACCTATAGACACAGAACTAACTCAGATATATTTAAGCTTCAGAGGCAATTGATGAAGTTTCTAGCAGGACTTCAGTACCTGAGCTGCAGAAGGACGGACTCTGGTGTTTGCTCGCCTGGTGTGTTTCTGTGCTCGTGCAAAAAGGCCTGTTGGTGCCTGTATGTATCACACATACCTACCGAAACATCTGCAAAACCAGCACGCAGCAGCACCTAGATTTGGTCCCCTTAACTGAGCACCAAAGTAACGATGTCCCTTCGTTACAAACAGAGGAAAATTTTGTGCACTGACTCCAGTGCCTCGACAATTCCTCACGCACAGAAACTCCTCAGGACAACGTTACGTTTTGTGCAAGGCTCCTCCTGGGAGTACCACCATGCACGTTGCAAGGAGTAAGCGAGCCTAACGATTTAGAGAAGGCTGCCACTATTTTGGAGGTGCAAAGCTGAAACCAAACACTGTGGGAGCCCTGGGTTTAGGTTCCCACCTAAATCCTGGTTATCCTGTAGCCCCGTGTGAGCTCCAGACCCTGAAAACGGCGCTTGTTGAATGGGCTACCAAAAATTGTGCAATGCAGTGGGGAAAGCATCAGAAAAAAAGATGGCAATTTTGGGATTGTCTTCTGGTGTTGAACCATGCATCTGACACGCACTGGTAGAGCACGGCTGTCCCCGTGGGGCACGCGTGCTGCCCCCACCCCCCGCCTGGGCAGGACACTCACCACAAACATGTACTGCTGCGTGGACTTGGCCGTGAACTCTGGCTTGCACTCTCCGATGCACAGGAGCACTGGGCCGGAGCTGATCCCTGGAAGCGCCTGCCCCATTTCACAGACGATCCTGGAAGCAGAAATGCCGCAGGGAGGCTTTGGCAGGAGGTGCCAACAGTGCCCTGCGCAGCTCCACACAGGGCTGGATTGCTTTTTTCCTTCTTTCCCCCCCCCCAGCTTTAACTTTGATATCTACCTCTTTGGAAGAAGTTAATTACTGAGTCTATTTTTATCCCATGTAGTAATTTAAAGAAAAAAAAATATCAAAATTAGACATAATTATTACAAGCTGTAAACTCCGGAGCAAAGCAGAGCACTAATGGCAATATATTAGCCAGTAGCAAAGTGAGTGCTAAGTCCTTAGAGTAACAGATGAGTTCATTAAGGGAACAGCTCACACTGCAGTCTCCCAGTTAATCAAAAATGGAGAAACCTGCTCGGGGATGATAGAGACAGCCGTGGAGAGCAGCCTTTGCAGGGGAGCCGGGCCTGGCTAACCTGGAACGTAGCGATGCTGGTAAAAGGAGTCAGTGGCACTGAAAGATGGACCTTGTGCTCCTGGCGTGGTCCAGCTCAGCCCCACGGGCACCTCCCGGGCAGGGCAAATGTAAGGACAGCGAGAGCCGCTGGGGTTAACCACGGGGGGGGGGGGGCAGGCTGGCAGACAGGGAACAACAGATCGTCCTGTGGGTGCGCAACCCTGAAATCCCAGAGCACTGGCACAGGTACCAGTACCGCCAGCTGGAGATGGCCCAAGCCAGTGCCAGGCATGCCAGCAGGCTCGGGAGAGGTTTTTAAAGGGACGTCAGCTGTCAGGGCTCTCTGGCTGTACCTACAGGGGAGGGATGCTGCCTGCTCCCACGGCAACGCTGGAAAGACAAATTCAAGAGCATCTCCCCAGTTACTGGAAACCTGGGGGTAGGAGCAACCTGCCTCGGGGCAGGGGATGCAGCAACGCCATCTCAGCACCCTGAGAGCGAGAACAGAGGAGAGCCAGAGCATCCTTCCCCCCGTGAGCCTGGTGGTGCTTTTGCAGAGTGGCAGGGGCAACGCTCACGCTTCTGCCGATCACGTGCAAATGCATAAAAGCCTCTAATTTGTGAAGGCAGCGTTTCGGCTGCCTTCGGCAGCACTGAATTCACTACAAATAAAATAAAATAAAAAGACTAAAAGAAAAAAGAACCTGCAGATAACATGCATAGGTGATGCCAGGAGGCCTAATGAAATACATACATGCTAGTAAAGAGCTCTAATGTGAAAATCCTTATTGCTGCACATCAAAACAGGTTGCCTAGAGAGACGCTGCCTTTGGAGAACAGGAACTGAAGCTTCTCAGCTGTGTGCCTTAATCTGCCACGTGCTCCTCTCTCTGCCTTTCAACCAGACATTGCCCATGCACCGA
This sequence comes from Microhierax caerulescens, assembly GCA_035590215.1. NCBI lineage: Eukaryota > Metazoa > Chordata > Aves > Falconiformes > Falconidae > Microhierax > Microhierax caerulescens. Next base: position 5,591,477 of record JAVJGJ010000035.1, read on the forward strand.
TCTCTCCTCTGCCTGCTATTTCATTACTTCTCCTTCAAACTGGCAGCAGAGCGAGGAGGCAGGGTATGGGAACAGTAGCCTCTGCCCCTGCCAGCCCACGGGCAAACAAAGCAAAGTGAAGTGATTCCTGACACCCCATGGGCAGGAGAGGAGAGCGGAGATTCTCTCCCACAAGAGGCAAGGATGCTCCAAGCACTATACATGGGGGAAACACGGAATACTCAACTATTTGCCAGTAAAGCAGCAGCTGCCACAGAGCACCAGACATGATGGGGTGCAGGACAGGGCAGAAGGGACCTGGTACACTTGATCCCAATTCCTGATAAAAGCCAAATTCCCAGCAGGTACCTTGTTACAAAGTGATACATTCAGCAGAGCTGTAGGGTGCTGATTGCTGGGCTAAGTGGCCCTTTCACCAACATTAACCTAATTGCTGGCTGATAGATTGCGTGGCTGGAGCATATGGTGAGTCATTACAGTCTTGGAATTCAGTCTGCCCACAGAACCCTTAAGAGGGTCCTTTTATCTGTATTCATCTTTAAAAGGCAGCTCTCATGCTAAGGCTTGCTGTTATCTGCCCAGGGTAAATGTTTTAATGATGTTAACAAACTTTGAAAGCTCAAGAGCTGTAATTAGAGTCATGATTATAAAATCAGGGTTTCATACCATCAAAGGAGGATAATTTTATATTCTTCCACCCTTTATTTGAAAAATAAAATAAAACAAAATACTGCTCAGCAGAAGAGCCCAAACCGCTAGCAGTGACAGTACCACTGGTGCAGCGGCTGGAGCCATTCCTGCAACATCACCAAGGATGCTCTGCACGCCCATAACGCCCTTCGTCCAGCGATCGCATGACAGACTGATACACTGGAAGGGGAGGTTATTGTCATTTCTGTCTTACAGATGGGGAAACAAAGATAAGGCGTGAGCAAAAACCCAACCAAGGTCAACACATGCTAGCGGCGGGTCCTTTCACTACGCTGGGGATCAGTCTGGGACCCACCCAACGCATTTCACCGCCAAAGGGCAACTGCTTTCAGCTGTTCTCACTGTTCTGTTCACTATCCTGAAACTGGGGCAGATCCACGCTGCTGGGACCGCTCGCGGGGCCTGGGCTCCCCATCTTTCACTGCGAGCAGCCACGGCCCTACTACATGCCATCCTGGTCCCCAGCAGAAAAGATTAGACAACCCAAGGGGAGACATCATCTTTTGCTCCTCTCCTGCCCTGCACAAATGACCCCCAACACACCCCTCAACCCCCTGCCCCTCAAACAGCACCAGGAGCATGGGTCACTTTGGGAGGTTTATTCGCCCATCCTTTGTTACATGCCTACTTTCTAATTTTTGGTTGACATTTTTCTTAGTGAAATAAATGAATTGACTCCAGTGGAGGCCCATTCGGATTAAGTGGCTGTCACCACCTCACCCGCCTAACAAATGGCTGCGTGCAGCTGGCAGCGCCGGCTGAATTTCAAGTGCGATGGGGAGCAGAGAGGGCAGAGGCTCAGCGTCAACAGCAAGGTGCTCATCAGAAAAGTTGCTTAGCAAAGCAGGAACCGCGGCGTGGAAGGAAACAAAACACTTAATGAAAGCTTAAAGGGCTGCTTAACCCCCCAGACAGCATCCAAGCACCTCAGCCCCTCTGGTGTAGGAATGGCATGCCCTGCTCCAGGCACCATCCACCCCCAGACCCCTTCCTGCAGGGCTGGAAAGGATGGAGAGATGGTGCCCAGGGTCTGGATGAGTTACTGGCCTCCTCCTGTGCGTTTGCTGGAGGCCAGGGAAGAGGCTTTGCCAGCCCCGGGGACCCGCGGTGTGGATGGGTGAGGTCTGCGAGGCCACTCACTGTTCTGCGACGACGTACTGCTCGGGCAGGGGTGTGCACTGCACCCCAGCAACCTGCACCCCGTGGGCAATCTCGGAGAAATCCAGGCCCAGGTTCACGCCACGGATGGTCACCCTTGTCCCTCCTTCTGGCGGGCCTGACACTGTCAGGATCTAGAGGGAAACAAACCAGGAAAGTTGAGCTGGTGGCCCCACAACACCCATGCTTCTCCAACCCCGTATCTGACTTGGAAACCGACTTTTGCTTTGCAGGCTGCTCGGGGAGACCGAGTGCTCCAACTGCCAAACCCAGGCCAGCGCCACCTTCTCGTGACCCCCCTGGACGTCTTGGAGAAGCCCAAGGAGAAGCTGAAATCCATCTGTGCCATGGTCCGAGAGAGGACATCAAGGTCCCTGGGCCGGCCAAGGGGCATGGGCAATGCCACCCCCCTCGCAGAAGGACAGGACTGGCTCCGTTTCTGTACACACAGAAGATGGTCCGTCACCTCCCAGAAGCAGCCTGCTGCTTTGCAGAACTTCAGCTCCTGCCTTGGCTGTTCTCTTGAACGTTAATGGCACATTTTATTAGTAAGTTGGCACCTCAAATGACTTATAAATGTTAAAGAGTGAGGGCTGTGCTTTAAAGCTGCCTGTTTATAGCCTGCCTCAGCCATAATCATCTCTGCTTCTATAGACTCTCATTAAGGACAATATCCTCTTCAATTAGAAGTATAAATTACAATAACATATAGTCACAAATTTTGGACCCAAGACTCTCAAATAGTTGTCCTGAATCTGCCACTGGTCTGCTGTTGCTTTTGGGTGAGTTACTAATCTTCCCCGTGCTACAGCTGTTATTAATAAATAAACATAATCTATAATAATGCAATTTAATTAATTGAATAGATAAATCTTGTTTACGCTTGTTTGTTCCACCCTTGTCTTTGGCAAAAGACTTGAGCTCTTCAAAACGTTTTCCTTAGCAGTTCCGGATGGGTGGCTGCTTTTCTTTCACTTTCTTGAGAGCTTGCTGTTGCCTGGACGTGAGCAGGGAAGGAAGGAGGCAAAACCCCAGCCCCATCCCGAGCGCACCCCGGCAGCCTGAGCCTGCCCAAAGCAGCCCCTGTGGGACCCCCTGCACTCTCCAGTGCCACGGGACACGTCTCCCCCTTCCCGCCCAACACGAACCACTAACACCATCAGGACACCCCTGTTCCTCGTCACTTCTGTGGCTCCAAGCTCCCCTCAGCCTCTCCCCGTGCTTCAAATCCCAGCTGAAGCCACTTTCCTGCTCCCTGGCTTACACCACTTCTCGCTCTCCATCTCTGCTCCCATCCAGGCTGCTGCTACTGAGCTTGGCCACACACGCTGGGCTCAGCATCCTGCGCACACCCAGCAGAGCCAGGACCTGCCCAGTACATCCAACCACCACCTCCTTCCGCTGCCTGTGACTGAATTTCTACCTCCCCCTCCCCTCGACTGCACGACTGAGGTCTCTAATTTATTCACTACACGCTCCGTTGTGCTGCTGTTTTCTGTAACTTAGACCGCGCAGCATGTCTTGTATCATTTAGCTCCATGAAGCACTCTGTGCCCATAAAAGACACTAGAAAATCAAGTAGTGCATCACACCGAGTCCTGAAGGCCTGCACTGGTGACGGTTATGTCGTTAGTTGGGAATCACCTGGACTCGGCAGTTCACGTACTCGACAGTTACAACTGTCCTTTGCAGCTCTAGATTACGTTAAAATGCGTTTGCTGGAGCACTTACACCGCCGGGCTCATTGTCTCATCGCTGTTCAAAAAAAGTCACAGTTTGCCATTTCTTGACCTTAGTACAACCAGCGGAGCCAGCCGGCCTCCCCGAACAAAGCCGCGCTGATTCTGTATTTTGAAAATGTCCTGACCTGGAAAATCCCCAATATGGAGCTCCACTCGACCTAGATTTTAGTGGCCACTAATTGAACAGTTTTGAAGTAACTGTGCCATAAAGCAGCCCCAGGGTTAGAACAGATGCATTCAATTAATTACAGCTGGAGAGATTCAGTCAAAATCACAAAAAGAAGATAAGTCTTAAAGGTCCCGTTGCAGCGAGCGCTGGCGAGCCCCGCGAGCAGCACCCGGCCAGGCAGCACCCTTGGGTCACCTCGTGCTGCAGATGCACGGCCAGCTCGGGGATGCTGCTGGCAGTGGGTGCTGGGGAGCCCAGATTTCAGGTCTGAGACAGGCAGGATTGGGAAGGAAAACTCCCCAATTTCAAGAAATGTACTTTAGTAGAGCGGCTTTTCATTCTGTGGAGGATCAGAAGAACCTGCAAAGGGTAGCTGAGGAAAACAATTACCAGGAATTATACAGCCATTACCAGGAATTGTACATTTAGTGTTTAATGGGCTGCACCTCTGCTGGAAGTTTTTTAGGTTGTTTGCAAAACTGAAGCAGTTTGAAAGTCAGTGAGAGCAGGGCCTTTGGTTTTGCTGCTCTCCTGAATTAATCTGAGCAGGTCACCTCTCCCCTCTGCATCAGCCTCGCCTTGCACAAAAAAAAAATCAGCGATCCACTGCCTCTAGGAAAGCATGTTCCTGCTGCCCAGGGAGAGGATTTATGTGCGTGTGAAGCACCGTATTATTCACAGAAAGGATCCAAACACGGAGGTGAAGTGGGTGGTGGTAGGAGCTTGGCTACCTTTACACTCCACCCTCACATCACATCAGGGATGCAGATGCACCACTGCGTTTCTGCTGCTGCTGCTTCTTTCTTGAAGCCAACGTAGGGCGAGCCCAGGGATCACCAAGGCTGGAATCCACAGGATCCCACGCACCCAGGAGCTCCGACACGGTGCTAGCACCGTTCCCTCCCCAGCCTGCAGAAGACACTGCTGTAAACGATGCAGGATAAATGTTCTCAGCCTCACGTCTTGCTGGTTGCACAGTTCAGCATTGCTGACATAAGGCAACATTTAGCTGCCAGAAGAAGCTTGTGCATGAGACGGGGAGACCCAGGGCTGCGAGTCGGCCAGGGCTTTCCTTCTGGAGCTGCAGGTACGCCGCCAGCCTCAGGCCATTCAGCACAACGGCCACTCGGCATCTGTCAGGGTGCGCAGAGAGCGGCCGGCTTGCAGAATAAATGGCACAACCGCTGCCCCCTCCCAAAATGTCATCCACCTTCATTCTCTTTGTCTTTTTTCATCCTGCTCTGAGCTAGCTGGATCCCAGCTGATGAGCCCAGCAGGGAAGCAGCACATAAGCATTGTCATCCCGGCATGATCCCTCCTTGTCTCTGCCTTAGCTGATAGCACATTCAGAACCTAATTGTTATCTCAGCAGAGCAACTCCATTATTCAGCCTGACACCGCCCCCCCCCCTTCAGCTGTTTGTTGCACTGATGTTATATTAATGAGGCCTGCAAATAAATGAATAGGAGATCAGAGTGCCGCTTGTTCGCAAGAAAACTGATTTTTATTTATTTATTGCTAAGACCACAGACCGTGTGGAAGTTTTATGCTGTTAAAGGGACACTGTCGGTGACAGCTGGGCCGCTCGCTCAGAAAAAGAAAAGGACTGCCTATATCCTACTGCTCATTTACTTTTATGACTATTAAAACACAATCTCGTCTTACTCGTTATGCATCCCCTGAAGGCACTGGCGCCTGGGAGCCAGGCCATTGACCTCCGGCTTGACAGAAAGAGTGAACCTGGGCAGATGAAGCAAAGGAGTGGAAAACAGCCCGTATTAAAGGCTCTTTTAATCTGAGCGGTCCAGGCTGCAATGCAAGCCCCAGTAGGAGACCAAACGCTTGCTCGCCAGTCGAGTCTCTCAGTGCTGGTGCACGCAGGATGGAGAACGTGTCACCCAGAGCAGGCTGGTCCCAGCAGGGCACAGTGGTCCCTTCCCAGCTTCCAGCATGGAGCTCTGCAGCACTGCACATTGCAAAATGGTACCCAAAATACTGAAAAAAATGGGATGCCAGTAAAAAGGAACCAACAGCCATGAAGGCTGTAAAGGTCTCATGATCTCCACGACAATCCCATACACTTTTCTGGAGGGTTAGTCTGAAAAAGCTTAATCTGTGCTGTTGAACGGTTTGGGTTCAGGAATATTGAACCTTCAGGGTTTCTATGGCTTTGCTGTTTTCTACAGACACGACTGCTCAAGAACTTGGCAAAATTCTAGAAAGCTTTTAGCCCTATCAGTGCCTTTCTCATCAGTGGATCTCAAAGTGCACAAGCAAGGCCACTAGTTCCCTCTGCTTTCCCCACTTCTTTTTCTACAACAATGAAAACTGCAAACTTTCACATTAAAAAAAAAAACCACAAAAAAAACCCCAAACAAAAAAGCTGTGAATTCATAAGGAGAAAGGCGGGAGGTGGAGTTCCAGGAAAAACACCAAACACTGCAAGACCTGTGACAAAATCACACCAGCTCACAGCACCGCCAGACTCAGCAGAGGCCATGGGACGATACATCCCACTGAAATCTGTATTTTCTAGCGCTGACTCCCACTGTGGAATAAGCCCAGCTGCCAATGAAAGCACAGGCATTTCCTACTTGATCCCTCTCATCTCCAGATCCACTCAGGGCAATCTCCTGAGACTCAAAACATCCCCTGGCGAGGCACCCCGTGCCTCCCGCTTTGAAGGCTGAGACACAGACCTGGTTATGGAGACAAGAAATCTGTAACAGCAAAGCTCTGCTCTTTTCTCTTTGGACAGAGCCCAAAAGTATTGCTTTCAAGCTGGACAGTGATAAAACACTCGGTGGCAGCGCCATGCCCGCAGCCAGCCGCCAGAGCCAGCCTGGCAGCGCTCAGACGCAAGTCACTCGGTGGTTGTTTTTTCCCTTCTCTTAGCTCAAGGAGGGGTAAATAAATCATTCTAGGACTTATTCAATGTTAAAACTGTCTGAACAGTTTACAGCAAAGAAAATCTCAGGCAGAGGCTGTTTTGCTTCTTGCACCTTGCAGCATAACCTCGTGCAAGCAGAACGGTGCTCAGATATGAAAACTTTGGTTTCTGACGGCTGGCAGGACAGGGTGAGTGTCCAGGCAAGCCTTTAAGGTATCTCTCTGTAAAGGTAGGTATGATTTGCCAAACGAACCAACCAACAAAACAGGGGAAGAACAGACTCTCAGTACTTCTTAACACTCTCACGTCTCTGCACAGCCAGCACCACCTCTGCTCCTCCGCAGCCGCACAGGCTCCGCTCTGCAGCTTACAGAACACTGCACAGGAGAAACACCTGCCCATCAAAAGCGTGATGCAGCTGGACAAAAGGTCTAAGAAACACCAAGAGCCTGGTAACGTCCCTGCAGGATGGACGGACCCTCCTCAGCAACGTCTTCCTCCCGCCAGCCCCAGCCCTGATAAAGCCTCTGCCTTTTCCTCGCCTCCTCCATAAAAAGGAGGCCGATGCCTTCCTCCCAGCGGGGCTGAGCGTGAGCCAAGTTTAGTCAAGCTGGTGTAGAAACTCATCTGAGTTTAGAGGAAACTTCCACACATACTAGGATCCTTATTCAGCTGGCAGAAAGCTTGTGTGCCAAGGAGCCCTGCTCCTGCCCTGTCCTGAGCATCAGTGCAACAGGCTACTTTGATCCAACACTGCTTTACACCCACACCTCCATCTCCTGCAGTACGGATGCATGCTCAGGGCAAGGGAGGCTTTTTTAGGGGAGTTAATTAAGTGAGAAACCAAAATCTTCTTTCATTCCCACCTGATACGAGTGTCACTCCTAATAGTAACGTTAACAGACCGAGTGCGGTTTTACTGGTAAAAATGCTCGTGGGAGACATTTTGCATCCCTCAGTGGTCTGAACAGAAACATCAGAAGCACCAACTATAGACTAATTAGCTCCCTAGTTTAATTAGCATTCTTGCAACGGTCCATAGCGGTCACCCCAATGCTGGTAGCATCGCAAGTGCGAGCTGCATGGCGGGGCAGTGGGCTGCACACCCTGCCCACGCGCTGGCGGATCTGCAGAGCAATTTCACGGAACGTAGCGGAGCGTTTTAGCCCCTGTTCTTCAGCACGGGATGGACAACGGGAGGGAGGCAGACACAAACCCACTTGGGCCGGGGTAAGGAGAAGGGGCCGGAGAGGCGCGCTCTTACCTCGGTGATGCGAGGGTTGGAGCACTTGACGTTCCTGCTGGACCAGTCGAGCCAGGGCTGGGCGGGGGGCGCGCTGCAGTGGGGTCGCAGCGTGCACTTGGCCTCACCGCTGCACCAGCCGCACTCGAACTTGGGGTCGGCTTTCAGGCAGAGCCCGCAGCTCTCGCGCTGGGCTGAGCACTTGTAGAGGTGCACTGCGGGGAAGAGGGGACGGGCACTCAGGACGAGGTCGGGAATGGGGCTGTTCACGGGCACTACGGCTGCTCTTGGACTTAAAAGCAAAGGCGGGTGCGGAGTTTTGACTTAACAAGCTGCAGAGTGGACTTGCACATGTGGCTTCCACAGCCAAGGCTGTGTCAGTGGAGCCCAGTGCTCCACCGACAGCGCTGCTCAGAGCGAGTTGCTCTCATCCAAAGCAGGATCCACCAGGACCACGTCATCTCAGCCTGCGGCCGAAGTGATGGCAGCTAACGCCACTCTGCCCCAGGAGCTGTGTCCCAGCCCCCATCGCCTCCCTCCTTGCCGTGACTTGAAAGCCGACTCAAGCAGCCGTTACCTTTCAGATCCTCCGGGTTGTCAATAACAAAGTTCCCGTTCCAAACCACAGCAAAGTCCACCGCTAAGTTGCTGATGTCCATCCCGTCATAGAGATACTGAAGGAGAAGATTGAGAATGAAACGCTTGGGAGGATGTGTCAGAGACACTAACAAGAAAAGAAGACTTTTTTTAAGAAACCATGATTATTCTCTGCTTAAAAACATGAGCTGATGTCAGAACCACCACACTTCTACACTTCACCTCCAGAGTCCTGCTTTGACTCCCTCCTCCTCACCAGGAAGAGATAATTAAATCAGATCTAGTCCTAGTGTGAGGTAATAGATTAATTATTCCGCTCACAGTGGTTGCTCTTGTCACTCAGTCTCTAGCTTATCAATACAGCCCCCTCCAGTTAATCAGACTGGAAGGACTGCTGCCTCCAGGCTATCTTCTTACACAGTCACTGAGCACCCTAGTGTGACTGGGAGCTTAAAACCCACCTGCACAGCCCTGGCTGACGAAGTAGGCAACAGCTGAGGGAAAACAGTGCAGGGAGGTCCTTTCCCAGTCTGCGCTTCAGCCTAGTCTAGGATAGCACTGGCTGGAATTATTCACCTTCTCATGGATGTCCTGAGGGCCATGGCTGAGTGAATCTGGATGCTTTAGGCAAATTCCCAGTGTATTCTGAAATTCCCTTTATCACAATTAGCACCAAGGAGGCCTCATTCTGATGCTCTCTGAAAGTCAACCAAGAGCTGCTAAAAAGACTTAAAAAGGTGACCGAGCGTTGCCATCCTCTCTGGGATGAGGGAATGATGATCAAACCAAAGCAGACTGCTTTGACTGTCCCCGTGCAATAGTTGTGTATGGTTTTAACTTACGTTTGGCTGTATGGGTTCACCTTGCCTGGGTTTTACTTCATGTGAAACTAGCTCTTCTGTACAAGTGCTAGAGCTGTGAGCACAGAACTGCCCTTACATTCTCCACCTACAACTTCCTATTAGCCTAACAGGAATAAAAGTGTTTCTCTAATGTTTATAAATCACTTTGGATAGGAAAAGTACTATACAGTATTAATACATTTATTATCCACCAAGCTGCAAGGCCCAAAGACGACCAGTGATATATAAATACCCAGTGAAATTTTTAAAAATTCAAAACGTCATTAACAATTTAAGACCATCTGCACCGAATATTAAAGCAGACCCTGTTCTGCTGCCGAAAACAACCTGAACATGCCCTGTTTGCCTGTGGACCTCTCCGAATGCACGGCGAGGAGGGGAAGGACCGTGCCCCTCCCTGCGCGTCCTCCAGCTGGGGATGGAGACCCAGGCGTGGGCTGCGGCTCGGAGGGTTGGACCGCGCTCGTCATACGTGTTTCAGCATCCCCGAGTGCCTGCCACGGCGACTTCGGGCATTCTGGGGTAAAATCCTGCCAGGTCCACGGGCAGGGCTAAGCCCATCCCATGGAGGAGAGCTATCCTCCCCTGCCTGCTCCTCCGGCAGAATCCTCCAGACGATTTCCCTCTCTCTGCTGTGCTGTGCTCTCTCCCCTGGCAGTTTTCCTTTCCCCCTCCTTCCCAGCACCACGCTGCTTTTGAGCATTGCTGTATTCATCCAGCTACCGTGACCTGGAATTCGACAGCTCCCCGATAAGGGGGTCTGTGATTCGCCTTATCTCCCCCGTGTAAATTAGCCTGCCGTAACACCTTCCGTGCACCTCCTCCTCCTCCTCCCCTTCCCCTTGCTGACCCCCCACAGTCAGACAGGGAGCTGCCAGATAAAGGATCTTCTCCCAGCCGGTGCTATAATGAAACACCCTGCATGCCCACGGCAGGTTCCCACCTGGAATTCGGGATTAGTTTAACCCCAAGACGTTTCATCGGCCCCACGGCTGAGCCCAGCCCCTTCGCAGCTCTTTGGAGCTGACACCCGTTTGCCAAGGTCCCCTCCCGGTCCCTCACCGAGCTGTTCTGGCACTGGACGCTGGAGCTGTTGAAGCGCAGGGCAGGCACGCGGTGGATCACACCCTGGATGCTGAGGACACACTCGTACCCGCGCTGGCCGGACTGGGGCTGGGGCAGGTTCCTCGCCTTCAGCGTGATGGGTTTTACCTCTCCCACCGGGATCAGGATCTCCTCTGTGGGGAAGAGCTGGGGACAGTCCTGGGGGAGCAATAAGAGAGAGGGGGAGGTCACGGTGGTGATGGTGTGTCCGCAGGTCTGGCCAGGTCTCAGCCCTGATGTCCCAGAGCATCCTCAGTGCACAGGACCAGCCACTTCTCAGCCCACCCACGCAGCTGCAGGTGAAGTGCAGAAATAAAGAAACCCCCACCCCCATTGCAGCCCCCCTGCTCGGGGACTGGCACTGATTTTCTCACCGCAGCCGCAGAAGGAACACCTCTATTCGGGAATAAATCGAGAGCATCCTCCCGGCTCTGAGCTTGCCGGAGTTTTATCTGCGGAGACACAAGCTCTCGCCCTGCCCTCCCACAGCAGCGGCAGCGCGTTATCAGCTGCTCCAGCTCTGCCTGAGCCCCGCTGCTGCAGGAGGGCGATGGGCTGCTCCCAGCCACACGCTGCACTCCCTGGGCCCCCTCCTAATCCCATTTCACTCCTTACACCCCTCGGCTGTGCCGCTTCGGAGCGAGGCTGAGCAGCATGGGATGCGCTTCCCTCCCGCTACCACGTATGGTTCCGCTCTACTTTAGCTGAGCAAAATTACGCCAGTGTGCCACTAATTTCCAAGGGATGTTGATTTCTGCCCTATCTGCTCTCACCCCTTACCGTGCTCCCGCACCTCTGGCCTTTCTGAGACGCCCAGCCAGCTCACTGCCACGCTCCCACAGCTTTTTCCTTAGCTTTTTCCAGGACTGCCTGGGTGGGATGTGTGCCTCCGCCGGGCGGCTGGGCAAGGCACCGGGACCTGAACTGCCCCTTCGATCTCTAAAGCAACGCTCCTCCCTGCCCTGTGCTTCTGCGAAGTGGAGGACGTCCAAGGACGGGAGGATTTGGTCACAGTCGGTATCCAGGAGAGTAGGAACGGGGTTTTCACAGATGGGATTAAGCACTCTAATCCTGATCCCCCTGGGCCTTCTGAAACACTGTCTAGTCTACAAGACTGGCCTTTTCTCTTAGGAATCATAGCAAAGGGTTTGGCACTGGCAATAAACTCAGCGCCTCCTCCAGCAAACAGCATTTGTAAAGGTCTTAGCGCTTTTAGAAGTGGCCATCCTTAGATCCGAGGAGCTGATACCAAGGAGCGATCTCTCACAGAGGAGAGAGGACTGAAGCAAAAGCTAATTAATTTGTGTACAACTGGATTTCAGTATGTATCAGTGGGGTGGATGCTGGGCTGTGATGGGAGTGCCACACATTCCTTCATGCACCGTGAAAACAGCAAAATTACCAACACACGACGGCACCTGCAGAGCTCCTGCCACTGGGTGTTCACCGAAGGGACCATCAGACTGGGAGGAAGGGCAGCCCAGAAGGTGCCAAACAAGCTCTGAGGCCCCTGGGACCTGAGGCACTGGGTCTCTGTCTCCTTCACAACGCTCCTGGGGCTTCAAAACCGTAAGCCTCCGATTCTCCTGGACACTTGCCCTTCAGGCACCCTAAGCCCTTTTACATTAGCCTGCAAAGAGCAAACAGCCTGCCAGCCTGCCCAGGGACCCTGCCAACCCCCTGGGCAGGAGGAAGGTGATGTCCTAGCCAAGCTCAGCGACTCAAAACGGGTGACAGCAGTGGCTCCTGCTGCAGATCAAAGTCTTTCCACACCTCCGGGATGCAACTGGGAGCTGCTCCAGGAATGCATTTTTTCTGAGTCAAATGCAAATTCAGGAGTGTATTACAGCCAGAGCCTTACGGTACTATCAATCACCCTGCCAGGCCAGAGCAAAAGCATTTTGGGAGGCAACCAGAACCGGCGGGGGATGCTGAGCTCCAGGAGAGGCTGCTCAGCCGGAGTGCAGAGGAGGAGAAGGGAGGGGGTGGGGGGCTGAGACAAAACAGCACAAAGAAATTTCACTTCTGGGCTTTCCCGGTTAGGGACTGGAACCTCTTGTATGAATGAGGAGATTAAACAGGTCCTGCTCCTGCAACGCCGGGCATGAGGCTGGCTGACGACAGGCAGCCGAGCTGCGAATGACCCCCCCTGCAGCGCGAGGCCAGTGTGATGGGAGCTTCACCATCCACTGCAGGAATTAAATAGACTCTTTCCTGAACCCCAAAGGCTTCAAACACTGACCTCAGGGCATTAAATAAAGGTGATGTTAAAGATGCTACTTCGTCCTTGAGAGTCATTTTATAAACAAATTAAGGCTCAGGAGTTCTCAGTGGGAGGCTCTGAGAAAACGTGTGAGGAGGGTTCCTCAGTCCCTGAAAAGAGCCTGATTTTCAAGAGCACAAACCAACATGAAACCGGAAGCGGTCTGTTAAATATTCCATTGAAAACCATGTGAAAATATTTCAAACATCTGTGTGTGATTGCAAGAAAGGAGCAAAGAAAAGAGCAAAATGCTGCTGCCTTCAAAACTATATATATATTCAGAAAACTAAGCACAGCAATTAAAGCCTTAAGTACAGAGGAGCATGATTTGTTTCCACTGTTGCCACTATCTGGCCAAAATAACGCAACTGTAAATTAATAGCAAGTTTTAATATTGCAGTAGCTCAAGACTTTGCTATGCAAGATGCTGTATTGCAAAATAAAAGGAAACTCTCCCTGCAAACATCATTCCACAGATGAACAGATCTCCAGCTCCCCATGAGCACAAACTAGGCGTGTAAATGAAACTCTGAGACGAACCACAAGAGAAGACCTAGCGAATGCCTGGTAATTGTGTGACGTTCCTCCCGTAAGGTGTCAACACTGTAAGCATTATCTCTTCGTAACACACCAGGAGATACAGTTTTTCCTTGATTTATATACCGGGAACTGCAACACGCAGAGACAAAGGCTCTGACCATCAGAAGTATTTACATTCTGTTTAGCTCTAATTTGCTTTGATCTAATGGAACTAGGTACCTAAGTACCTGTAAGTATCTGACATTAAATGATTAATCCCAAGCTAAAGTAGAAGTTCTAGAGAAAAACGGACTGACGTCTCCCTTCCCTCTGCCAAATCCCAGAGTGGCACCCTAAGCCCTTTGCCACCCTGCCTTTAAAGTGAAGGAAATCATCCGGACGGCAGCGCGAGAGCCATCCTCAGCAGGCTCCCGCCAGGACTGTGTATCCAGGGAGAAAATCCCCATCTCTCACTAATGACCATCAAGCACGCCAAGCCGCGCTCCCTCTCCAGCTCACAGCCAGACTGATGGGATGTTGTTTTGCTACTGGCTCAGGCAAGTTGTAAATGAGAAACAGATGCTACCCCAGTTTGGAGAAGCCAGTAGCTTAAACTGCTGCCTCGTAAACCTTTTTAGTGGCACTTTTCCTTATATATTTTTTTTATTTTATTTCTAACAGGAACTTTCACGGATTAACAGCCAAGAGCGATTTTAAACTCCGACAGCCAGAAAACGGGCTATGCTGGCAAGGAAAGAAAAGCCCTTTTCTGCAGTGGAGCAGGTTTACAGGCTGGAAGGGAATGCCACCGTGAAGCTTAGCCCTGAGGTTCCTGCAGACCCTGAGATCATGGATCCAACCCCCAGTTCAGCCTCTACACCAGCAACCTCCTAAGATTCACTGTTCTCCATCCAACTGCCAGCTCTTCCGAGCTGACTTTGCGTGCACGTTACTCACTGCACACCTATACCACCTTCTCCAGATCTGGCTGCGTTTCAGGTTTTGCATTTAACCTCAAAGTCATATCGAGGACCAACGGGAGACACTGCAGAGAGGTCCCCAGCTCTGTGGAAAGCTCGTGTTTGGGAGGAACAGCAACCTGGAGCCACAGAATCTTTTATCACGCTATGATTGAAAATAAAAAATCTCCAGTCACATCACCGGTGGGAGAACCTCAGTGCACAGTCCTGAAAATAATGAATATGTTATGGACCATTATCCCTCCTGGCCACTGCCGTCCGTGAGACGACTGTTGAAGAAATGTTTCCTCCTTTAGAGACACGGGAAAGGACTTATATTTTCAAACCTGGTCTCCCGTGCTGAAAATGCTGGTAGCAAAAATTGTTCCGCCATCATTAGAGATGAGTAGGAAATAATAGATTTTTTTTTTTCCCTTTGGTTTCAGCGAGAGGAAAATGTCACATTGGGATTCTGGTGAAAAAAAAAGGCATGCAGCCTGTGAGTGCACATCACTCGGGGAAACACCGAGAGAGGCAGCCCCTCTGTGCTGGCTGACAGCTACAGTGATCACACTAATAAGGGGATATACATTTTGGGATGGAGCGACGTGTAGGAAGATGCTACACAACTGAAAGCCCAGAGCACTGGTGGGGAGCCACAATTGCTGCTGGCAGTTGCTGCTGAATTTATCAGATGAATGAGCGAAGCCGCAAGAGCTGCAGGGGCTGGCGGAGGGCACGGGGCTCGCTCGGATGCCGCACGCCTTGCAGAAGCGCTGCTGGAGGCCCTCTCCTCCCTCTTTGTGCCATTCCCCATCCAGGCTCATTGTTCAGCTTGCAGGACTTTTTATTTACGTGGGTTTTAAATCGCTGCCGCAGCGATGTACACCTACGTCCCTGCACACACAGGCATTCCCATGGGGTGTGGGGGGATGGGTCTCACGGGGGTGCTGCACCGCGGTCCCACACTACACACCCAGAGATGAAGGGGGGTGATGCCGTATGAAAGCCTGGCAGGTTGCTTTGTCCGTTCACCACCTCTTCTACCTGATCTGAAAGGCAGTGGCAACACAAATTATTTCGTTAGGGATATATCAGCAGCTTTAGCAACGCCTCTGTCAATGCTTATTCATCTTATAGGAATTTTGTGATGAACTGGGAAGCGGTTGGCAGGGCCAGTCCTGCTGCTGGGATCGGAGCTGTGTGGCTGTGGCAAAGGTCTCCTCGTGGTGGCAAATAACAAGAGCATCCCTGGGTTGTAGGGCTCGGGTCTGGGTGCTCGATTCTGTGCTTCCCCAAGCTAGCGCCAGGAAGAGCTGAGCATCCAGAAAATACAGAATAAAAGGCAGACTGCAGCCAGCGGAATATACAATTTGTTCCATAATCAGTTTACTTTGTTTTTTAATTCATGAGAAGTAAATCCTGCAGTGAGTTAGAAAGGCCATTATTGCCTCCTCTCGCTAAACAAACACACGCTGAATCCTCTCATTATCCTTCTTGACTTGTGTACACCAGAATAAACACAAATCAGAAGATCTGCTGGAGAAAGACAAGACTCCGACGCAAGAGTGGCACAGACTCTCGGGGAATAATCTGCGCATGAAGTATCATTGCACACAATTTACGAAGACATTTTATGCTTCTCCAACACTTTTTAGCTTCAAAAATTCCAAGGTCTATAAATACCTTTTACCCGCGATAACCCATCTGTCTCTGAAGTAGAACAGAGCACCCATGGTTATTATTTGTGTTTAACAGAGCAGTTTTAGTAGGTCAAATCTTCCTGCTCTTATTTGGAAAAAAATTGCCTAGAAATGGCAGGCATTTCTTTTGACCACGGGATTCAGCGCAAATGGAAGAAAATACAATGTTTTTGTGCTTTTCCTCTTAAAAAGAAACAACAAAATGCTCCACAATTGTTAACTTGCCACACGTATTTTAAAGTTATAAACATAAATGAACCTGGCACGTGAACGTAAACCCCTGGCTCACAGTTGCGTTCCCAATGATATAAATTACGGTCCCCGTCACTCATGGAAACACATTATTTTTCATTTATGCCACTGGAAAGGAGAGCAGACCTTGCTCCTTAGAAACCAGACACGAAAAGAAAGGCAACTGAAGCGAGACTTTTTTTCTCATTGGTAAATTCTTACCCGATGCCCTTTTGTCCTGAGCTCTGCGCTGTAGGCGCGTGCTGTAACCCAGGTCTTCACCATTAATTTATGAAACACCGTGATATTTACAGCCGTGCAAATGTAGGAAGTTCTGCAGAGCCTCTTTCTCCCCCATAAACAAACCTTTGGGTACCAGAGGTGAGGACAGGAGCAATTCCCCCCGCACACGGCTGGGTTACAGGTGGGAGCATCTCCCCCGGGCTCCCCAGCTCTCCCAGCCCCTGCAGCCCCGCAGAGCGCTTTCCTGCACGGCTCTTTCCCCTTCCAAACACCAAACACTGTGGGTTATACACACCATACATCTCCTGATGGAAAAAGCGTTGCCAATAAGCTCAGAGCAATCTTCTCAAATTGAGATGAGTTATCTTGCTACAGCTGGGCTTTTTGTTACTGCTGGTACTTTTTCTGACAAACACATCCCTCGGAAGTTAGATGTGACCCAGCAAAGTCATTTGCTGAGTTTGGTGGACTTAGATATGGCTCTGAGTTATCTCCTACACATCAGAGAGGTTCCCATTCAGGTATTCAACAGTGGGGATTGTAAGGACAGATATGAGGAAGGTTTGATTTTGTTTTATTTCCTCCAAGGCACATCAAGCAGCACTCAGCACCCAAGGGCACAGCCAGGGGCAAAGGTGTTGCTCTAAAAGCAATGAGAATTTAAAGGAGCCAGACCAGAGCCGAAATCTGGCTCTGCCCTAAACTCCCAGAATCTGAAACGCTCTGTCCCCGACACAGCATCTCACACATGGAAATGGCATTATCTGCACACAGCAGACTTGAAAGAGGGATGGGATCCCTCGTTCCAGGAAACTAATAGGATTTATTTGGTTCTAACTGTCCACCGGGATGGGGTGTAAGGATGTACTTATTTATCTACATCCCTCTTCATCTGCATGTTTTCTACATTTAGAGAGAGACATCTTAAAGCCTCACACGCGCTCACAAACGCAGCCACCTCAGACACATTAAAATGATATCAAAGGATATCATAGCTTTGCAAAGTGAGACAATGAGTGGTACACACCACTAGACCTCTTCTGGGAGAAACCCTGCTTCTGTGGCAGCACACCAGCCCCAGAACTTCACCTTCCCATTGCTCTTTGGATAGCAATGTCCAAGCTGGCACATTTTGCCGACAAATGAAGCCTCAGGCTAAGAAAAGGCTGAGCAAATATTGTTGCTTACCTCATTATTCACTCCTAGAGAACTGGCCACCCACAGGCAGAAGCCTCGAAAGAGTTGGGTTTACCCCATGTGAGAAACTCCCCACCAGATGGAGGATATCAAGAACAGCCAGCTCCGTCCTGGAAGACCTCCCTGCTTTAAAGGCTGTGAAGGGTTCTCTATTTCTCTACCAATGCCTCCAAACCAAACATGCTTTGCACATTTTCACTTTTGCAAATACAACAGCACGATGCAAACCAGCGCTCTGGCAGTCGAGAGGCGCCTTTTTCCATGCATCACAAATGCCTGTGGTTACCACTTACCCGTGGCTTCAGAGCCACAGACTCGCTACCCCCTGCCAAAGCACCGACCCATCTTCGGAGGCTGTCCTCTGCATCGCCCGCCTCTACCGCCGAGCCATGCCCTGAGATTTTAGTAAACAATTCCTGTTGTCAGGGCAGGCGGAAAGACAAAAAAAGCTTGTTCTCCCGGTTGTATTTTCATGGGAAGCAGAGCAAAAAGGCAGCATTTAGCTCAGTCAGTGCAGCCAGAAGACTGCAAGGAGCAAGTGTGCAGCTCATGAAGAAGGGCTTTCTTTCCCCCATCACCTTGTAGAGTGGCTGAGGCTTTGAGCTCTTTTCCTTTCTCAAGGCAGACGACTCCTAGGAGCATCAAAGGGAGTTCGTTACACATGGAATCCCACTGGGACATGAATTCTGATGGGCCAGGAGTAAAAGGGAATATTCAAGATATTTTCTCTTAAATTAAATATAAAGGTACGAGAAAATTTCCAACCCCTGTGTGTGAATACATGTGCAAATCTTACATGAGAAGAGGCACATGGGACTGAAAGTAGGGCAGCACGTGCCAGCGCTGCTCCCTCCGCGGCACAGGCACCACCATGGTTATCACCGCAGCGCCAGCAGCACCGCTCCGGCTCCAAACACAACCAGCTCCCTGCTAGGAAGGGAGCGATGCTGGTGAGCACAAGCATTTTGCTGATACATCAGGCCATGACACAACGAGAACATTGTGATCTGAATTGGTTTAAGAGAGGAAACTCTTTATCGGGCATTTATTTCATGCCTTGAGTTAGCCGGAGTGAAATGCCTGCGATAAAGGCATTAGCACTGCGCTGTGTACGCAAGTGGCAATTCATCTGCCTTAAAGAACTGAACAAATTAGCTGTTGGTGGCTGGGCTTGCCTGGATGTTCGGAGGTCTGGAGAAGTCAGGATGAACGGTGAAGCATCTGCATCGTTATCATCAGCCCTTATCAAAACCAATCACCAGGAAGGTGTTAGAGATCACATAGCATCCCGTGGTAAGGAAACCTCTACAAGATGAAGACGGCAGAGGAAGTTCCTTGGAGACACGACAGTCCTGTGATCCCAGCGGGAACTGGCAGACACCAACTCCTCCACTCGCTCCCTCTGTGTGATCTCGGGCAAGTCCTGTGCGTTCCCAGGAGAAAAACGCAGATAATGGGATTGTCCTACTTTACCACAGACTTGTCAGACACTTTCTAAGATCATGGCGCTGAAGACGTATAAAACTGAGAACTAGAACTGTAAAGCCTGGGAAGACAGCGATGCTTTGAGTGTGAAGGAGAAAAACTCCACATCATTCGAGAGAAGGAAACCCAAAGGGTTTTGCTTTCTCTTGTTATGTTGAAAGGAAGTTTCTTGACTTTGAACTGGACTGAGAAAGCTTTTGGTTTGTCCCCAGGGTGGATGCTTTTCCTTGGGCATCCATTCCCTTTGCTGCGTGGGGCAGCTCTTTGAGGCTGCTGCGTGAGCCCCTCTTCTCCTCCCTTGCAGGTGGCTGGAGGCAGCGTCTGCTCCAGCGTACTCTGTCCATCCCTCAGCTCTTGCAGATTCCCACTGAGGTACGTACACACGGAGTTTATTAACTGTTCTTGCCTTCTATCTATGTGCCTCCTGGCAGCATTTTGACCAGAAAGACCCATGAGTTAAGTTTCAAGTTCACTATTGGTTTAGCAGCAGTCTGGCGGCTTCAGTCACTTCTTTTTAATGGCTCAGTGTTTTACTCTACTGACTGATCTCTTCTGCTTTTCTCTAACTCCATTACTCACTGATAGGGGTTTGTCTTGATGCTGGCTAACCCTACTCTCCTTTCTTTTTTTTCCTAATATTTGTGTGTGTCCTCACTGCTGCCTTTCCCACTTTCCAAGATGCTCAGGATTTTCAAAGCACCTTTTACCCTTGCAGCTTTAGGACCTGCACCCATTTCAGGTGCTACAAAGCCCCATGCAGGAGCAGTGCCAGCATCAGAGGCTGTATCTGCTCTGTACCTGGTGAACCTGAAGCAGACAGCGGCACAGGAATCAGACAAGACAACGGATGCAGGAACCCCAGACCAAGGCGCTGGTGACCTTTGATCAGGAATTGGTGCTAACAAACTCCTTACCTCCACGGATCTCTCTGCCTCCAGACACGCAGAATATCTGGCAGAGCTGTTAACGGGCTATGCCTCCTTCCAACTGTTAAAAGCATTTTTGGACTTGAGCCCCACTTGAGCCTTTTATTAACTGCTAAGAGTGATGGCTCCTGGTCCACAGCACTGGATCAAGTCTCTTTTGCAAAGTCTGGGGCTCTTCACATCTGTAATTCCCTTCTTAATCAGTTTACAATGATTAAATGTCACAAACGTCAGCCCTGCCAACACAACCCACCGAAGGGGTCCCGCCAAGAACTCTGCATCTGACTTGTTGCTTACCATCGGGCAAATCCCCGCACACCCCACACGTCAGAGGTGGGATCAGCTCTGGTGTTCAGGTCAAGACACGCTGCATTAGCTGGCACTTTCTTGCCATGCTCCTTTTGAAGCTGCATCTTTTCGATGGCAGCCCAGAGAGGAGCCCTGACCCACAGAAAGTCAAAAAACTTCACATAAACATTGGTTATGCTAATTGTGCCATAGAAAAGCAAAGAAGAAAGAGCTGAAGCCCCAGTTTGGTACCTCAGAGATGTTGATCCGTCCCTCCTGAAAGGAGCATGTGGTGGGGTCATGGGTACAGAGGTTCCGGTACTTGCACCAGTGGCAGCGGAAAGCGCTGTTCACACAAGACAGGCACCTGGGGGGAGAAAGGAGGAGAACAGGGGAGGTTATTACCTTGGGAGGTCTATGCGGTAATAGACCTAGCCAGAAGTCCTGGCTCAGGGTCCTTCATGAGAAAAGAATTTCTTTGGAGGGATGTTCCAATACAACAAAGCTAATGAACAGGTTTGGGAAAACACACACACAAAGTCTTTAAGCAACCTCACAATTCGTTGCATAACAAACTGCAAGCTGGGATTTATTGCACGTCATTGCATGGCTGTAAAATAAAGCACAATATTGCACAGACACCAGACTTGATCTTTAGTTTCTAGAAAGTGGAAAACAAGGCAAGCCTGGCAAAAACCGGAGCGGTTGTTTTACAAGTCAGGAATGCTCCAAGTCAGTGGTAACACTTCTGTTTGGCCTAGGAGTGCAAAGAGTCCAGCAAGCGCTTTTGATTCATGTTGGAAGAAATTAACTGTTTATGAAATGGTTTTGAAGGAATGCAGACCCTTCTCAGGCATGGGGTGGCCCAGCTGCCAGCGAACTGCCTGGGTGATTTTTATCCCACACTAACTGGCGGCCAGTTAGATGCATGGCCCATGACAGCTGCTAATCTTTGCAGTAACCACCTTCGTCATCTCCGAGGCCATCCCTCCGTGCCACGTGTCAGTGTTTTGGTGACCATCTGCTGGCATAAGTGCAAGCTGTGCCCATGGAATCCAGCTCCATGCCATACACTGCGGCTCCGGAGACCGTGGGGATGCCTGGAGCAGGGATGCGCTGGAGCCAGCTGCACGGGGCAGGGATGTGCCGGAGCCAGCTGCACGGGGCAGGGATGCGCTGGAGCCAGCTGCACGGGGCAGGGATGCGCTGGAGCCAGCTGCATGGGGCAGGGATGCTCTGGAGCCAGCTGCATGGGGCAGGGATGCTCTGGAGCCAGCTGCACGGGGCAGGGATGCGCTGGAGCGAGCCCAGGGCCAGCACAGACAGATGGGCATCGCCAGGGAAGCGGGAGTGTGTCTGTAAGCAGGAAACCCTGGGAAATGAGGCAAGGGGGTCTCCGGGCAGAGGGTCTCTTGCCAGCTGGGCAGAGGTGCCAGGGCAATGCATCTTGTGGGCTGCTGCCACAAGAATGTGTGTTTTAATAACTCAATTGTCTTTTTCCTTCTGATGCATTTGTAGTGACCTTAATAGCTAAGGAAACTTATTCTAATCATGCACAAGCAAATCTGGGAGAGAATATAAAGAGCTGCAAGCTTATTTAATCACTCATTTTTTTCACCCATTTCTGTCTCTGTTTTGATCTGTAGCACTTCTCCCACCCTCACTCACCTGGCCTGGCCCTGGCTTCTGGCTTTCCTGGCTGGTGCCGGTGGAGCTCTCTGCTTCCCCCAGCACCGCTGGGTCCAAGGGGAGGAGAACCTCTCTGATCACCCAGGCCAGCGGCTTGGTTCAGCATCTCTTGTTGTACCATGATTTTCTGGCTGCTGCTTTCAGCTCTGCTCAGCCTCAGCTGAGTGGGGCGAGGAGCTCCTGGCAGGATCCTGAGCTCTCAGGGTTTTACATCAGGCCACCACCTTTGCTCTTTGATCCCTATCCAGCTTTTTTAACGACCACTGTCTCTCTTTTGCTTCAGAAAGTGCCTTTCTCCACCTCATCTATCCCTTACTAAAAAAGACTCGGCACAGAAGCCACCACAACGCTCCCTGACCCATTTGCAGCTCCCTGGGAACACAGGGACACAGGAATCCACACACCTGAGTGCTGACCCATCTCAGCCCCGGGGGGGGCACAACAGCTGGATCCAGCACAGGAGGTTTCACAGGACCAGTCTGCCAAAGCAGCATGTTCCTGTCCAGCCCCAGCCCCTCCTGCCCCTCTTAGCCTAACGCCACCTCCCAAGGCGTACGTGCTTCATACACCACAACCGCTGCTTGTACTGCCGCGCAGCCACAAAGGGCACGGCCGCTCCCTGCTCTCTCCAGACACCCTCGCCATTGCAAGAAGAGTCTCAGGATCAATAGGTCTCTCTTCTCCGCTGCCTGAGACCTGTATTCCTTCCTCCTTTTTGCATGCTGTGATTCATTCCTGCCAGGCTGGCTCGTGCCCTTGTTGAACTCACTGATAACGAGTCCGGTATGATGTAAGTGCTGCAGAATTTACCACCGTGTTAGCACTTTATCTCCGAACACAAGCTGGTAGAAAGGCGTGATCAGATGAAGCCAAATGACAGGTTAGGAGAGATGCATTGCATTGCCTCTCCTGATTCAAACCTCAGCTCCTCAGTGAGAACAGGGGTCCCCCTGATGCCATCCCTCATGCAAATTCAAAGCCACAAGAATGCAGAGGAACTGCTGGAGGGACTGCAAGTGCTCGCAGCTAGAGGAGAGGCTGGTGCTGGGCAGCCTGACCGAGGGACAAGGACATAAGGGCAGAGCTGCGCATGAGGGGTAGCATGAGAAGGGGGCAGGGCTCATTAGGGTAACGAATACAGACCACTGTGAGAGGCAGCAGGGGGATGGACGGACTGAAGGACTCGCAGGGCTCCTTTCACCCCAGTGCCTCTGCTCTGTGTTATGGCTCAAAACAAAATTAAAAGAAAAAATGAACGCATGCCTAGAAAAATGGCAGGCCAGCCAAGCTCATCAGCATACACAACCCTCTTCCAAGCTCAGCAGGAAAGGCCCCGTAGCCTGGGGCTTCAAGTCCAGCACAGAAAGGTTGGGAATGACCCCGTGCTGGCCCTTCTTGAGTCCCACCAGCCAGCTCGAGCAGCAAATTGCACTCCTGGAGTAACGCTGGCAGCTGACCTGCCACAGGAGATGCTGCCCAGCCCTGCCATTCACTGTCCAACTTCTGGCAGGTCCTGCCCACATTTCATTTTGGTGCTTTGGAGCTTGTTAAAGAGAAATCTAGAAACACTTCAGGTCTGTAAACATGTATTTAAGGCCAGCCAGCTGCGTGCTACCTTCTGGCAGCAGATGTGCCCATGGGCGATACCTTTCCATGATGCTCAGCAGCGCTGAGCCCCCTGGCTCTCTGTGGAGCAGTGCCCTGTGCCTGGCACATGCCTGGGTTGTTGTCTGGGGCTCTCAGGGCTGCTCTGCCCCAACCCGGGGGGTTGCAAGGAGCTCCTGCCACCAGCCCTTCTGCTCACTCCATCTACAATACAACCGCTGTGCTCAGACCCCACGGCTGGACGTGTCTGGGTCAGTCCCTGCTGCCGCCTCCTCGGGCAGCCGTGCCCTCCTCCATCACCCTGTGGAGCATCCTCGCAGCACCCTGCAGCACCCTGCTCTCTGGCCCAGCGCAGCGTGGAAGGGCTCTGTCTCCTCCAGCTGCCTGCAGCCCACCTCCCCGCTGCCTGCAGCCCACCTGGCCGGACCCTCTGCTCTGCCTTCGCCGGCTGCCTGCGAAGATGGATCCAAGTTCACAGTTGCCGGATCGCGCAGCTTGGGGGCACCAGCAGGTTGAGGTTTTTTCAGGCTCGCTCCGCCTGCCTCTCTCAAGGCAGAGAAAGCTGCACAAGCACCCAGAGAAGTTCAGAGAAGACACAGACTGGTGGGCTCCCCTTCTACCCCACGTATCTGCTGGCTGAACCAAGCAGCATGATGTCCCCCGCCCCCGCTGGTCCCGGAGCCCAGCATCCATTTCCCAGTCCTTTCTCTTTTCAGCTGGTGTTTGGCTCTGTCAGGGATGGGGGCGGGGGGGGGGAGCACTCACAGCTGGTGGGCACTGCAGTTGTAGAACTTGAACTCTGTGCTGACAAACGTCCTCCCAGTCTCCTGTGACTTCAGCTGCAGCACCACGCCAAACCAGTCTGGGGATGTAAACCAGAGCCCGTCAGTCCCACCAGCAGCAACGAAGGAAGCAAGAGCCGACACGGGGGCACCCACTCCCCTCCTGCCAGTGTGCTGAGCCATCTGCTTCTGGGGTACAAAGCAGAAGGCAAGTTGCTTTAATCTCCCCGCTCCCCCAGCCATCAGGACCCCCACGCAAGGTGGGTCTGTAGCAGTTCCCCAAGTTGGGGGCTGAGCATCCCCCTGCCAGACCCCGTCCTCGAGCACCCCAGGGTGCAGGGCTGGCTGTCTCCAGCAATGCCTCCAAACCACATCAAACCAAACCAGGCTTGAAGGCAAAATGCATTGGAGACACAGGGGCTACACACTCCCACGGGTCACAGTTGAAATGATTTTGGAATCTCATCCTGTTCCTTAAGGGATTCTGTCTCCAGCATAAGAACACTAATTCAATCTACTCTGAGAAGCAGCCCAAGACCAGAATAGGAGACAATGCTGAAAATAAGGACATTAGAGAAGCTCTTTAGAGGCCTCAGCGCTGGGTTAATGAAGAGCAGATTGCTCTCCCAGAGTTGCTGCGGGTAAGTCTACGCCAGCGCCCTGCTACTACAGCAGCTCTCAGCCCCCAGTGTTCACCAAGTCTCAGGCTCCATATAATGCCTTAGACATACAAAGATATCAGCAGGGAAGCACAGTTGACACCTGGAAGGATGCCAAGGAGAAAATGAGTTTTAAGCAAGTAGCATTTTGGTTATGGGAAGAGCAAATATGACAGCAGTGACATTAATGAAGAAACAACCCAAAGATCAGGACCGAAAAATAGAAACTGCATCCACCTACTCGTGGGTGCTGAGCCAGGCCGAGGGGAGGGCTCCCGCTTTCTGGATCCACCCAGTGTGGCAAGGCTGCGAGCCCCTGCCCCACTCATGAGCCACCCCGAGGGGGACAGACGGCTCTGCCCTGTCCTGGGGAGCTGTCTGGCAGCACAGGGAAGGTGCAAGGACAAGGCAAGCAGGCAGTGCTGCCTGCTCCCAGCCTATCTGTCCCTGCGTGGGGGGGCATTTCTTAAGGACAAAGCATTTTTAGCTCCGTGAGTTCAATGGCCTTTGACAGGAGCATGAATTTCTCCAGCAGCAGCAACCCCAACAGGTCTGCTCCACCCCACAGATACTTCCAAACCTGCGCTGCACTTTCTGGCAGCACAGACATCGTATTACTGTCCAGAAGTCAGTTACTTACCTTGATCCACAGGTATGGCAGGAACATCCTTCGCTGCCGGTGAAACACACACAACGCGGCTGCCCGAAACCTGCCCTTCCACCTCCGTCAGGTTGCCGAAGAGGCAGGTGACCCCAGCTGTCAGGTCTGGAGCATCGCTCACCAGCAAACTGAGCTGCAGCGGCGAGAGGAGGGGCAGAGGGGAAACAAAGCACAGCCAGCAACCTGTTAGCAGGCAGAACTGCCCGAGTTTCCTTCATATGTTCAGTACCTGCTGTTTTCCCATTCAGTACTGACCCCCTGAAATCACCCGTCCGCCCACAGGAGGTGGCCAGCTGCCCTTTCATGGGGAGCGGAGGAGGAAGAAGAAAGCCAAGGATGCAGGTTCTTTACTGATACAAAACCACCTTGCTGAGCCTTTGGGCACTGTGGGTTCAGGAGAGGTGGCAACGGCAGCTTTTGTCACGCTGGCAGCAGAAGCATCGCCACCCTCAATGCCCACATTGGGAACCTGTGACAGCAGCGCGTTGCTCCTCGTGCACGAGAGCGGCGGTGACTGCCCCGAGAACCCCCTGCAACCTCCCGGCATCGCGACCACCCCACTGCATGCATGGAAGAGACAGTCCTGCCCTGGGCACGCGTGGCCATCAGAAACGGGCAAGTCCCCACTCACCCCACGATGAGTGGGGACTGTCCCTGTGGCAGACACCGGTGCCTGAGGGGGTGAGCAGCCTCCCAGCAGCCCCACTCTGTTTCGACATCAAGTGCTGGTGGGCAGGCGGGGGCAGCCGGGAGTGGGAAAGGGCTGCGGTGAGGCCAGCTGCTACGGGGTGCTGGGGGGCTCGGGGGGCAACAGCTGGGATGCTTCAGAGAGCCAGGCCCGAGCACAGCTCACAGATGAGGTTTTTGGGAAACAAAGCCTTTCCTTTCAACAGCTAATGAAACCGGACCAAGGGGAATGTGAGCTGAGGCCCAAGGGGAAGGGGAATTTGTTTCTGCCATCCCCACCCCCTTCTGCGGCGGCTCGGATGACCCCTTTCCTCCCCAGTCCCTCTGCGAGCCTGACTTCATGAGAAAACATTTGTGCCGATGGGAAGGGAGAAAGGCTGGAGACCGGAGTGTTCGCTGTGAGCCTGGAAAGGGCTGGGAGCGCTTCTCACCAACAGGTCTACCCCTCCCCGCTCGGCAGCACCTACCGGGAGGCTGTGCTCGGAGACGGAGATGCTGCTGGGCTGCACGCTGACGCTCATGCACTGGCTGATGCTGCCTGCAAATCGGTACGGCTCGTCTGCTCGCTCGCAGCTGTCCCTCGGGGAGCACCTGCCACACATGAGCACACATCAGAACGGAGAAAGCACCCAGGGAAGATGACAAACAGCACGAGGTGCTACAGCTGACTGGGGGCGAGTTAAACAGGAGGGCAGAGGTCTGGCCGGGGGAAGGGGGAGTTATCAGCAGGACCGGGGGCGATGCTCTACACCGGGATCAGGTATTGCACACAAACGCCAGGTTAGGACCAAAGAGCACTGAAAAATCCTC
Organism: Microhierax caerulescens; assembly: GCA_035590215.1. NCBI lineage: Eukaryota > Metazoa > Chordata > Aves > Falconiformes > Falconidae > Microhierax > Microhierax caerulescens. The sequence goes on from JAVJGJ010000035.1 coordinate 5,618,661, forward strand.
CAGGATCAGAGGAAAGACAAACGACAAGTATCTCGTGAGCAATTCCTAGTCTTGCCTGCACTGGGACACAACCCAAAGCTGCTAAGCCCCGTGTGCCAGCAGCGACAGTGGGTGCTGTGGGTGCGGGATGCGCCAGGCACTCTGCCGCTACTCAGCCGTGGCCCCCGCGAGCCATAAATCCATAATCTGTACAGAAACTAAACCATAAAGCAATAACAGGCAGTAACAAGATGATGCTTCCATTCTAATTAAAACAAACCCACATAGTTCATTAATTGTATCCTCCTGGAGCTGAGGAGCGCGGCAGGGCCGGGAATGGGACTTTCCAGCAGCTGCCCCTGTGCTTTGGCCAGTGTTCATGCTTGGGCTCCCAGCTCTCTCCTATTCCTGCCATCAGGGATGCAAACTCTGAGCACGCCAAAGGGACCAGGACCGCTCCTAGCATGCCGTGGGCTCCAGGACGGCTCGTTCTCCCTGGTTTTCTGTTGCAGGTGTTCTTGGGGTGGAGTGACACGAAGTTGCTTCCAGCAGGTAGAGGAGCACCCACGGGGAAATCAAGGCCAAATGATCAGTGTTTCAGACCAGGTGTCAGAGACTGCAGCACAGCACTGGAACCGCTCAGTGATTTTCTGGTGCACATCATGGGGGAAAATCCTGTTCTTCCAACCCCTTTCGCTGGGTGCAGATGACATTGGCCTTTTGGTATTAGTGGTCTTAATAAGCTATCAGCAAACTTTATCACTCTTCACTCATTGCCAATCTTGGACCC
>JAVJGJ010000035.1:5619529-5644187 GCA_035590215.1 Microhierax caerulescens
CCAATCTTGGACCCTATTTCAAACGGTGGCGCAAAGGTCAGAGGATCAAGATGCTGTCACCAGCCCAACATGCCACCAGCCCCACATGCCACCAGCAAATTCCCTTCTGACAGTTACTTGAGTGTCTATGTTACTTGAATTAACAAGGTGCTGCTGTCAAACTGCTTGTTTTCCTGGGTCCCTGTGGAGCGGCTCGGGCGCTCCCAGACACAGGCATCAGCAGAAACACCTCCTGCCCATGCAGAGGCTGAATTTTGCCACACACACCTAGCTCTGACCAGCTGCTGACAAGTGCTTGGCAAAACCAGGGCTCTGAAACACTGGACCACCATCCTGCCAGCGTGGCTGTTTGCTTTTGATTAAGAAAAGTGGAGGTTACGCTTTCCCTTTCCAAACCACCCGTGTGATCCCTGGCAAACACTGGTGCTGTTCTCCTTACCCTCTCACTTTTTTAACCTTTTTTTCTGGAGTATAATGGAGCTAAATATGAATGCTGCCAAAGGAAGAATTATTGAGGTTTAAGTGAATCTGTAAGATAGCTTTAAAGTGAGCTCTTGACTGGAGCCTTTATCTCATTGACTCGCTGGAATGGCTCTTTTTTATCATACTATTTATGGTAACAGCCCTAACAGAGATAAATAGGTCTGTAGACAATAACACTCTTGCCGAGAGCAGCATATGGAAGTCTTGCAGGTTTCAAATCCCACTGGGCTGAAGAGACTCTCTAACAATCTCCTTGAGGCCTCTGCTCGCTCCCAGAGCGCTGCTTGTAGAAGAGGAGCAAAGGATGCTGCCCTCGCATGCAGGGGATGAGCCCGTGTGGCAAAGAAGCCCCCGGCCGGGAGGACGCGGCGGAGGCACCGGGCAGGGCTGGGTGGCTCAGCCATGGCACTGCTGCCCCAGCCCCCCCCCGGGCGAGCACCTCTGTTCCCTTCCCGCTGGTTTTCAGCGCCTTCCCAAACGTCCTGCCTGCAGGATTCCTCAGAGCCTGGTGCGAGGCACACGCCGCCCACAGCCACCGCCTCCCCAAGCACCTCTCTGGGGCTGCTTCAGCGCCTGCACCCAGCTCCCTCCTGCCTTCAAGTTCACTGCTAGAGCTACCCGGGTCAGGCTGCGCCGCCAGCACGACCGACTCCTGCTTCCCGGCCTCACCGATTTAATCCTCACAGACAGCTCATTCAGGAGCATCACTACCATCATTACCCTTAAATTCTAGGTATGCACACGGGTACGCAAGCACCCTGCTGTGCAACAGCGCCTTAAGCCCTGACTCAGGCTTCTAAGAGACAATAACGCGTAAGGAGCGCACGAGGAAAGCGCCAAGTAATACTGGATAATGAAAGCTTATCCCGGGACAACGCGGATCCTTTTCCTTTTCCTTTAGTACTTCTCTCTGGCTGGCGGCGTGGAAGGCAGGGCACGCTGCCTGACGCCACGTGGGATGGGGCAGTGGTCTGTCTGTCCACCTCCATCCGTACCCGTTCGTTCAACACTTCATTAAAAATTCTGATTTTTTTTTTTCCCGCCTCCATGATAGCTCAGTACATGCAAGTCCCTGCTCTCAGCTGAGCCTCTGGCAATGGCACATGTGGATGCCAAGTGCCCAGAGAGGCACTTAGGGGCTGGCCTGCCCTTCTCCACTTGCCGAAACTGCCTGAGCTGCCTGGGTGTCCTGGTACCCCCAGGACACAGACTCCGAACCCGAGGAGTAAAACCCCACAAGCAGTGGGGAGAAACAACTGGATTCCATCCCCAGCTGAGGCTCGGCGCCGGTGTTTACCGCACCCACACTTGCTCCAGCGCCCAGCCACTCTCTTACTCTCTCAAGGATGAAAACATCTTCTCTTCTGCCCCTCACCCTTTCTGCCAGCCCTCAGAAACCACAGCGTGAGCATCACACCCTGACCCGCCACCCTTCCACCGAGCAAAGGAGCAGCTGGTCCATCTGGCAGGAGGGACAGGGAAGAATTAGAGGAGAGAGATGACAAATTAAATACAAACACTCCGGCGCTTGGGGCCTCCAAACAAATATGACAGAGGCTTCAGGAACAGCAAGATAAACTCAATTATTTACAGCTTAAGACAAAAGCTAAAAAATGATCATTGCTTCAAGCAGGCCAGGAAACTGCAGATGCTCGAGGGGAGGGTTGAGAAATGCCATCAGGGAAGAAACCCTTGTTGGGAATAGGTTAATGCTGAAATGTCACGGCCAAAAGGGCAGAGGAAATGACACTTTTCTCTCCTCTTGACATTGAGGGTTTTCTCTCTGCAAAATGAAGATAACAACCTTTACCTGCTTCCCAGGTGGTTTATGAAGATTCAGTTCATTAGCATTAGGAAAGTGCTCAGTGATCCTTGCAGAGGAGCTGCTGGAGCTGCTGAGGAGCAACACCAAACACACAGCCCCAGCACCAGGCACTGCCAGCCCAGCGTCCCCGGGTCACCGATGCTCTCGTACCCTTACGGCTGGCTCCTGGCAGCACCTGCAGCTCAGGCCAGATGCTGAATACAGCCCAGCCCCTTTCCTCGCTTCCTTCTCTGCTCACTATCACAAGGTTGGGGTGGCTTTTCTCCCAGCTAACTGCTGGAAAGGCATGCGGGGATGGCTGAGCTTTCCTGAGGGAAGAGCTAAAGGGATCGGAATCACCAGGGCTGGAAAGCATTTCCTTCTGACAAAGCCGCTGTGACAGTAAAGACTTGCGGACACAACTGCACATATGGTGGCTTAGCTGTAGGGCTGGACAGGCTCGTCTGAAAAGAAAAAAACCTAAAAATAATAATAATAAAAAAGATATGCCCCGGGCACCTGTGCCCCACGATGCTGTGCTTTGCCACCGCTGCCGGCCGCAGCCTGTGTGGAGCCTGCAGGATGCTTGGGGCCACTGGCTGCAATGGTTCTCCTGCATCTTCCCAAGCGTGGCAACGACTTTCTGCAAAGCAAGCAAGCAAGCTGCAGGGAGCCCGTTTGCACCCCAATGCCCACAGGTCCCGAATCCAGGCCGGATTTGTGGAGGAGCCTGCCATTCCCCGTTCCCCCTCCAGCACCTGCTCCTCAGGCAAGTGGCCAAGTGCTGCTGTGCGGGTCCCTGAACTCTGCCTCCGCCCCGATTTCCATGCATTTAACAGGGCTGCTCTGCAAGTTGGCACGAGGCCGGAGGGATTGCTATTCCTCTCTTCCAGCCTCCTCGAGGCTTTCCCCCCCTCCCCCCATCTGCCTCTGCCTGGTGGTCCCCCTTCCGCCTTAGGAAGTGATCCTTATTATGGCAGGGGAGAGAAAGGAAGGACACGGACACCTCCTGAATGCAGAGAGCGTTTCCTGGAGCTCCCCTGAAAAAAACCCACCAAACCCTCAGCCCTTTGTGCCCGTCGGTGTGCGTGCGGGGCTGCCAGCTCCGAGCCCCACGCTGCTGGCTCTGCCCCATCGGGGATGGCTGAAGCACAGACCCTCTGACCTCTCCCAGCAGAATTTAAATATCTCTTCCTGATACATTTAATAGGGCTTGGTGCTCTGCTCCGTTCCACTGCTGTAACCTCTCTGAAAGCAAAGTCTCATTCATATGATCAAGTCTGCTATTGCCTTTAAAAATTCCCTGTTAACTGGGAGGGACTTGCGGCTTGGGCAAGCAGGAGTGTGTAAAATACAAGGCCTTAATCCTCAGTGGTTTACGTTCTGCTGTCCCATCGCGTCCATGGCACCCTCCGTGGGGTGTGCAACCCACCACTCCTCAAGCAGGAATTTGTTTTCCTTTACCTCCTCACAGAGGCTCAGGGATTTTCAATGGCATTCCCACTGCAATGCAGGCAATGTCCATGGAAGGGAAGAAAGGATTTAAGGAACTTCAACCTAATTCGCATTTGCAAAGACTGCGTGGGAGGCGCTCGGTGGCTTTGAAAGCTGCTTTTATCATCGCTACCAGCAGCTCAAACGAAACGGCCAAGGCTGGACTTACATGTGGTGGAGCGTGCACCAGCCGCAGTGCGGGTCTCCCGAGCTCAGGCACTCCCCGCAGGTCGTGTACTGCTCGCAGGACTCCACGGGCACCCGGGACACCTGCGAAGGAAGCAAACACATGGCCTCAGGGCTCCTCTCTGCACGGTGGGCAAGCAAAATGAGAGCAGCTCCAATGCTTCACCGCTTGGAGTCAAGTCACGCCAACAGACATTCACAAACTTAAAGGCACTTGTTCCAAGAGCCGTGCAGAAGTCAACCAAAAAAAGGAAATATTGGGGACCGAGTCATGAAGTCACTCGGTCCCTTGGTACAGCCATGCCATGAATCACGGGCGCAGCCGAGCTCCAGCCCAGAGCCCGGCCAGTCTCCCACCTCTGGCGCCAGCTCTCCAGGAACCCTCCTGACCTGCCTGCCCGGAGATGCTCCCGCGGCAAAAGCAGCATCCTCTCCTCCCTGATTTACAGTCTGCTATCTTACATGTGCCGCAGGGGAAGCTGCTACAGGGAGGAAAGCTGGCGGGGAGTAAAATTCCTTGGGATTTTGCAGATTGGCAGCTGATTTAGCCTACGTGGGTATTTCACTGCTTGCTCCTCCTCGGCCACCCTGAGCCCCTCCAGCACCAGTGTGGACTTGGCCGCCCCAGGCGTGACCCCCCACCCCCCAGCTGCCCATCTCTCCCAGGCATGAGATGCCAGAGCAAAAGAGAGAGGGAAGCGCACGAAGGGGCACAGCCCGGATCGCTGCTGCAAGCACCCTCTTGCACTTACCACCCACCCAAAAGGTCCGCGCCGCGCTGCTGAGGACTGCACAGTCCTGACCCGTTTATCAGCACTGAAAACCCCAAAAGCTCCAAAACGACACCCAGCTTTAACCATGGGTCATTGCTTGACTCCAATGAAGAAATTCCACTTTAATCTTTCCAACCCGTCCCTTTCCACCTCCAGCGTGCACGGCATATTTGCATCCGCTGTCCCGACGCCGCAGCGCGGTGCCCCTGCACTGGCCCTGCTGGTGCCTCTTCAATATATTTACATTTCTATTATCAAATACTGTAAATAATTATTGCCATCCCTGGCACAGCTGCCCTGCAGCACCGGCCGCTCCCCTCGGGCCCCAGGAGCGATGCCTGCAACTGGCTGAAAATTAAAACAACTGTCGGCATTGCACTCGCTCTGTCCGTCAAAACAGCACCCGGCTCCCAGCAGCTGGGGCGCGCGGGGTGAAAGGAGCAGTGTCTCACCAAACAACGGCCACTTTCACGCCAAGTGCTGTTGACACAGTGAGAACCCAGTTCCTCTCTAAAGACGACACCAATAGGGCTGCTATTCTTCTTGTTTCCTCAGCCCTACTTAACAGCTTTTCCTAAAACAAAAATTGCGAGTGGGTGTGTGGGGCTGGGTAGGGGTTTTTTGCCGAGATCAAGTCTGGGGGACAGGCGCGGGGCTCAGCTTGGGGTATGCTCAGAGCAAAGCAGCCCTGGCTGGAACTGAGGGGTGCGAGAGGCAGAGGCAGGTATGCTGGGCGTGCATTTAGCCAGTGATGGCTGTAAGGAGCTTCAGAAACGGGGAAGAGAAATGCAGGGTGGTGGAATAGCACAGAGGTGTAAACAAAGGGCTTGGGTTTGACTCTTGGCTGCAAAAGGTGTCTGGGGTGCCTTTGCAGGGTCTCACCTGTGTGTCGGATGGTGGCACGTGGCACGCTTTCCCCTGTCTTGCTTCTTCCCTCTAAGGGCCTCAAAGCACTTTACAGACATCGCGGTGGCATGAAAGCAAGCCCACCAGCCTGGCAGCAGGCACATCATTGCCGTCATCAGCAACAACCCACAGTTTCCCAGTGCAGACTAGAGATGCAGACATTGCACTGCTCCTGGATTTTTTTTCCTAGGAGCAAACATGGTTTTCAAACCAAATGAGCATCCCACGGGAGCTGCGGTGGCTCTCGGCAGCCCCCAGAGACACCAGCCACTGCAGGATGCATCGAGGGAGGCCACTGACTTTCCCCTAAACCTGCCCGGCACGTTGAGCCGTGTTGGTGGGATGGCTCTCACCCAACCCAGGGGTCAGGAGAGCCCCCAAATCATCGACCATTGCCAATTCCCCACCTCTTACCCACAATGCCAGGCTTGACAGGATCCGTCCCTGTGATTTATATGCAGCTCAGGGCTTGTTTCATATTTGTGAGGAGCTGGATGCTCCCGCAGCACTCTATAAATAACAGAGGATTTGAATTATATGAATAACAGTTCATTACAGATGATTTTATGTTAGGCACTTGGGTTCTTTTTCTGCTCAGAAGCTGTGGCTTCTGCACATGATAATTCCTTAAAATTCACACAGAAATTTTTAACAATGCCTAGAGTCACGGGTTTCTAGCCCAAACGGGACCATTTGATCCTTTCTCGGTAATGCCTGCAAAATGCAGGGCAGGGAACTTCACCCGTTCACCTCTTTGCAGCGTCCGGTGCCCGAAGCAGACCTGGCAGAGGCGGGTGGGTGGGTTGGCACTGGCAGAGCTGGGCTACCTGCTCCGACCAAGGATGGCCACAGGGCAGCAGAGCCCCGAGGGTCCCTCTGGGTCAGCAGTTCTGTAGCCCCAACTGCTCAGATACGCCCCGCGGTCCCTGGCTGGAGGAAGGTCTAAGACTTTGGAGGAGAATAAACCATCTGCTTTTCTCCAGTGCCGTGCCCGTGACCTTGAAATTCACCCTTCATAAAAATTAATGCCAGAAAACCCGCATTGCTCCAATACCCAAGTAAACGTTTAAATGAAGAAGTTAAAAAAAAAGGAACAGAAGGCATTTAAATATTTGCATGCATGAAAAAGGTTGGCGTCTTTGCAGTATTTGCTGCGCTCTCACAGAAATAACATATAATTGACTGCCCTTACCATCCACAATCCAAATATCAGGAATATTCCAACCCTCTAAAGAATATGTTTCATTTTAATGGAAAAAACAAGAGAAATCCCATTAAGAGTAGGATATATCCATATGTTATCCCATACCTATCATGAACACAGAAGACTGAAAGCTATATTTCCTTCAGAGACAGACGTAAAGCTCAGATGCCCTTATTCTTCCTGACAGGAGTCTGGAAACACTCTCTTGGCTTTACGTAATTTTAAACTGTTTCCTGCCAGTCTAATTATCATTACGAGACCAAAGGATCTGTGCATGTGAACCGCTGCGCTGGGGAGAGAAGGCAAGGAACACCAATGCCTGCAGGTGGAAGGAAAAATAACACAGATCAGGGCTGGGAACAGCGGACTCCCAAGTCCAAGAACTTCTCGCCATATGCCCTTCAGCCACGGACCGCTGTCAAGGAAGAGAAGAAAGAGGGGGTGGAGGCAAAGAAGCAGCTGAACAGGAAGAGAACTAAGAAAATGAGACAGAAAAGCACTGAAGGGAAAACCAGAAGGAAAGATGAAGACAGCGGAGGGGTTGCTGATAGTCTCTGGTACGGCAGCAGCAGAGGCTGCCGCTGTCACCAGCATGGTCACCCGCATCCCTGGTGGCTGGGCATCACGGCAGCGTCCTGGTGATGGCAGCGGATCCTGCTGGGCCTCGGAGGCGGCGTTGGTGAGCCCCCCTCACCCGCCCCTGCCCGCACACCGCAGCTCGGCTCTGCAGCAAAGGGGGAGCGGGGCTGCAGAGGATCAGCCTCGGCAGGCTTTACGGCCACAGGTGGCTCAAGCGAGGAATGAAATGGTTTTATCGGTAACCAGATACAGCAGAACCAACCCAGCCCGCAGCGGTTTGCTGCCCGCAGCCGTGAGGTGGCTGACCTGGCAGCTGGCCGTGGCAAGGCAGGAGGGAGGAAGGAGAGAGCCTGCCCGTGAGCTGCGCGGGGCCGGCGCCGGGTGCCTACAGCTTTGCAAAGGCAGCGAGGAGAGGAGCGGGTACAGTCACCAGGTACCCACCCAGTAACCCCAAACCGTGGCCACGGCTGCGTCCAGCCTGCCAGCCTCACTCCGATGGCCACAGGCACTTGCGGCATCCCCATCCCGGCATCCTGGTCCCAGTGGGCACCAGCACCTCGCAGCTATGCATAACCAATGTGACTCCCATCTGTCACAGCCCGGTCTGTTTGCTCTCTCATCCTCAGCAGCCCCTGGGGCAGCTCTGTGTGCAGCAGAACGGTTTATTTGGAAAGGACTTTGGTTTTCAGTATTTCAGTTTTAAATGCAAATGCTGCTTTTTGTTTACATTACGGGAGATAGGTCAAAGGAATGCTCCTGGCACTCAGAGCAAACATCTGAGAAGGTCTATCACCACTGCAGGAGTGTATTCCCCACCCCAGCCTAAGCTCCAAGAAAGCTGTTGCCCGAACTGATGAACTTATCCGCAGAGCAGAGCTCCCCACTCCAGCCCCATCCTGGAGCACCAGCAGACCTCACGGCAAAGCCTGAGCTTTCAAAAGCGTGTGCCAGTTTTGGATGCCTTGAGATTTCTACTCCAGCTACCAGAAACACGAGGTGGTCCCGAAGCCACGCAGAGGCGTGCAGGAATTTTCCTAAATGCAGCCTCAAATCCTGCACCTCCTTCCCGTTGGGATGGACCGCTGCCCCCCAGCAGAGCCCAGAGACACCTGCGAGACCACCAGACCTCTGCTGGAGCAGGTAGGAGGTCACCTGGGGGATAAGGCAGGGTGACAAACGCTCCACATCAGCGTGGTCACAGCAAATGCAAAGCGATAAAGCCGTTCAGCAGAGCTGAGGAGCATCTGCATGAAGGACAACAGCCAAGAAACCAACACTCCTGGGGAATTTCCTTACTCCTCCTCCTCCCAGCCCAAGCGCTACCTCTCTCTTCTAGCCATGCAGAAACAAACCTGCTTCTCACTAATTAAATGACAAAGTCTCATTACTGCTTTCCTTGACTGCCTGACCCAAAACATCAGCAAAAAAAAAAAAAAAAAAAGAACAACCAAAAACCCCAATACAGGCTCTCCAAAACACATGAATTCAAACTCTGCCAGCCTCCAGAGAAAATAAGTGCACGATCCAGTTCCAAATAAATATATACATAAAATAAATAAACAAGGCAAAGTTTCCAGAGCTTATGCCTGCTACCAGCACAGGCCTCTGACCTCCCTGGCTGAAGACAGCCCCTGGGCATCCCACCGCCACAGCACACTGCCTGCAGACCCCTCGGGGTGCTGGAGTTCAAACAGAAAATCTATTTTTAATGACTTTGAGGAGTGTAGTAGAGATGCCATCTAGTTCAATGTAATTAAAGCTATCTATCACTCAGTGAGCAGGAGCCCAAAGTTGATGAACTTTCCAATGAGATTTTATTCTTCCCTTCATTCATGAAAAAACACCACTTTGTGCTTCTGCAGGAGACGTGAAAAAGTGTGGGAAGGAGCAAGGAGGACTCATCAGTTCCAGCCATTAATGTGTCAGGGTGACAGAGCTGGGGGAAACAAAGTCAAACTTTCTCAGAAGCTTGTAAGAAGTTTGACAGCCTCTTCTTCCCGCTGTTTCTCCACCCTGTGTCTTCATGCAGAACTGTTCAAATCTAGTTTCCTCCAGTGATACCGTTTCTGCCAAGGAGCAAACCAGCGTGCAGGGCTGCGCAGCTCTTGTTGCTTTGCCGAGCAAGCCCCGTGGGTCAGATCCACCCCACGCCGTATGAAAAGTCCTACTGGAAATGCCTTATTCTTGCCTCGAGCAGAGCCGGTGGAGATGTCAGACACACTAAGAGTGATGCCAGCAGCGAGCACGGGAGATCCAACAGCGAGCGGGATGCAGCCAGTGCATCGCATGGGGCAGCAGCCAGGACACAGGGGAGGGCGGTGGTGGGGGAGCGTTTTAACTGAAAAGCACTGAGGAGTGTCCCCCAAGTGCTGCTGAGCCCCGAAGGCAGGAACGCCAGCTCCAGCCCTCAGTCCCCGTAGCAGACGAAGGTACGCGCCCAGGCGAGGAGCAGATGAGGGGGAGTTCTGACAGGTGCAGCAGCTACTGGAGGACCCAGCTCTCCGCTCCCACGCCGCTCAGCAGAGAAAGGATTATTGGAGCTACCGAAGGGCTGTCAGAACCAAATCAACGCCTGTAACTTTTGGCAGAAAAGCAGTGAGTGGGAGAGGACACAGAGACAATGTTTCCATGACTACAAAGGGATTATTTAATTACAGCGCTGCAGATGCATGCGGAGAAAGTCCCTTAAACTCTGATCCAAGCAACCTTTTCAATGAGTTTGGCTTTACTGCTATAAGAACCTCATTAGCATCTTATGAGGACAAGCTCTGTTTGAGCACAGGAGGCTGGACAGCTTTCTTAGTGAGTCATCAGACCTTCCCCAAGCGTACCTGTCTCCTTGGCGCCCAGCTACTCTCCATGTACAGCACTAGGCTCCTGAGAGAGGTGATGAAAGTAAGGGCAGCCTCCTCTGGGAAGCAAGGAGGAGTGAAAAAACCAGCGAGTGCCCCAAAGTAAGGCTTGATCAACCTGTAAAATTGTCCTCAAGCCAGAGTTTCCTCCATCTAAGCAAGCAGCAGCCAGCAGGATGCGGGCGCGGAGCAGACTCATGTTCTGGCACGCAGGCTCCTGCAGGCAAATGCTTTCCTGCGGTTTACCACGACTCGAGTTAATCATTGCATCAGTGTGAAACACCTGAGCGAGGTTTGTTGGACCAACAAAGTGCCAGGCAGAGATCCCATCCGCACTCCCAGGGGCAGCACAGTGTCATGTAAACCTGGAGGAGGAGAAATGGATTTTCATCTCGAACATGGGCTGCCCGCGACCATTCACCGAATGCTCGGTCTGTTCAATCTGGCAGCTCCTCCTCTGCGCTCGGCAGGCGACGATGCTGCTCGCTTGCTGCAGAGCGGAGTCGTGCAGGAGGTGGTACAGGGGCAGGGTACCATCCGTCTGGCACGGGCACTGACCGTGCCCCTTCCCGGAACGGGGGTCCCAGCCCCTCGCCCTCCCTTGGATCCCAGCTGTGCCATCGCAGTGCAGCCCCCCGGGCTGTGCACAGCGTTCGGGACCCCAGGCTGTCATTCACATGCCCACCCCATGCTCACAGTTAGCCCCTGGCATGCCAGTGCCAACATACGTGTGACAGCCACCGCTCCAAAGTGGCTTGGCAGCGCTCTCCCTCCTGCTTTGCATGGACCATCTGCATCTGGGAAGCGAGGGGCTGGGGATGCACGGCCACCTCCATCAGCTATGCATGTCCGCTGCTACCGGAGAGCAGGCCAGCAGGAAAACCTTGCGCACCTACAAGATCAGGAAGCAATTCTTCCATCTCCAGCATAATAATAATAACACTGGCTGAAGTATTTACACAGGCTTCTGGAATAAGCAAACGCAGGAAAATTCATGGGTTGCATAATCAGGTCCCAGGGGACGGCAGAGGTGCAGCTACATGCTCGCTCCTGCCCAGCTCCCCCGCAGCAGCCGTGTCCCACGCTGTTCCTGCCCCGCACGGTGCTGGCTGGGGAGCCCGGTGCACCACAGCGGGGGCACACGGGATCCTCGGCAGAGTATCTGGCTCATTTGGGACACTAAGCTGCTCTGTTCTCCCGCAGAACTGACCACAGAAACTCTACTTGACAAGGAAAGGGGGTAACATGATAAATGTGTACACCCACTAATAATGAAGAATGAGATGCTAAAGGTCTCCACCAGGAAAACGAGGTTATGTTACAATACATCCATGTGTTTCCTCCCCTGGAAAACCACCATCCCTCAGGGGAGCTGCATTTTTGCTCTTGACTGCAAAAAAAGTTCAAATGAGTATCTGGAAATCAGGCTCTTTCCAGGCGTGCTGCACAGCGCTGCTGCTGAGCAGCTCCGTCCGGGCAGGAGATCCTCCGCAGCAGCTCTGTGCACTACTGGCATCGGCCGGGGTGACACAAACTCCCTGCTGCCCGTGGGAAGTCCCTCTGGAATTGCTCCGGACTTCAGGACGAGGGGCTGATGTGCCTGGAGCGGCTGCGTGGCACATCCAAGCGTCTCTGCTGAGGGACATCACTGCTGCCATCAGAAGTGACTTCTTGAAGTGCTGGCACCGTCTTCTGATGAACAGCACGCTGCTCGGCGAGACCACCCTGCCACAGCCACACAGCCAATGAGCAGTGCCCTGATTAGTCCAGGCCTCAAGGGAACTAATTAATAAGGATGAAAAGGGAGCAGCTTTCCAAAATTTCTGGGCTCAGGTGGGGATCAATCCAACACAGTAAACTTTCATCTCGCATCAGTTCATGGCCTCTGCGTACAGTGCTTTGCCTTGCTGCCATGTAACTCGTAGCACACTCCCTGCAGTCATTTATAAGTTTTAGCAGAAGCTCAGAAAATTAATTAAGGTGAATAATTATAAAGTGTGCGCTTCTTTCCCTCTCTGTTTTGCAAGGAAGCGGCAAAAATAGAATTCGGAATAATTTTGGAGTTGTAACCAATGTAATTAGGTGTTCAACGCACACTTACAATTGGGCTGCACTTCTTAAAATTACTGTTTTAGTCAGAACATTGCCAGAGAGTCATTAACAGCACAATGGTTTGATTCCCTGGGACTCTAATTAGACTTGGACGCCTTGCAGCGCAGGGGATGCCCAGCTCCACTGCCCGCTCGGCACTGCAGGTGATGCCCGGCAGCGCTGTGGGAACCTCACCAAGGCTTCCTGGGCACCTCCCAGCCCCAGGGCATGGGGACTCGGCCAGGAGGAGAGCTAGGACAGGGGACAGAGCCCTCGGCATCAGGCAGTGGGAAGAGGTTGCTCTGTGACATGGAACGCCCCGGTCACAGCTCTGACTCGGTGCTTCTGTCTGCAGCGATCACGCTGGACGGTGCAGGTGGGGGCATCTCAGGCTCTGCTGTTTCCTCCTCGGAGAGAAGATCTCAGTTCACTTTATAAAAATCCCTTTATTTCTTCTGTGCAATGGCTTTGCAGGGCTTTAGGCAGGAAAAAAAAACAGGTCTGTGTTAACTCTGTCCCTACACTGTGCACGCTTGGACAGCAAACAGCCACGCTGTCCATAGGGCTGCAGTCAGGAGATGCCCAGCTGGGAATGTTTGCAACACAAGCTACAGCGGGACAAACCTCTCCTGCTGCCTGCAGCAAACAGCCGTCCTCTGGCCCCGTCTCCTGCGGGATGTTTGCTCCCTGGGCAAGCACTGGTGCAAGCGCCTGGCTGGTGGCTCCCAGCTGCGCCGATGCAGCTTCCTCCACCTTGAAATCAAAGACTGCGCTGCTCAGAGTTTGCCCCCGCACAGATGTTCTTGGGGATCAGCATTCCCAGGTACATTCCCACAGCCCTCATCAGCACGCCTCCCTGGCCTTGGTGTTAAGGAGCATCCACGATGTGATGACGACTGGAAGTGGGGATACCTTGGAGGGAATGATAGTGGCCACCTGGAAACACCCCGAACGTTTACAAACAGCAGCCCCGCTCCATGCGGCTCCATATACTGGTTTGGAGGTGATGGAGGCTTCAGAGTAGGTGCCAGTGCACTCCCCGTGTCAGAGAAGGGAGCTCCACGCTCTGAAACGCAGACATCCACTCTGTTATGAAAGACTTACATCTCAGTGGTGTGTATCGCAGGAAAGCTCAGTGCCTGCTGCTTGCAATTGCCTTCAGCCGTCTGTTTTTCCTCTCTCCCCATAAAAACCACATGCCAGACAGCAGAGGCCCCTTCCCCCAAGCTGCTAGCCTAGAACTCATGAATTCGGTTAAGTTGTTAAAAAGGATTGTGGCAGGCTCAGATAAAACAGAGGAGTTTAAAATGACAAACAGACTCCTAAATGGGATTAGAGTCTTAATGAAAACAGTAATGAATGAATGAGGCAACCAAATATTACCCATTAATATTAGACAGATAGATTAGATCCCTAGGCGCTGCATTTAAAAACGACATGAAATCACTTCAATTACTCTGCATTGATAAATAACAAGGGCATATTTACTGTTAAAACACATTTCCTCCACCCTCCCCCATGCTTGCTTTGGCTTCTGCTTCCAAGAGCGAGAGCAGACCATTGAGAGGCTGAAAAAATGCACCAGGCTGGAAGCTTCCACCACTCCCCTCCTTTCTGCAGGAGACCTGGGCCAGCCAGCATCCACCGAACACGTATTCCAGGGCACCTGCTGCAGAGGACGAGTCCCATTAGTCTCAATTACCACCATCAGCACCGCTGTTACAGCTCTTGCATTTCTGTGCAAGAGCCAAAGCAATCACTGCCGACTCACGCAAAACCTGATGCTCTCAACATCCTTCCATCTCAGAAATTCGTTCTATCTTCATGTGCTGGGGGATACAGCTGCTCTGCATCCTCCTTTCCACAGGGGGAAAGTGAGATTAACCTGATCAGAGGCCTCTTCTAATGAAGAGATCATAGATGGATAATTCCTGGGTGCTTGGTGGCATTTACATGCTAATGATGAAAGGCACTCCGGTAAAGGTAACCTGGCTGAGGTCCTCTCTACGTGACTTGGGGTGCTTCACCCAGAGCGGGACGGCCAGCCCAGCTGACACGCTAAATAGAGCACGACTGCAAGCACACCGCCGTTGCTATGTCAAGTCACCCATGCCTTGCTGCTACGGGCACCCAACTGCCTTTGCGAAATCCCCACATTCAGCCACGTAACATACCAGTAAACAAGAAAAACACAACTATTTCAGAGGTGCAAGAGGAACAGCCTGAAGAAAAAGCGCAGAGCACATCGCTAGCAGCATAGCAAGCCAGAGAACCCGAGCCCAAACCCCAGTCCTTGCTGCAGTCATCGGATACATCATCTGATGGTTTCTTGGGGAGAGGAGTGGAATAACCCCCCCAGTTTCCCCTCATCTGGGATAAAATCCCTTGGGGAAAGGCTACACAGCGGTTGAACGGGGCTCCTGGCTACTCCAGCTGAAATACTGCTGAGCGTGGAAGATTCATTAAGTGTGGGAATGGGGGGCAGGAGGGCTGAGGGGGTTGTGTGTACCAGGCAGATATAAATTAACTTTCCAGGAAGGCAACAAAACCCAGTCTTTGTGCTTTCCCACCCCAAAACGAGGGGTGAAGCAGGAAAGCGAAGAGGGAGGAATGCGCAGAGCTCTTCCCACAGCTTGGGGGATGGATGACCTTTCCAATACTACACCTGTATAAATCTTATTTAATGAAATAATAAAATTAAAAAAAAAAAAAAAGAATAAATGAAGGTTAAATCATTCCCTGCAGCAGTTTTACACTGAAAACAAAGTCTGTTCAGACAGCGGCTGGTTTACACAACAGGCCTTTAACATTCCTTTCCTAACTACTAGGGTGACTCCTGACCAGCTAACCACAAGATGAGCGATAGGAGCCCTCGAAGCCAAAGGCAACTTGCCAAGACAGAGGCAAAAGGAACAGCGCTAGTCTGGGGTTTACTTTGAACACACAATTAGGGGTTTCGCTGGGTCACAAGTCACAACATTGTGGTTTTCACCCACCAAACCTTCCCCACAACATTCCCATCCTTTGGGACGTGACTTCATTTCCAGTGCCACCACCCAAGTCAGCACTTTAGACACCCACTTCCCCTCCCTTTGCACACTGCAGAGCAAACACCGCCGCCTGCGGCTTCGAAGTGCCCCTGGGAAACTGGGAAAACTAACCAAGGGCCTCCCATTATCTGCAATAAAAGCTGGAATGGGTTTTGTAGCCAGAGAAGGTTGGGCAAAGAGTTTAGCTTTCATCTTTACCTGCTTTTCCTTGGGCTGGTGTTTTGCTGCACGGGAGAAACAGAATCAAAGAGCAGCTCTGGGGCTATGGTATTGCTTTGATGAAAGGCAGAGGTGATATAAGCTCAGAGCTTATACATAAACTTCAGAATTGCTGCATTAATGCTCCCAGTGCTGCAATGCTAAGTCACTTGTCCCTAGAAGCCATATCAGCTCCCACTGTAAACAGTTACTTTGACATCAGCTTCTCACTGTCCGGATACAACACTCAAAACGGTGGCATTTTGGGCAAATAATGCCATGAAACTATTTCTGCTCCATCAGAGCCTGAGGAACTTCTGCATATATTTCCATAAATATCACGGGCGTCAGTACAGCACCAGACCTGACAGACTGCGAGCGGGATCCTGCAGATTGCTGCTGAGTCCACCTACAGACCGACTCCCAGAAAAGCTACGGGGTCGAAAGGACTTTGACTGAAACCACAAAATAAACCAGCTCGCACGGCAACTGGTAGCCCTCAGTTTCTTAGCGAGGCTGGAAATGAGGGGGAAGGTCCTCCCAGCTATCGAAACGCGCAAGTGTTACCCCAGGAGGCTGAAAGTAGATGGCACTGACTTGCAGATCAGTTCATTGAGGCCAACTTGGGAATGCCAGGAATCTGTGAGGATGCACCGGGAGAAGGACCGGTGGGTAACTGACCTGCTTGCTGTCTCCTGCCTCTCTGGCAGGGTATGGGCGCAGGGAACCACCACGGTCGTTCTTACCGCCACATGAAAGAGATGAGTCTACCAACACTTCTAGACAAAATTTAGTCCCCAGTGTTGTGTTTTGCAGCTGCAGACCTCCCGTGGGAGGTGAATCCCCGCCGGTGTGTGGGGCAGCGGAGGTGGAGGAGGATCTTCCCTCCCCTCAGCTGCCCTCCTGCTGGAAGCCCACACCGGAGCAGCTGCTCAAAGGGCATTTCTCTGCAGGGTAGCTGGCAAGGGACAGGGTTAATAGGCCCACTCCATGTGTGACCTCTTTTCCCTCTCTCGAGAGCTTCTAATTACCAAGCTAAAGAAAGAGGGGTAGCCAGCAGTCCCACCGCTCGCTGGTGCCTGCCCTTGCTGATCTGATCGATCGCAGCCCGCCGGCGGAGAGAAGGGCTTCACCCCTGCGTAGAGACTGAGGTCTCCAAGAAAGACAGGTTCTCCCATCCCACCCACACATGGAGCAAACTAATAGAGGCCAAAGTCACCCTGGAAAAAACCAGGAGCATCAGCAGGTCCCTTTTTCCAAAAAGGAGAGCAGCTCGGGAGGGCCATGAATAAATAATGCCGCTAACGAAAAGATGCCTGCGCAGCCCCAGCCCCGGCAAGGTGGAGGAAGCAGACCGATGACTCTATTTCTGATGCACCGGCAGCCTGACAATTGGCAAATGAACCTCTGCAGTTATGTGTTTCCCCTCTTTATTCTTTTCTCATAAAACTGGCAGGAACAGGGGTAGGAAGAGATGCTGGCGGCAGCTGTGTTCAGTATGAAAAATGAGCAGCATATGTATGGGAGGCAGCTGGAGCCCAGCGCTCGCTGCAGAGCGAGGGACCCCACAGCTCCCCTGCCACACTGGTTATTTCCCTCTCTCCAGTGGGGCCCCGTGCTTAACCCTTGCCTTGCTCCACTGCTGCAGGTACCGCGATGGAGCAAATCAGCCAAACCCACAGGGACCTGAGGCTGCACCCGACGGTCACCAGCACCCCGTGTCCCTGAACGACAGCACGTTCCCTGCGTTTCTGGCGTGCCCAGGAGCTTTAGGAGAAGTTGTAGCCCTGCTGGAATGGGCAACATGTGTACACACAGAATAATAGACCACAGCTGCTCCCACAAGCAGATGAAACATTATCCTCAGTTTATAGATGAGGGACTAGCACTGGTGAGAGCAGTGCAATGGGGCACAGCACAAGGGCTGCAGCCCAGCCGGAGCAGCAACACGTTTCCCTTCCTGGGCTGCCCTCCATGAAGCGCTGCTGCTCTTCCTCCAGAGCCTGCTCAGCCTGAGGTCTCTGCACAGCACTTTTCTAGGGGCACACAGACAAGGTCTGCAGCAATTTGCCCCAAAACAACTGGGAGACCCCATGTTGGGGCCAGTGTCCTGATGCCACCACTCTCCTGCCCACCGTGGAGGCAGAGCTGGAGTTCCCTCTGCCATATGGCTTCTCCCCACCCCTGCCCTTACAGCATCCCCCCTCAAGTGCCTGGCCACTTGCCACCCCTGGCATGCACGGGGACATGGAGGCCACATTTTGTTTACCCTCTGCGCTCAGGAGAAAGCCCAGGGCTGCACGGGAGGACGTGTCTCACCACCCACCTTGAAAGGGACCCCACGTGGCCAACTGGCCGTGGCACAGCAGGGTGGGCAACCCCGCATCTGCCTGCTCCGAACAGACTGGCAGGCTGTGCTCTGCGACAATGCGGGCTTTGTTCCGGGCTCTGGCACGTCCGAGGGTGTCAATGACACTGAAAAGCTTTGACTGGCCCTTTCTGTTTGTTTTCTTGGCACACGCAAGTATCATTTAAATAGCCCAACCTCGGCTCTGCCCTGCACCTCGCGTGTGACTGACATTATTATTCAAGAGCAGCTCTGCCCAGAGAATGGGCTGAGCAGAAAACGGCGGCTTCCAGCCCCTCCGGCTCCTACGATGCCTGCTTACCTCTCTGCTTTCCCAGGAAGGCATCACACACCCCAGGGCTGGGTGAGCGGGAGCCCGGCTGGGAGGGCTGGGGGCTCATTCCTTGGATGCCCACATCCCATGGGACGTGGCCTTTCCACGGGGATGGTGAGCTTTGGGGCTGTGTCGGGGAGGCTCAGCACGGCGACCCCAGACCCTGCGTGGCTCTTTGTAGCCGCTCGTGAAAGTCTGCTGCACGCTGCAGGGCAAGCACACAAGCAACTCTCAATTCCCCATTTTTATGAACCATTTCAGGGTTCTTCAAATTGTTTAAATACTGCAGAAACCTAAGAGGAAAGTCACAGGCATGGCTGGTTTGTGTAATTTTATAGAGCCTTGAAAATCAAAAGCATTTGAATGCCCTAAGTAGCTTTAAAGGTCAGAGTTGTATCATTACTGTTTTCACAGCCTGACTGTGGTCCTACTACTGGTTTGCTCCAGGAACACTGCCATAGTCTCCATGGCTTTTTAGTAAGTATTGCTCTCTAACTACATTACACTGTCCTTGCCAGTCAATTTTCTGCTACTCCATCACTTTCCCATTTGTATATCATTACATACGGCTGTCAAAAATAATTTAGGAACCTGACCACCAGCATGAGAAATGAACCCTCCTAGGTATATCCCAAACTCTCTAATTCTGAAAGAAAATGAGCTTTAAGCCCTTTTCCCCAAGAAGGAAACCACTGACCCATGGCAGTTGTAGCACGCTGGCCCCATTGCTGCGCACAGGCACGCTGGTGTGGGGGGTGAGTACCAAAAAGAACATCTCAGGAGACAGCACGGCGAAGCTTCAGGGGCCACATCAAACCAGAGGAAAACAAAGAGCCATTGAAATGTGCAGTTTGCTCTACGATTCTATGTTCTAAGGTGCTGCGTTTGCTGCCACCACGAGCCAGGCACAGCAGGTACCCGAGCAGCTGCTGCACACCCTCTGCCCTGACCGCCACGGGGCCAGCATGGGCTGGAGTTTAAGACACTGTTTGCACTGAAGCCTCAAGACAAGACAGGTGGATTATCCTCATTTACTGCTCTAACAAGGGATTTTACTGTTCCTGTAGGGATGCACGCAGACAAAGCACCAGCCGCCCTCCTGGGCTGATCCTGCCCATGGCAACCTCAGGTGTCTTGCCCTGCGAGAAGGTGCCAGACTTACTCTCTCAAGGCTGGAGAGGAGCCCCGGAGTAATAGTTTAGACTCAAAGAGCAAATTTAGACAAAGAGGAACTGATCACCGCTCCTCTGTCTTGACTCCCAGGCTATGAAAGGCCACAGGACTGCTCTGCCTCGCTGGGATGACAGCAGAGAGCAAGGTTCAGGTCAACCCTGTCTCCTCTAAAAGGCAAATCATTGGTTTTGAGTCCCACAGAAGAGCCTCAGGCAGCTCTGGGCACAGCCTCTGGCTCCTGGAAATGGTCAAATCTCGCGGCAGAGATCGAGCACAGAGCACCAGCCCCGCACGGGCTGCAGGGCTGCTCAGCCTCGGAGCAAGCAGTCCGGCACAGATCCTGCTCCCTCCCTCTCTGAACACACACACACTTCTGGCAGTGCGGCATATGCCATTAATTAGCTGTTTCATCGCAGGCCAGCACTAATGCTAGAGCTCTCCAAGATGCAAATCAAACCACTGCATCCTCGCCGAGCACAGAGGACACCCATCACGTGGGAGCAGCAGCCTCTCCTTTCGCAACACGTTACAAGAACATTTGTCATTATTATAATACATTTGCTGTTGTATAGCGCTCATCTCTTCCTCCTGTAACAGAAGGTGTTGCCCAGGACCTTGAAGTCCATCACAAACCCCACCAGACAGATGCAGTCAGCGTCGCTGCAGCTTCCACCCTTTGGAGGCTTTTCCGCTGTCACTGAGCGCCTCCCCTCCCCCCTTCACTCGACAGACTCCCTGGTTGTTGGAGAAACCTGCCGATGGTGGGACAGAGACAGGCTGGTGCCTCCTACCCACATCATCCGCGTGTCCCCGAGATGATCAGACTGAGCCATGTCACCTAGCAGGGAGGAGGCTCCTTGAGTTATCACAGGCAGCTATCAGCTTCCCACTCTTCCCAGCGCTGGCAGCTTTTGATGCCCAAAAAAACGTGTGGGAGAGACTCGCTCTCTGCCGTGTACGGGGAGCTGGAGGGGTGAGACGTCAGCGCTGCAGCGCAGATCGACTCCAGACGTTTCAGATGAAAACCCTGAGCTCTTCACATTAGTAGCTGCAACAAGGAGACACTCAAGGTGGCTTTCTCTGACAGCTATGGTTGCTCTAATTTCCTCCAGCATCCTTGGAAGCCGTGGGACAAATTTGCTACTGGTGTAATACTTCAACTCATTTCAATAAATTAATGCTGAGACTAAATTTGGCCTTGCATATTCTGCTCCCAAGCCTAGTCATCAGTAGTGGAAATAATATGTTGTTTGCTGCTCTAATGTTGCCATCTTTTGTGCATGTCAAAATGACAAAGTCATCGGGCCCTCAAAGTCCAATTGAAGAATAACTGGAAACCCAAAGTGGCACTAAGTGTTATTTTCTAAATAAAATGCATTCAATTAGAGGCCATGAGGCTGTAAAGCATTAAAAAAGATTAGTTAGAATAGGGAAAAGAAAAAAAAGTATTCAAACCTTCAGAGACTTCATTAGATGCACAGGATACCCTCTATTCTTTGGGACAGGCAAGAGATAAAGGAAATGCAAAACAATGCAAATATTTCCAGCAGCTTGTGCTGCCTCAGAAGGGCCTGGATGCTTCCGCGCTGCTGGATTTCCAGCTCAACTGTTCCATCCAGTCCCTACTCAGGGCTGTACGTTGCCCCACTCCCACAGGCAGGCACAGCTGATTTCACCTCCACCAGCACCTTTTGCTACACAAACAAATTTCCCAGGTTGTTTTCAAACCCAGCAAGTTTGGTTCATTAAAGCAACCCCCTATTTACAAGCCCTGATGGCCTGGAACACTCCCACCACCTCGTTTGGCAGTCCCTGTGCCTGCCCACAGCACGGGGGTCCTACAGCAATTCCCGCTGTGCTGCCCGAACGGCCGAGGTCTGCGCAGGGATGTCCCCATCACCGGGTACCGTCCCCCAGCCCTGCAGACTTGGCTGGAGCTTTGCTCCCAGCAGCAAAAGCCGAGATGGGGGGATGTACACTCAGGGGATGTACAGCAAACCCTGAGCAAGGTCTAGACCCGTTAGACAAGGGGTGGGAAAAGCTCCCCTGCGTCTGTATGCGTTAGGCAAGGCAGGTGAGAAAATATAGATGAAACAAGAAAAAGCAGAGAACAGAGCAATCAACATTCCTGCTTCAGTGTCTGCAGTGAGATGCTGCAATGGGAGGAGAAGGCACAGTACAAGGATGGGCTTGAGCACAAGGGGTTAGAGATCTCTGCAGGTGTGTGGATGGCAGGGGGCCCTGGGTGTCAGGGTCTCCAAATCGCCCCCATAACCCGCAGAGGAGGAGCTCGTCCAGGCTCACATCCTGGTGCTGAAAGCCAGTCTGCATTACGAGCTGTCTGCCCTGCCCCATCTATATATTAATAAGACCAGGAATACAACAGATGCTCTCAAAACTTCAGCAAACACCACAAAGGCCATCAAGCAAAGGAGGACAAAGACAATCGTATTTCACACAGTAGGAGCTGGTAAACCCATGCTTAGAGCAACAAAGTCGCAGCCAAACAAACATGACCCCGAGTGGGATCTATGGCTCTGGCAGGCACATTCTCAGCCTACACAAACAGGGAAAGATGAGATGCATTTATCTCAGATACTTCGTTTCAACAGCTTTCCTTAACAGCTCTGGCCCCTTGAATTAATCCACACTGCCAAGCAAGCTGCAGAGCGGGCTCACAGTGGGGGAGGTATAATTATTTACATGTCTGTTCACTATTTCCATAGAAGGATTGAAGACCAGGTGAGAATTCTTTGCACACTAGATTTTTTTTTTTTTTTTTGGGGTGTGTGTGTGTGTGTTTGAAGAGAAAGTAATTGTCACTTGAAATCATTCAGGTGCAGATGCAACAAATTGCTGACCTGCGGCTGATCTCAAACAACAGCGACGGTATCTCGACTCTACCAATAAATACACAACTCGCAATGGGGGAGAGGGGAGAACAGCCTACACATAACTGCAGATGGATTTATTCCAGCCTTTGCTATAAGGCTGAAGGCTGGGAAGCCAAATCCCTCTCTCCCAGGGTTTCATTAGCCTGGAATGGCTTTCTAACGAGATTTACACAATCTAGCCTGGAGCCTACACATTTTGCTCTGCACCCAAAGACAATAACAACAGGGAGCTAAGGAGATGCCTTCTTTTTCTCTGGTCACCCATAATTCAAGACTGTTACACTGCTGCCATCAATGTGATTACACAGAGCACAAAAATAAAATAAAAACCTGCCCTTCTATAGCATTACGTCTCCAATTTCAACTGACCCAAGCCAGGAGAATTTATAGTTATGGGGACCACATTCAGTCCATTAGGAAAGGATAGGAAATTGCCAGCTGGGACCTAGATGACATTCTCACCTCTCCTTCCACTGACCGGGAGCCCAGCTGGGGCGAGCACCATTCCCGTACAGTGCTGCAGCCCCCCATCCCCACGGACATCACAGAAGGGGACCGGGGGGGCTATTTCAGGAGGCTCTCTCTGCACGTGGAGTAGCGGCAGGTGGAACCGTGGTCCCAAGCCCCACCACAGCCCTGCAAGGACAAGGAGAGCCCCAAGCTGGCCATCCCCTTATGCACTTTGATGGGTCGAGGTCCTTTGTTGGATGGGATGCAGTTTTCCTGGAACGGAACATCCTCTGCTGCAGCAAACCCACATCTGTACAAAGCCCAAACCCGGATGCCCTGCGGCACACCGCCGCCTTACGGGGATGCTTCTCCCACACGCACAACGTATCCTCCAGCACCCTTATGGAGGAGACGACAGGGGATGAGCAGGGTCCCAGGCCACCAGCCTGGACCACGCGCGCTGAAAGCAAGGACCTAAAATGGAAAAATCCAGCCTGCCTTTGCCTCACAGCTGGAGCTCGCACACCCCTCTCCCCAGCCACAGGAATGCTGGTTCTGGCACGGTTTCTCCAGTAACGCTATTCTAGTATGGTCAGCTCTTTTCATATGTAAGGATTTTAAGCAAGTTCTTTTTGTGGGTAAGACTGTCGGCTCGCTCACACAAAGGCTCAGCCTCACAAGAAGGAGTTATTTTTTAACACCCATCCTCCTCCCCTCTGATTTCTCCCAAAATAAAATAAAAAAACCCTCCAAAATCCAACCAACTTATCATCATGTTCTTATGGAGATATTAATAGCACGCAAGACACTGACAGTTGCCTGCCTGTGAGTCACAGGGATGGGAAGAAGCCTGCAACAACTGCGGCTTGTTAGGAGACAATGAAAATATCATCCGTGAAGCGCAGCGCTAAAACCGTCCTTACTACAGCAGATTCGATGGGAGCTGCTCACGCGTGGCGCACGTCCAGTGCAGCTGGGTACCAGGGGCTGGCTCTGTCACACACTTTGCCCAGACAACCAGTAAGAGCAGAAGCTGGTGGCCAGGCAGGAAGCAAGCCTTTGCCAAAGTCCACCTGAAGTATCAGTTGACTTTGGCCATTTGGTTTGGGTTTTTATAACGGTAGCGCTCTGGAGCTTGCAGCACTGACCAGGATCGTTATCCATGTCACTAACGGAGCAAAAGGCAGATCCCTGCCTCCAACAGTCTCCTGGATCATGGTGATCCCAGGCTGAGGCAGCATGGAGCCCACCGAGAGAGCCCACCAACACTTCCATCCATCCCAGCTGCTGAGAGACCTTCATTGCTTGGCTCTTGTTTCTGGGCCCCTGTGCTACTCAGATCTTATTTCTCCACTGCTGGCATGGGATTCCAAACGGGTCTTTTAATTCAATTATTTGAAAACATCTCTGATGTCTTGACAACCTAATTTGGTCTCCTCCAGGTCTTTCAATACCACGTGTGGAAGAGCAGGAGGCACCGTCCCACCCACGTGATGTGCTCACAATGCAAGTCCCTCCAGCTCTCCAAGCACTCAACTCAATTTCTATTTGAAAGGAAACATGAATACTAATTAAACAGCCATAAGGGCACAGAGCAGATAAATATGTGTTGCAAGAGAAAACTGGAGAGACACACTCTGAAGTGGAGCCAGGGAGGGGAGGAGGCAATGTGTCATTGTTTTTGGTGGCACAACTTCAGAATAGTACTCATCACTTAAAATACTCCTAGAACCAACCAAGCCTGGTGTTAGGCGAGCATGCTGGACTTCCTCCACTACCTTAAAACCTTCCTCCTCCTCCATGCAACATCCACGGCTGCCCTGACTTCAGCCATCCACAT
>JAVJGJ010000035.1:5644198-5658926 GCA_035590215.1 Microhierax caerulescens
TTTTGCTTCATCTGAAGCCCGGGTAAAGCAGTATGTACGTGTCAGCTTCCAGCACGCTCCCAAACTCCCTTGCCAACTTCTCTGCAACTGAACAGCCCTCTGGGCTGCAGTCAGCAGGCTGGAAGGATAGCAATCAGCTGAAGCATAATCTCTCCCTGCTCTTAGATTAAAAAAACCCAACACCTCCAATTTTCATCTAACAAAGAAAGGTGAGCAGCCATGCTAGGAAGACTGGATTACGGAGAGTGGTCCAGCCTTTCTGTTCAGCCCTTTGGAAACACAGCAGAAAACTACTGGTTGAGCCCCTACTCAGGTCAGGTTTAAGCACAAAATCCTCTGCCCTGCTTTGTCTGCACAGACAAGGAGCAGCTGACATCGGTGACGCTGTCCTGGATGCAGCTGGGAAGGACAGTGCCACGGAGATGCCCTATGGAACAGGCTGCTCAAGACAGAAAGAGCAAAACCCCACCGAGCTTCATTTTTTGCCATCAAACCCAGCAGTTTGGCCCTGCCAGAGTGCAAGGAGTTTTGGAGGAAAAAGGAAAAGTTCCCAGTCTGGGAAGAAGAAAAGTCCAGAACCTATTAATATGCACAGGTGTAGCTTGGCAGCAACAATGCACACGAAATCTCATTTGAAACTCGAGGGCTGCCACGACGGATCAACCTATTGCTCAGTCAAGCCTGGAAACACGCCGCCAGCCACGGCCACTTCCAGCTGCTTTGCCGGGACGGGAACATGCTCCCCAAGCTCCCGAGGAGCCCGCCAGCTGTGCGGCACCGCAGCCTCCACCGCGCCGGCGTCACCTTCAAGGAGCATCACCCTTCGTGACAGGCACTTGAGGATTTACTGATGAAGGTTAAATGCTTTCAAAGTGATTTTTGTGCACTGAAATCACCTGTTTATGAAGATTTATTTTTTTTAAAGGTACACTTCTAAGAGTCCATATGACTAACTGCAGCTGGGAAGGTGATGCTTACATTGATGAAGACTTCGTAAACTATTTGTCACTGGAAACCATGACCAGTGACTTCTCTTATATTCACCTCACTGTCACCACGGAACACCGAACTGAACAGCGGTGAAATGAAGAATGGTCCTGTTATGGGACTAAGGATTTGGGAGGTTTCAGTTCAATCTCTTCCTCTGCCATAGATTTCCTGTGTGACTTAGGATAGGTCACGTAGCATCCCTATGCTTCAATGCCTCATCTAAAAAGTGATATTGCTGCTCCATCTCATAGGGCTTTGGGGAGGATAAATCTGTTAGCGGATAGCAAAATGTTCACAGCCTGGTGGTGGTTGCTGCAAAGATGCCACTGAAAATTAGGCAGCTGTGATAACCGAACAGGCAGGTAAGCACAGAGGAAAAAGAACGAGGGAAAACAATGATCTCCCCGTGCAGGGAGCGCTTTCTAAGCTTGATTACAATAAAAATGATTTCTTTTACACCCGCACGAAAACCTTCAGGACCCCACTGTCACTTCCCCTCGCACAGCCCTCTCCAGCTCTGAAGAATGCTGTGCTCCTCTCGGATCAGCCCCCACGAACTTGGCAGGGGAAAGTCTCGAGCACAGCCCTGGGCACGGCTGGGGCTGGCACGCAGCCCCCCCAGCCCCGCGGCGCAGAGGGGAGGCCAGAGTGTTTAGTCTGCTGGGCACATTCCTGCGCGCAGCTAAAATAAATAATGGATTATTAAGGGAGCTCCTTTTCCTCGCTAGCATCGGCCAGAAATGCCAGAGTTATCAAGTGGCTCATGAGGACGGCGCAGGGATGGGGCTGGAGGGACCTGGAGGGACCCTTGGGGATGGAGAGACCCCCTGCCTAGACAGCTCCGGCCAGGACCTGTGCTGGGTTTGCTGCTCCGGATTTTCATTCGGGATGCTGAACTTGCCTGCTCTCCAGAAATGTCCCAAGCTTCCCAGGGAAACCCCTGTACCTTCCTCCATACCCGCGGTCTGGCATGCTCTAGAAAATCTCAACATCTTTTGCTACAGCAAAGTTTTAACAGGGAAAATATCTTGCCAGGGAAGAGGGGGGAAAACAACAGCAAACGCCACAAAAGTTGTTTTTCTGCTTTGCAACCAGCCTTAACTTTTCTATTTAGTCCCAGCTCGCAACACCATTACAGCCAGCTCCCCTGGGGCACATCCATCATTGTCAACCTATCTGGAATCTCCATGAACTTTTTTTCTGAACTTTTCTAATACTTTGGTGGGAATTCGGTTTTGTTTGCATTAAAGCTGTGCCAGTGGGACTGGGCTAAGGGTCCCGCTGACTGGGTACACTCAGAGGTCTGGGCTGGGATTTACCACATTTTTTTAGCTCTGCTCATTCCAGCATTATCGCAGGAATCCCTGTTTGTAGCTGTATCCCGCACAACTGAAGTGAAACAAACAAAAAATACACTGAAAGCCAAACCCCAGTGCATCTGATTTTGCAGAAGTTTTCAGAACCTGGAGGAGAAAACCAGAAAATGGCAAAGGATGCTCCAAGGTTAAGACTCGGGGTGGATTTGAACTCTCTTAAATCGTCTTGCCCCTTTGAGCCATGGAATCCAGGCTGATCCTGATGTTGAGGTTCAGGGAAGAGCCAAGCCTGGGGAGAAGACTGCTGGAGGGGGCTCCCAGCTGCTCCCCATCCCACTCACAGCCAGCAGGAAAGGTGCCACATCATCCCGAGCTTTCCAGGCTTCGAGGTGCACGTGCAAAGCCTGTGTCCAAGGGCAGCTGCACAAGGCAACTTGTCCTTCCCTGCAGAGCCCGCGGGTCCCAGCTCACAGGGAAAAGATTCAGCGGGGCAAGCGCCTGCACATCGGCTGTGCTGACTTCCTGCAAACTTCATAATAATAAAGTGATACTCTACACCGTATCCCTTTTCCCATTTCACCCTTCACTGGATCATTTTATGCATCTATTCCCATTGCTAATTCAAACTAATTAAAGTATAAAATAGAATAATTCGTGCAATTTCAGAGCTCCCCTCACCATATTGTGAGTTATGTTTCTTTTTTGTTAGCGCCCGGTGTGAACAATTCCCCTCCTCACCGGCTGAATAGCCGCCAAACTCATTTGTTGAGAAGACAAACTATTCCAGCAGCGTAGCAAGGAGGTGAAGGTAAAAAAAAAAAAAAGTTTAAAAAGCTCTAGCAGAGAGAAAGAGGAATCTGAGGATTGCTTTTAAATTTCATAGCTGAGCACCGAGTGCGAAATTTCAGATTTCTCCTTCAAGCAACTTTCTCTCTCAGGAACAGAGCTCTTTCCCTCTCTTATTGCTTCTGCTAAGGACAGGAGACCCACGTCTGTCTGTCCATCCACACAAGCAAATCCCACAGCAAAGCCACAGCTCCACAGCATTCCCTGCATGGCTCAAACTCAGCCACGGACACCAGCACCATCCACAGAGATGCCTGGGAAACCTCAGCTTGCTCCCAGGATGGAGCAGGGGTGGTGACACCAAACCTGGAGGGACATTAGACCTTCCCGCAACTATTGAGGATGCCAACTGTCCCCTTACGAACACCTGATGCACTGGTGTGCCGAGAAGGAGGAGCTCTGTGTGTGTACGTGCACGTAAGGGAAATTCTGGAAATATTTCAGGACTGTGGTTGCTTGCCTGAAATTTAAACAATAGGTCTGTGGGAGAGGAGGAATTGGAACGGGAAGCAAATGCTGAAGCAAACACATGGGAACCCTGTGGCTGTGACTGGCAGGGGAAAAATAGACTAATCCAAAGAAAAAAGAAAACAAACCAAACAAACCCTGAAAGCAAACCTAGCAAGCACTTGAAAGAAACAACCATATGAGCAATGTTGAAAATATAACTCAATTAGAAAAAACAAACGCGCTGACCCCGATACGGAATCTTTACAGTGGGGTATTTTTTACCACTTCCTCCAGGAAAGTTTACTTGTCAAGGATTCCTTACCTCAAAGCCTTCTGCACTTAACTCCAGCCCCTCGGATGCTTGAACGTTTTGTGTCTGTACAGAAATTTCAGCAGGATGCGGGGCTGCAGGACTGGAACCGGCGCGGACCCCACCGTGACCAGCGGGCTGCCAGCAGGGCAGGAAAATGAGGCAGCATGCTGTCCCACCTGGCTGGGCTGGGGCTTGTTGTGGTCAATTGGCGTTAATTAACACATCCTTCTTGTCAGGTAGATATCGTTAATGATCTCAGACAAGTTTTTAGCTGAATTTCTTCATTATTCCTAATTGACTACAGGGAGGAAAAGTGGAAAAAAATCCCTGCATCAGCTGATGAGTTTTAGGAGAGCGTAGCGTGAACAGGAGGTGGTGGAAGGGGATGGCACAGAGCTGGTGCAAACCTCGCCATGGAGCACAGCCCTGCCTCAAGGACAGCAGCTCTGCTGCAGCACGGAGCACGCTGCTCCGGGGGGATCCTCTCCCCATCCCCGCGCTCCCTCTTTCATCCCCCTACTCCACTCTCTCTTTGCCCCAGCTTACAGCTATCTCACGCCTTTCTGGCATTAGTGGTGGCGGAACGCACGTTGGGCAAGTGTGTCCACACACCCCAACGTGCTGGAGCAGCTGGGGGTCCCAGCCAGGCTGGTGACACCGAGGGTCGTAGCAAGCCCCTGCCAGGCAAGCTGTGTGGCACCCATGGTTATCTGCAGGGGCGAGGGCGAGCCCCTGGAGCAGTGCATGGGAGGCAGGAGTTTGGACATCTCTGGTGGGATCCAGCAAAGCCGTTTTCCCTGTCCCAGTGGTTCAAACTTTGCTAAGATTATGTCCAGCTAACTGGTTGTTCAACTAGCAGATAATGTAGTTAAAAATTTAATCAGTTCATTTTTTCCCTCTTGATGACTCCAGACCCTTTTATCCACATCTCTTGCATTTTTTATTGTGTTTTCTCAGTTCTTTTCAGGACACCATCAGTATTTACAGCGTCGCTACTCCAGAACTGATGGACTTCTTGTTCTTCCCAGCCCTCACTCCACTTCCAGCCTCTTCTAAATCATCCGGGCAGCCCCCGCCTGCCTCCCCCTCAGTCAGTAACCACAAAGTTCAGCCCAAAGCAAAGCTGTTTTCACAGGACTTAAACATCTCAGGGTTACAGGACAGGGAGCCGTGCAACAAATTACCCGCAGAGCCTCCTGCAGCTCTGCAGCTCCTGACACAGGGGCATTTGCAAAGCAAATATTTCACAGCTAACAGAGCAGCGAAAAGACAATTTCTTTACCTAAAGCCACAATGATGTATGTGGAAGAGGGAGGGAGGAAATTCACTTCGGGGAAAAGCAACAGGTCTGAGCGAGCTCCGGCAGCGCTGCCAGCTCCCTCTGCCCTCCACACCCACGAGATGCTCATAGCCTGGTTGATACTGGTCATACTGGGCAACGCGCCCCAGTGCTGACACACACACAGTAATGGACTCCAGAGCTGCTCCTTGCTTTTTAAGAGGCAAGGCTGGGATGAAGTGGCTGCAAGCCATAAAATGGCCCTTTCCACTTCTTCAATCCAAATAACCTTCAGTGTCCCCAGCACACCCCCGGCAGGAGCGCTGGCCCCCTCCCCGCACCCGGGGCCATCACTTACAGCGGCAGGCAGCAGCTCTGCCCTCCCTGCTGCCGTGCCCTTCTCACCACGGCGTGAGGGGAATCTTTAGGGGTTGGCATTAATCTTCGCTGCCTCCCACCAAGCGACGGGCAGGAGCGCAGCTCCGCTCATAACACTCTGCATAAGGGTCCCTGAACTACATCAATCGGGTGTAAAAACGTCCCAGCAGCCACCAGAAATTGCTCAGGTGCTCGAGCGCTTGCCGGCTTAAAAACAAGAATTCAGCCTGCACCCTCTAAGCCCTCCTTGCCTCCCCCTAGGGCAAGGTTATCCTGCGACAGGCGCGGAGGGGCTCAGCACCACACACAGCTCAGCATCATGCATGCAGACCGACCGCAGAGCATTTGGTACTTGCTAGAAGGGCGAAGAATTCCTCAGTACATCCCAGGCTACAGAGGTCCACAGCCCTCCGAGCTCCACCGTGCTAATTGATGTTATCTGCATTTCACTGGGTGATTATGTGTTATTATTTCTACCACGGGAACAGTGAAGTTCCCAGTCACGGAGCAGGATGCTTCCCTGCTACATACTGTATAAAACCAGAAAGAAATCATCCCCCTGTGGCAGAATTAACCACCGAAGTAACTATGGATGAGCTGAGAGCAGCAGTGTTTCCGAGGCAATGAAATGTGGAGGGATTTTGGAGGATGCTGATGGAAGATGAATTTTGCATTTGCAACATCCTGACCAGGTAGCTCATTAGGAAGGTGCTGCTTCACCCATCAGGGAGCAGACCCGCATCGCACAGCCTCAGCACCTCATCAAACTATTTATGTGATTAGCAATATAAACAAGCGGTAGATCATTAGCTAAAAAAAACAACCCAAGTGTTGGGAAAATAAAAAAGGAAAAACACGTCTCGGTAGGGTCTGTCTGCCAGTGGGGAAGAGGCAATGAGAGGAGGGGAAGCGCCTGCTCCGGTGCCCAACTCCTCTGCCCCCACCAGCACCCCGTGCCCATCGCTGCCTGCGGCTGCCAGAAGCCCCTGAAGTCAGGGCTTACAGCTCTGCACTGGGGGCGAGACCTGTGGGGCCACGTTTCTTTTCACTAGAGCAGAGATATTCCTTCCAACAAGCCCTGCAAGTTTATTTTGATCACGCTGTTTTAAATTCCATGTTTATAGCCCTTGATTAGGTGGTGAAATCTTTTGGAGACGGCAATCCCTGCCCCGGTGCCTGCAATGTGTTTGATTTGAGCCTCCGCTCGCTCTCAGATTAAAAATAACAAAATTTGTTCCTCTATCAAGAGCTGCAAAAATCTTTGGCCCCAATTCCGCTGATGCTTATGTAATCTCCGTGCTGAAGTGTGCCCACCATTTCTCACAGGGTTAGCTCGCGACGGCTGAAGGTGTACGTGGGAGCAAAGTCAAACCTGCTGCATGCGAAACCAGGGCTGCAACAGTTTGAACTTGCACAGGGAGCAGAGACAGCCAGCAAAAAGGGGTTGCAGCCTTGGAGTCAGAAAATTGCTCCCATCCTACAGGGCTTATTTAATTGAAAGGCACTGAGCTTTCATACATTAAAAAAACCTACCATCTCCCTGACGCACAGACAATTAATGCTTCAGGACTGAATTATAAAGCCACTTTTTCTCACTATAACCAGCACTTTTCCTGTAAGCCTCAGTCTTTCTCTCTGAAAGCAAGAAATCAGAGATTTTCGGCACATGCAGGGGATGTTGGTGTGGGTTCCATGACAGACTCACCATTAAAATGGGAAGATTTTTAATCTGGGGGCTTTTGGTGGCCCCACAACATTTGTCACTGGTTTTGCCCTGCGCTGCCATTAACCCCTCTCCTGCCGGTTGATGGCTGGGGGCTCCCAGCCCTGGGGGCACCCTCACGTCTCACCATCTCAGCAGAGGGCAGCCAAGCAGCCGACGAGCCCATCACGACAGCAAGGTTACCAATTCCATCACGACAGCAAGGTTACCAATTCCATCACGACAGCAAGGTTACCAATTCCACTTCAATATTTTTTTGCGCTTTTTTTTTTTTTTTTCCCCTGATAGAAACTGTTAGTTGACTTCGTCTGTCCATGAAAAACAAGAGGCAGCTCACGCTGGGCTCCTGCTGAGAAGAGCCCTGGTGCAAATCCTCT
This sequence comes from Microhierax caerulescens, assembly GCA_035590215.1. NCBI lineage: Eukaryota > Metazoa > Chordata > Aves > Falconiformes > Falconidae > Microhierax > Microhierax caerulescens. The sequence continues at coordinate 5,651,871 of JAVJGJ010000035.1, forward strand.
CGCTGCAGCTGTGCCGGTCCCCCCCAGGGCTGACCCACCCACAGCACCTACAGCTATTTCGGTCGGGGGGCACGGTGCAACTGTGCCAACACTCCCCAGCCCCACTTCTGTTCCCATCCTGCCACCCCACATCGCTCTGCAAATGCGACGCGTCTCCATCTCAGCAGCATCTAGCGCTATCCAAGCCTTGCTCAGCTTGTGGGCAGGAATGATGCTTCTTGCTGGAGCAAGGCTGAGAAATGAGTTTCTGCTTTCGTCAGGGTCAGAATCATTCCTCTTTTGCTGTAAGAGCTATTTGAAACCAGGTGCAGTGGGAAAAGAGCCTGTAAAAGCTCCTAATAAGCACTCTTAAATCTTGTGGTTAAAGAACTCTGATTAAGTGGCTGGAAGCAAAGTTTCTTTATCCTTCTCTCCCCCGGACTGGGCTGTGCAACTGTTGCTTCTGTGCTTTGTGGGAGTGAAATCAAATGTCAAATATTCTGCTTTGGAAGAAGTTGGCAATGAAACATGAAAGGCTCATGGAGAGCTCAAAAGGACTGCGGATAAATTGGAGCGAGGCACAGACAGGGCTGGGACAGGAGCCAGGGGGAGTGGGGAAGGACTGTGCCTACAACCACAACTCCAGATTGCAGAATGAAGCAACTACTTTCCCTAACGTATTTCAGCAGAAAGCTGATCCTAGCTGCTGCTAGCACAGAAGGAAGATGGGCTTCAGACCGAAATGGCACATCTATGCTTTGTTGGGAAGCATCCACACATCTCAGTTTGTTCAGCATCATCACAGTCCAACAGAGCATCGCGTCTTACCGCTGGTCTGTACCTAACACCACGGCTGCAGGAGCTCGGGACCTGCTACTGATCGCTACTGGGGAGCACACGTTTCTTAGCTGAATTACACCAAAAAAACCCCTCATTTTTTGAAAGATGTGTTTTAATACATGCATGTATCCTGTTTCTTTCTCAGCAGATATTTCAAATCACAGGCTCTGGACAATCCTCCCCCAGTACATTAACATGCAGCAGATCGACGTTAAGAACAGCTGCTCTCTATGTCATTTTACTGTGGCAGAATTTTATTTTGTTCCAGATTTCCAGACTTCAGAAGACATTTTCACTGCATATTCTTGCTACTTCTGAGGGCACTTCCCACCATTTATAGCCTCAGAACTGCTGGATCTTTCTCCTCTTGGTACTGACCCCTTTTTAACCATCAGGCTCCTTTATATAGCACTCAGGTAAAAAAATATATTCTCCCCTCCACTTTGCTGAACTATCACATCGCCAGGATTAGGGCAGTGGGGTCACAGGAGCTGACGAAATCCATATGTAACGGCATGCCAGGACTTCTGGACCCACAGCACTCATCTCTGCAAGGGCAAAAAGCAAATCCTACAGCGAGTCCTGCAAGGAATGAGGGACGGTGTCCCCCCTGCTCCTGGAGTCTCCCCTAAGGCCAACGTTTTGCCAGAGCTGTGGCTGGAAATGGAATTAACGTTCCAGAAATATTCGATTATTTGCTAATTCTCTTCACATCTTTTTGTTTCACAATTAAGCAAATTAGCACTTTGATGAATATTAAGACGCTCTCGCCTCATAAAAGATGAGTTGGAGGCATTCCCACTGGATTTTCCTCCTAATGAAAACAGTTCCTCAACTGTTTGAGACACATGCTGGATCGTTTCCTCCCTGGTGAGAGCACGAGGAGCATGTGGCTCCTGGAGAAAATGACCACAGCATTAACATTTTAATAAAATAATGTAATTTCAAAGTTTGCATAGATCCTCATTATTGCCATCTAATCCAAGCCCAAGCTGGAATGGGATCCTAAATTTCTGGCTGTTCATGGCAGTTTCTATCACTGCGTCACTCTAACAAGCGTATAATGCCTTCTTTAACCACAGGGATTTATTCAGTTAAGTCTTTTAGCAGGAAGAACACTTTGCGCTCTTCTAAATATTTATTCCCTGGGTTTAAGTTATAACCAAGCTAAGTATTTGCCTTTTTTTTTTTTTTTTTTTTTTGTTTTGCTACAGGTTAGCAAAACAGCATTGCTGGCTTTGGAAGGAGCCGTAAGCTCCCCAGGGCGAGGCAGGCTGTGAGGACAGCTGCTTGCTCTCTACCCCCATGAGTAGATCTTTGAGCACTGCGCCCTGATACCTCTCGGTAGCATCTCTCCAGGAGCAGGTGGGAGGGAGGACAGATACTTCTTTACCAGCAGATGCGGAAAGCTGTTAGTCACCAGGGGGTTAACTCAATGCTGAACAATTTAACAGCATCCAGACAACTTCAGATGCAACCCTTCTCCTGTCTCCACCACCCACAAGGCACCAGCCCCATTAATCTGAATTACACAGTCATGACTAATAGCCAATAAAATGCTCAACAGAGTCAGTGAACCCAGAAGTCTGGCTTAATGGTGGGGACTTCACATGTTTTCTTGTCTCCAAGAAGAACAGAAGGTCCCAGATTATTTACATTGTGCTGGCTCCCCCAAGCAACAGCCTCCCATGGACTGTATCAGCTATACGTTCCCATCCTAACCGTTTTGGTTGTGCTTTTTTGGACCGGGGTGGGCACCAGGCAGCAGCAGAACTGGCACGTCAACGGACGGCACGGAGCAGATGCAGTGTAAGCGTTACTTGCAGAGCATACACCCACACCACGCCTGATCCCACCTCTGCGCGCTAGCATCACTCGCAGTCACGTAAACCACACCAGTAAATAAGTGAACAAATAAATAAAGGCATCATAAATGCTCAGACAAAGCTATGCAAAACCACAGCCTGCCAGCCTCGCCGTAGGGAGTGAATCCGTGCCGCTTACGGCTCAGGATCTTGTTATCTAGGCAGGATGGTGCAGAGCCCCAAAGAACATCTCCTCTGCAGCAGCTCAGCTCGATTGCCAACGCCTGCAGACAGGAGTAAGTGGGTACAACTCTCTCCCTTGTGCACTGATAACAATCTCTGGTCAGAGGCAGATAAACCTGAGCTTCTGCTGGTGCTCCCTCCATCTACCCGTACCGATCCAGCACCGTGGGGCTCAGCACACAACCGCAGCTCCATGCGCTCCAACAACACGCTCCTTATGGAAGGAAGCCACCACCACGTAGGTACGGAAGCAGACGCCTTACCTGTCGCTCCGACATGACATACAGGTACTTCTGGTCGATGGAGAAGGCCATGTCTCGAAGGACTGGGCTCCCGTCCTTGAAAACCGTCACCATTTCATACTGAATTCCACCATGGGGAGGACCATCTGCTCGAATCTGGAAGAAGCACAAACAAATTGCAGGTGCATTCATAGCAGCCAAATTCTGATTTTATTTTTTTTTTTTTTAATTTTTTTTTGGGGGAGGGGAGCGTTGTGGGGAGGAGGACAAGGTAGGGAAAGGAATCTAATTGAAAACCTCAGCTCACAAGCTGGAGACAGAGCAAAGAGGGGGAGACAAGCAACGTGAGGGGGCAAGAGTTACAGCAAAGGCTCCCTCTCCACTGAAGCTGATGTGATTTCCCCAACCCACAAGAAATAATGAGAAAGTTTTGTGGTCGCAAGGGGAGCACACAGACTGCCAGCATGCTGTGACTGACCACGGGCATTCAAGAGTAACAAAGATAGTAAACTTTTTAGATTCTCTCTAAAATAAGCCTGAAACAAGCCCACAATAATCCACAGGCAGCACAAGAAGCTACAGTAGACTGGTTTCTTTCTTCCCCAGATGCGCAAAGATTGAGATTCGGAACATCTCCATCACCTCTTCTTGCCACAGAAGCCTCCTGCAATACCATCTCTGCCTAAAAACGTGGAGCTGCTGCCGCCATCCCATTAGTTTCAAATTTGCAGGATTCAGCAAGGTGAAACCACTCCTGCTCTGAGCGAGCAGAGAACTAACGTGGCCTGCCCAGTCTGAGGGGCTCCCAGCATCCATCCACCCACCCCACCAACAGACAACTCCCTGCTCCTGAAGGAAAACCTGCGAAGCTGCGACAAACCCCATCCCTGCCACCAGCAGCTGCTGTTGAGGACGTGCCATCTCTTCCAAACTTAATAATTGATGGCCTTGGGGGCTCTGCAAGGGGAAGGGAGGATAAACCAACAATTTACGTTGTGGTTCCTACCAGGATTTGCGTATTTGGATAGCCATTTGATCGCAGCATGGTGTCTACATAGCTGAACACGCTGGCAGGCGTCAGGCAGGGAGAGGAGAGCAATCAGGCGAGCCGAGGGCTCGGTGGAGCTGCTGCTGGCCCCGTGGCTCGCAGCGACAGTGATGCTGGGGGGGGGGGGGGCCGGAACACGCTCCGCACGCTGCGCGGCACGTGCATGCTGCCCTGCGAGGAGTGGGATGCATGGGGGACTGCCCATCCCTGGAAAAACCTCTTATCACAAAGATGCCATCTGCTGCAGCCTCACGCCGAGCTGTCTTGCCGCATCCCCTTTTGCTGCTCGATTGCTCGCTGCCTGGCCGTGGTACGGCAGAAGAGGCACGAAGAACCGGCTTTGGACAAGCCTACGCCTCCAGAAGATGCAGGACAGAGCAGCAGCGAGGGACGTCTATTTTTTCTAGTTCATGTCCCCAAGAGGTAAGAAAGCAGGTTGTTAAGCATCTTAAGATTTGAGCAATGTGCCACCCCAGCTGGAAATACAAGGGTATCTTCACGCTCTTAGATGGAAGGATGCTCCCCTGCACCCTCCCCCAAATAAATCCTCTTCTTGGAAAGAACCCTGGTGCCTCCTGCCATATAAAGACATGTTGGGTACACAAATGCATTTATTTTCTGAATTTATCTCTTTTCTCCTTACCTTCTGAATTTTTAGTGATACGAAAGAACATCAGGTGTGCATCAGAGTGGTCTGGTTTAGCACCCATAGCCAGATGCAGGGAGCCTCTGGCAGGACTGAGAAGGCAGCACAAGCCTGGCTCAAAACCCCTGAACTTTTGTAAAGGAAAATCCAAGCAAAGGCAGCAGGTCAAACCCTGCTTTAGTTGCACCTGTGTGAATTAGGCTGCTGCACTGCCCTTGTGAAATACTGAGAGCTAGAGGCAGGTTGAGACCAGTATGAGACCAGTGCCTTGCTGGGTGTTGCAAACCTGAGTGACCCATGCTGCCTCCAGAGCCACTGCCCGTGCGTGCACCGCTGTCATCTCCCGCCCAAGCCTGCCGTGGACATAGGGACAAGGCTGCAAAATCACCTGAGGAATAAATAGCAGGGACACTGGGCTGTCAGGGACACACAGCCGCTTCCATGCAAACACCTGATTAATGGCTGAATGGGAAGGGAAACGCTGGACATGAAGGATCAGCAGCCTTTGTGAAAAACAACTGTTTTTCAGAGTTCCCTTGGGGCACCAGCAGCTCGTTAAATTGAGCTTCTTTCTAGTAATGAGGTCAGACAGGGCTAATAAAGAGAGATACCACTGGACAAGCCTTGTGCAGGCCAATTCCAACTGGGAATTGGGGCTCTGGGATGGAGACAGCCCCATGTGCGTGATGGCTCCTCCAGCCTGGATGTGTGCTCAGAGCTGTGCCTGGCACAGGTGTCTTGGGACACAGCCGGAGCCCTGCACAGGGTGCTGGGTGCTGCCTGCACCCTCCTGCCACCCCCATAGGCAGGAGGAGCCACCTGGGGTCTCTCAGCGAGCCTGTCAAGGTGAGATGGCTCCATGCTGCTCAGCGGCCACAGGACAGGAGGAGAGCAGAGCCCGCTGCGCTCCCGTCCCCCCTGCTGCGGTCTGTGTCCTACCCACCCGGGTATCCCACAGCCTGAGATGCACCCACCGACACCAGGATGCTCCACTGCATCTCTTCTTGAGGGTTTGGTTTCCATGACAACAAATGATGATGTCACAGAAGAAAGATGATTCCTGTGAATGCGGAAGAAGAAAGGGCTCATCTCCCCAGCAGGAACCTTCTTGCTGACGTCTGGAGAGCGAAGTAATCCCTCTGCCTATCTCACAGGCACCCTTCCAGCGCCAGACAAGTGCTGAGCCACCACCAGCAGCGTGGTCCCAACCCTCCAGGTCTGGGGGTTCACCCCCGAGCCCCGGCTCCAGGCACAGCGATGCAGCACAGGGAGGAGCAGGATGGGGCTGGTTGTTCCTTCACGTCCCCCTGACTCTCCCCGTTTTTCTTCTCTCCACGACACGATGATGGGGCATGGGAAGGGTCTAAGAGAAAGGCACGAGGGAAGCGGTGCAGGTTGGAACGGGTGGGAGCGCAGTGAAACTGGGAGCAGGTGGCTACGGGGAGAAGCACATCGGTGCAATGGAAACCAGAGGTGTCCAGGCTCAGAGACGTGTTCAGCCACCTGAAAAGCAGTGGAGACTGGGAGGGCAGGTCGCAGGCTTGCACAGCTGGACAGGAATCAGAGAAGTCGCCTGGGACAGATACTGCGCTTTCCTCGATTGCTCTTGATGGATGTTTACAAATATGGCTCAAAAAGTGCCTAACGACATAAATCTGCAAATCCAAATATCATCCCTGGCTCAGAGGAAGACGGGCCAGCAAAACACCCCACGTGACGGAGCAGCATGCTGCTCAGTTCAGGGACCTGCAGCCCTTCAAAGGCACCCGCAGATTTCTGTGTCTCATACCCCCACGGTACAGGCTGCAGGCATAAGCTCTGCATTATCTTAAGAGATTAGCAAAATACCGTATTGTGCCACGTAGATGTTGCAGTGTAGCACCCACGTATGAGCCATTCCAGGATCTAATATGACACGAAGCTCCAACATACCCATTGTACTAAAGTTTCTGTTACTTTGCCCAGCCTATGCCAGAAGTAAGGTACCTCTGGATCCCCTACCAGTTTGTCCCAGCAGAGTCCCATTAGAAGACATTGAATCTCTTTGTAGGAACTTTCCATGATTAAATTACCTGTCTGTTTTCATTACAAGTGTTTCAATGAGGCTGACTCAGGATGAAATGCCCGATGCCAGAAAAACAGCTGAACAAATCCATGCATGAAGGGACTGATTCTCCATCCTGGGTCCTAGATGCGAGGCCACCCATTAACTCCTCCAGAACTGCAGCTTCTCCCCATATCCACAGGCACCTG
>JAVJGJ010000035.1:5659026-5678626 GCA_035590215.1 Microhierax caerulescens
ATGGGAGATGGATCCCAAGGCACCTGATGGGAGATGGATCCCAAGGCACCTGATGGGAGATGGATCCCAAGGCACCTGATGGGAGATGGATCCCAAGGCACCTCGCTGCTGGCTGCCATGTGAAAAGGTCTACGGAGGCAACGGATGAGCTCCGGAGATGATGCCCTGGCTCGGGAGGAACAACACGCTGGCTGAGCGTGCTTATCTTTCTGTGTAACGGTGACGAAATGAAAAGCCCAGTCAACCCTGGAGCTTTAGGACTGCTCCTTTCACGCTGCCATTTCTAGCCCTTCAGGGTGAATACTATCAAATAACATCGCATTTGTGTAAAATGGACGTTTCAAGCAGAACCGTATCAGCTCTGGGAATGCGCGCTGGAGCGTTACTGCATCTACTGCCTGAAATAGAAACCAAAGACAACAAGGAGCAACCGCCACCGCCAAGGTGCATCTTTGCAGAATTGCCTCTGTTTTTTGCTGTTTACGCCTGCACATCTCAGCTCTTGGGCATTCCCCAGTAAAGCTTCCCATCAAGCTCTAGGATGGATTTCTTGCTTCAGTAGTGGAAATCTAGCAGAAAGGCCATTACTGGCAGCAGGTTTCTGAATGAGGCTGGAGCGCAGCACAGCTTAAATAGCCTTTCCCTACCTCTTTCAGTCCACAGTTATGTGGGGCCTTTCCTACCTAGACCTGGTACTGGAGAAAGTCTCCACAACCAAGAGTCTCAGCAATGCAAAAGCTCCCCAAAGACAGGACAAGATAAATAAATACCAGTCCAGATTTTCATGTGTGCGCCTCTGCCAAATAATCTTTGCAAAAAGGATTTATTTTTGCTAATCCAGTTTCATTAAAACCAGGCTATTCTATATTCACACAACTAAAAAGGAGGTGAGATGCACATGACCTGCCACTTTCCCTGCCCCCCCTCACAAACATCCTTTTCCTGCAGTATTGTTTTACAGGATTACTGATGCTGGTGTCTGCGTGCTGCTAATGGGTCCTGCATCCTCTGACATCCAGGGAAAAAAAAACAAACAACCAAAAAAAAGCACGGTGATCTCTAGAAGGTGAGAATCCGGAATAGAAATTGCAAATCTTCATATGGGAAGTTTCCAAAAGTCCTTCAGACCCCATATGAAATTATTCTGGAAGTGAAGTATCCCTTCAACTCCTTCAGAGCACGGCTAACATCAGCTAACTCCCGGTGCTCCGGGAGCCAGGTCGGAGCCATTTGCCAGTCGTTAATAAACCACAGGGAAGCCGAGCGGTTTGCTGGGGATGGTACAGCCCGTCCACAGTGCAACTGGGATGTGAATCTGGTCACGCAAACGCACGGGACCCTGCCTGCACCGCTGGATGGGATCCCTCACCGTGTCCCCACCCAGGAGAAGAAACCCAGCCCTGAGGAACGGGCTTTCCCTGCTCACACCTGCAGGCAGGAACGCCGGGAGCGTGACTGAACTCACTGCTCTCCACGAGGGAAGTCTCCCCCTTGAAATGAAAGTGAAATAGTAATCCCATTAAGTATCTTTCCTTTAAATCATAGATATGTCCGCAAGGAAGTTAATGACAACCCTTACATGCACATTCAATTCAAATCAGCATATCCAATTAACTTCATTACCTGGAGGCTCCCTCCTATCCCAGTCTTTCTCTCCTGTCACATTTTCTTTATGTGTTTTTCCCAAATTAGGATAGAATATGTCTGTCATAGTGGGCATCACCTTCATTTTTACTCCCAAGATAGCGTGGGGAAACCTCGCTAGATGGGCTCGCTCCAGAAAACCACGATGCTGTCAGGCCGAGTGGCTTGGAGCAAAACAGCTCCTCAAGTCCAAACGATCTGGTCTCTGAGGGAGGAGAAAATCCACCTTTTCCAGAATTACACTGTCTGACTAAACATTAAATACACTCACTAATTACCACAGGGGTTGCCCTTACAAAACTCTACAGCATCAGCTGGGGAGAAAAATCAGTTTGGTAAAGAGCTGGTCGCAGCGAGCCCTGCTAGTGCGCAGGCACTGGAGCTGCACTGCACCCAGGAGGGGTTTTCTCAAGCGCTGCTTACCGTGCCCATTCCTTCAATTTCTGCAGACATAGATCTTTCTTTTATGAAGTGCCAGAGAGGGACCATGAGCAGGGCAGCTGCGGCCATCAGAGCGACGGGCAGCCAAGCTGGCTGGGAAGGGGATGAACCAGCAGGACCAGCGATGAGCAGCCCGTGGTATCACACCAGCATCTCATCCCACGCTGCCCCTGGGCACTGCTTGAAGACTCAATTCCAAGAGGGTGTATCGAGCGGGGGGGTGAGCCTTCCTTTTAAACTTCAAAGACGTGAAAAGCCCCACCGAGGCAGACCCAGCCTCGCATCCCAACTTCTCCCTCCTGCTGCTGGCCACAATGCAGACAAAGCATCAAGGCAGTGCAAAGCCAAGACCGCCTCCTCTACTCATGCTTTCTGAGTCCTAATCCCCTTTTTTGGAGACATTTTCCTCCTCCATTCCCTCCCTGAACTAAGGGAAGCTCCAGGTGCAAGGAGACAGACCTCCCCTGCCCGTGTCCTGCTCAGATCTTGCCTTTCCCGATAGCTGAAATTGCTGGTACCCTCCGCTCAGGTGACCCCTCATTTCCAGGATCTGCAAACACCTCGTGGCTGCGTGCCTGAATTTACACCTTCAAAAGGGGATGGGGGGGGGGGGGAAGCAGGCTTCGTGCCGCAGGTCTGGGGGTCAGCAGCTGCACAGCCACGCACAGTGTGGGGGGAGGCAGGGTGAGCTGGAGCCCGACTTTATTCTGATCAAGCTTCATGATCCAAATTATTTATAGATCTGAGGTTTCTGTGAATTCAATACTCATGTCAGAAATGTCTCTGTGTATGTGTCTTTCACACCCACATGTGTTTCCCATCTCTTCTGCCTGGGAAATGTTAGCTACATGTTCAAAGTTACAACCTGGAATCTGCAGCTCCCCAGAGGAACTGCTGGGCTAATTGGGCAAGAGCACAGAGACACCCCCCCTTCCCTGGGGTCCTGGGAGGCTCTGCAGGGAGTGGGGGCTCGTAGTCTGCAGCACCAGCACCCACATACGCTGCTAAGCACAAAAACGCGAACCCAGCAAACAAACCGAGCAACCCAAATTAACTCTCCCTTCGTGCATCTCCAGCGCCGAGGCTGGGAACGGTTCCTGCGAGCAAGGCTTTCGCCCTAGCCCTGCGTGACAGGACGGCTGCAAGCCTGCCCGGAATCACCGCAACGGACAGAGACCTGAGCACTTTCAACCTTTCCCTTTCAAAGAGTGTGAGCCCGTCTACAGGGAAGGCAAGAAAGGTTGGGTGTTTTTTTTTAAAAAAAAAAAAACCAAAGAAGAAACCACCCTTCCTTCTGTGCTAAAGCTCAAGCCACAGTCAACAGGCTACTGTCCCACAGATCGCAGCCGTTTCAGCAGCCCCACGTGTCCCTGGCTAACAGCAGCCCCCCACCACACCGGTGTTCAAGGTGCCACCGTAGGAGTGCACGGGTGGCAAGAGAAGCTTGGGAGAGGAGCCCCTCGCTGCCTCTCTGCTAGCTGCTGGAGGTGAAAGAAGCGAAGTGCTGGGTTGAAGCTGCAGCTCAGGCATGCTAACAGGTACGAGGACAAAACCTTAAGAGAAGACTGCCACCGAAGCTGTTCTCTCTCTCTCTCCTAAGTCTTTATTTCATTCTTCCATCCTTTCGCTCCCTCCACCCTCCCGGAGAGCTGATCCTCCAAGATAAACAGGGAGGATGGTACGGAGGCACCACGCAGAGACTAATCAGCAGCCCCCACGTCTTTAATTTATTACTGCATGAGAGGTTCGTTTAGAACAAAGCTGCCAGTTCAGAAGATCATTCCTTTAAAAGACTTTTTATTTGAAAAGCTGTCAGCTCACACCTTGTCACAGCCCTACTTGCAGCAGAACTTTAATAACGTGCCACCTCATGCAAATGAGCTGCTAATTAATTAAGTAATATTCTTCCGGGGATGGAATCATTAGAATCAGATTTGGGTAGGCTGGCTGGCTAGGTCGTATTGCTTTGGACTGTGCTTTAAATCAGCAGCACTGTCTTTTCCTTGAGTCCCAGCACTCAGGTGCATTCCCATCAGGAGGGGAAGCTCTTCCCCATCCCTGTGCCCTTGGGAGGGCTCAGCACGCCCTGGTGAATCAGTGCAAAGCCACGCCGTGACATCACCACTTGCACGGCACAGACCAGGCCTAGCTTAGCTAAGAACAGTAGTGAGATGAAAAAAAAAATTAAAAAAATAATTGACTGAAGTGCCCAAAAAGGTTGCCTTCTCTCTTGTTCAGGAAAGTCAGCGAAAGAGGGTCCAATTCAAAAGCAGGAGGTAGAGACTATTAACTCGGAGGGCTCCAGGGAGCAGGCTGCCAGGCAGGGAACGCTGCAAAGGAGCTGTGCTTTTTTCTTGGAGCACTTGTTGCAAAGAGACTGTTGCTGGGGGTTCAGGGCTGTCAGCCTTGCACCTTCCACCAGCATCAAAGTACAACCCATTAAAGGCAGAAACACTTGAGAGTGTCCTGTGGATTTACTCCCTGGAAGGAGGACAGCTCGGGGCATGTCTGCAGCATGGTACAAAACCTATTCACTTCTAATTTGTCCCCTAATAAAGAGCCTCAATGTGCAATGACTCCTTTTTCCTTTTGTTCAGCAATACGCACCCTTCTCCCTTTACATTCCTGTATTATTTTTAAAGAGATGGCTCAGTGCTTCTCTGGGAAATGGGAATCATTAAGTTAGCAGCACTTTGCTGCTTGCAGGCTTTACATTTTGGCACTGAGCAAGGAAATCATCAAAGAGACTAAGTATTGGCCTCCAAAAGAAAGGAAGGAGGGAGGTGTTGCTGGACTACAAGGCACTGCTCGCTAACCTGTCTGCAACGTGCTCCTTCAGCCCCTGCCATTCTTTCCTTGACTTACCCCTGCTTCTCCTGCTTTGTGCGGCTTTAATCCAACTCCTTCCCTTACAGCTGAGAAGCAAATGAAAGTGCAGGCAAGCAAAGAGGAGGACAGCTCCAGGAACAGGCAGAGGTGGTTTTTCCCCCCTCCTAAAGCATCCTCTTCTACACGGCCCTAGCAGCGTTCGGCAGGGATGCGCAGCCGGAGCCCTGGCTGTGCTGAGCTCAGGCTGACCCCGCTCTGCGTGTTGCAAACGCCTGGGTGATGCCCTGGCTTTTTCTCCTCTTTGCCCTGAGCCCATAGCTGGGCTCAGTGTTAGCAGGTGCCCAAAGGCACTCAGGCAAGGACAGAGGAGAGGCATGCCTCGTCGTTCGCCACCTGCAGGACACGCTTAGTGATGGAGGGAGTTGCCAGTAGCATTTTGGGGGGTGAGCCACAGCCATAGCGAAGGAAAACAACAGAGTGCTGCGCCGAAGTCTTCTGTGACCAACAGAGAACATGAGAGGAAACCCAGAGCTGGTATTATTTAGGGCGACGGATGGGTATCCGCTCAGAATTGCTGTCACATACCATTTGCAGCTCTTCACCAGAGTCCTCAAAATAGCCCTGTATCTGTGTTATCTATCCACACCTCACCTGCGCCCTTCCAGCCGAATAATCCCCCACAGCTTGGTGTCAGGCTCTCTCCCTACCATCCTCCTCCTCCAGCAGCACATTTCACAGCTGAAGGGATTGGTTTTGCTTAGTTTGGTTTGTTGACCTTGAGTGGCCATGTAAAATGGAATAAAAAGCCACTTAGACAAGATTGTCTAACGTGGAGTTTGCTCTGAACGAGCAGCAGCGAGTTGCAATTCTCCCCAAGGAGGAAAAAACTAAACGACTGTCAAAAATTGTCACATGAAAACCCTGTTTCTCCCAAGTCACAGCTTGCAGCTGATCAGGTGGGAACCAGAAAGTTCCTCAGGAAATATTATTTTATTTCCCTTTCAAAAACATCATGTAAGTAATACGTTTCAAACGATTTAGACTTCCTGCCCAACACCCCCCGGGAACGTGCAACACAAGCCAAACTGCCAGCCACTGAAGGCAAAAACCCCAGAAGAAATAAAAGAATCTAAATTTGGTTTTACAAACTTGTGAAACAAACCTGCCCGGCAGCTTTGCAATGCTTTAGGTCAGACAGGAGTGATCAGGTGAACAAGGGGGCCGTGCACATTTTTGGTTTCACTTGTGCGTGCAGAACCAGCCATGTGTTACTGATCAGATCTAACCTTGCTGGGGCAAAGGATGTGAGAAAATTACAGAGTGCGCAGCTTCGCTTAAATCCCAGGAAAGGAGGCTCTCCCACATCGCCTGCTGCTCGGGCCTAGGTGCTGGCCAGCTGTGGGGAACATCACCCCCCCACCCCCACCCCCCGGGTTACAAGTGCTGCAGATGCCCGGCAGGCAGAGGTGCAGGTAGGAAACGGGTATTTTCTAGTGAAGAAATGGGCCAGAGCACAAAGGAGTCCAAAGCTTTTGCCAGCCGCTGGCTGACCACGCTGGTTCTATCGAGGCTGAATTTTACTAGAGCAACAGCCTTGCAAACGAGGTCACTTCAGGACGGGCAGAGCCGCGGCCAAACTGGCACTGCCCCACGGCTCCCGGAGGGCGGCCGTGCCGGTGGCCGTGCCGACAGAGCGCCCGGCTCCCTCCCCTTCCCTGGGCATCGCGGCAGCCGGGCTCATCGGCTCTTCACTACCTACCAGGGGATACGTGCTCAGTGCTTGGGTCTCGTTCATCACCGCGCAGACGGGAGCTGGACCAAGTGTGGCTTCGTCAGGGAAGGCAAGACGCAGGACCAAGATGCACGATGAACAGCCAGCTGGCACCCTGCTCAAGGGCATTTGCTTATACAGGGCCCTGTGTTGGCAGCATTAAAGCCTCCTGGTAGGATTCAGAGAAGTAGAAATCCACGGGAGCTGTATCTCTCTTTATGCCTTCCTATCTGCTCATTCACGCTCAGAACTCCCAGTCACCAGCAGCAGAGGCTTGAGGTAGCTTGTGTTTCTGGCGTGCGTGGCACATGCCAAGAAGACAGCTTTTGCCCCTGTGAGCGGCTTCCCAAATGCTATTCTGGGGCAGATCAAGGATAAAAAAAAAAAAAAAATTTTAAAAAAAAATCTCTTCCATCTCTGCACTGTATCTCACTAAGCTTTCGGCATATGCCCTTTCCAGCATCCCAGAACTAATCAGCAGATAAGCAGATGAACTGGCTCTGAATAATCTGTATATGCGACACATGTAATGCTGCCCAACACTGCCTTGAACACAGCAGGGGGATCGCTGGGCTCAACGCACGTGTCTGTCCCCATCCGTCCCCATCTCGGGAGATGGTGCAGCTGCTGGGCACACACGGCAGACCTGGGACAGCACAAAACGCCATGCTGTGCACCAGGCTAGAGAGGAAGAAAGGGGACAAGCTGATGGGTGGATCAACTCTCTGGTCCTCAAGTGTCCAAATTCAGAGGTAAAGTTTAAGTCCAGCTGGGGAAGGAGAGGAACCCGAAGGAGCTCAGTGCTCCACCCTGTTATCTCTGAAGCAGTCGGGCTGGTGCTGCAACCAGTACTCAGGAACTGTGCTTAAGACCTGAAGTACTTTGCAGCTCCAAAGCATGCTGCGAGCATGCAGTAAGGCAGCCCTGCAGAGCAGCAGTGAGCTGCAGCCCCCGCAGCCCAATTCTGGCAGCACCACCCTGGGGCAAGGAGTGTTGGGCTTCCCTCTTCACCTCACTTATGGTGCAAAAAACCCCCAACAAACACCCACAAAAGAGGCAAGTGGATGTGCCCAAGGCCGTGCTGCTTGACGCACAGTGTCCTTGGCAGCATAACATGGGGTCACAAGCTGATGCCACCGCTTTTCCTTGGGGGCCACGGCTACCATTGGCATGTGAACACAAGAGCAGCTACAGCACCACAGCAACAACGCGAGGTGACCCAGGCAAAGCACAGCAGCAACATTAGACATGCCCGGACTGGGAGGAGGGAGGGAAAGAGGGACCACGGCTGAAGGGCTGGAACTGAAGAAGAGCCTTTTGGTGCGCGCCAGCAGCACCTCGCTCCGAACTCCATCATGCAGCAGGAGCCCCTCACCCCTGCCCGGCTGCTGCTGAGAGGTTTGGCTTGTAGCTCCCTCTGCACCAGGAGGGGCAGCAGATCTGCTCCAGAGCTGTGAAGCACCACGCAAGAAGGACAACACCATGCTAGAAGGACAAGCATCATGCTAGAAGGACACCACCACGCTAGGAGGACAAGCATCATGCTAGAAGGACAAACACCACGCTAGAAGGACAAGCATCATGCTAGAAGGACAAGCATCATGCTAGAAGGACAAGCACCACACTAGAAAGATGGAGTCGTCTCTTCCCCCAGGCCCCTGCTTTTGTTCACACACCAGCCGGCACCGGCACCGCTAATCCCTTATCGTGCCCATGGCCCAAAATCAACATCGTGAGATAGGTTCAGGCTGGGGTCCACGGATGGGAGAGACAAAGCTACACCACATTACTGCTTTCGCTTCCATAATTGACCTGTAGATAAACACATGGCTTCCGCCTTAATCCCCTGCAGCCTCATGAACATCAGCCGCGCTAAATTTTTCATGTAATTAAGAGAAAAACCCTAATCCAGTGTAATTAGCTCCCTGATTGCCAACGTCAGGCAGAAAAGCACTGTTTGAACAGCAATTCAGGTCTAGCTGGTTAGGCAAATACTGTGTGTGTGGTTCAGTAATTTAACACTGAAACAACTCCCCTCTGCTGTCCTTGTAGGCTTGTTTTGCTAAACAGGACTAAGTGGTTTCATGACTGCAATAGGCCTGATATCCCTGAAACCGCTGTTCCACTGAGCTCCGGTTACGTCCCTGAAGAGCTGGGCATGAAACAAGCCAACCAGTTCCCCCAGAACCACACTAGATGCTGATTTTGGAGCGGTCCCCCCTGCCCCATCTGCGTCTCTAAGTGATTGCCACCAAGTTATTAACACTACAGCACCCCTAACTGCTTAAACTCGGGGTCTGGTAGTCAAAATTAAGACCCTGAAGGAGCAACAGTCCTCCTTGTCGGCAGTGCTGTGCCAGCACAACCCACCAGAGCTGGAGGTGATGGCACACTTACAAGGAGTTTTACCATGTAGGTCAAAATTCATCCTAGATACTGAGCCTTTATAGTTTACAGTGGTATTTTTCTTTTCCATTCATATACATGAAGGCGAAATTTTAAGAGTAAAATGTTAGAAATTTGGGAAGTGGAAGCAGATGGGAGAGGAATAAAGAGTGTGGATGTACGTGCCAACGAGGAGGCAGGGAAACGAAGAAAGCACAGCTAGAAGACACCTTCACATAACCATCGAATCCATCCCCCAGCAAAATGGAAAGGATCTGAACCACTTAAGCCACCATCAAATATTTCTGTTGTCTTTCTAAGGCTCGCCTGTGATAGAAATTACAGACTACTCCAGTTCTCAAGTAGTCACATCTTTCGTCTTCAGACTTAATATCAGCCTTCTGAAATACAGCATTTGAAATTGCAAAACAACCAGCCTGCCTTCTGTAAGGAGAAAGCTGAAAACCCTTTCACAGCTTCAGCCTTGCAGACTGAATTCTTACAGAATGCTTGTTTATATGCTGTGGCAGGCGAGAGCCACCCGTGTGTGTTTTTGCAGCTATAACTCTTAATTCTGAGGGAGGCCACAGGCTGATGAAAGGCGGGGGGCTGTGCCTGGCTCTGCCCGTGTTTGGGCTCCAGGCTCTGGTCCCCCCAGCACTGCCCCTCTCTCCCCTCCTCATCACACGGCTGCTCTGTAAACAAACCAGCAGTGAGCAGAGCAAGCTGCTTCTTTGTATCAAAGCCAGGGAGATTGCTTTATACCAAAATGAGTGAAAATTTATCAACTCAAAGCTCCTTTTAAAGAGAAGCCCCTAAGGAGAGCGAGCCCAGATGCTTGCTTGCGTTGCGTTGGTAAGCCAATTCCTCTTCCTCCCTCCTTTCAAACACACATTATTTTCCACGGAAGGCGCTGTAGATGAACTATCAACTGCAAACAGAGCCTCCTGGTTGGATGGCAACACATCAATATGGATTTAAGCGAGCAGCAATGATATGGCACAGTTTGGTGTTTTGCCATCATCCCCTTTATGTGGGAGCAGCACTTCAAGCCAAGCAAACAACCTGCTGCTTCAATGCCTCCCCAAGGACCCCCGGCCGGCGAGCTCTTGTCTCGCAGCCGCATGGTGACCATGTTTCAAAAGGCAATGCTAGAAATCGCACATCACCCTCCTCTTGGCTCTGGCTCGGGAGGTGGGAACCTGCAGGCACGTCCCGAGTCGCATTTGCAACCGGCCAAAGCGGCGATGTGCTCGCCCCTTCCCTTCCCGACCGCGCTCTCTGCACCAAGGCTGCCACACGGGTGGCGATGCCCTGGCTAATGCGTTCCAGATGGGGTACCACGTCTGCACACTGCGGTTGTCAGCGGTCGCAGCGGTGTGGCTGTATTTCAGCTTTCTGTCTCACAGTAATTATTCCAGCTTTGGGGAAATTCTTCCTGCCAACCCCCCAGTATCGAATGCCAGTGACACATGAGCCTGTGCGTTGACTGGTCTGTGGTCTCGCTGCCTCAGATCCAACACAAACTCTTCTCTCCATCGCACATGCCTTCCCAAAGCAAAGCACGCCGAAGGTCTGTGGAAAGCCGCTAGCTGATGAGAGGAGCTGTAGGCAGCTCGTTGGAGGCTGGCTGCTTTTTTTTTTGCCCACATTCCCTATTGCACATCCAGCAACGCACAACTGGGAATGCAGTCCCAGGTCAGCCTGGCAGGGAGCTGGGACTGAGGCACCAACTGGGTATATACAACAGCCACCCCAGCATCTTCCGCTACCAGCTCATACGCACTAAAGCTACGTCAAAGCTACATCCCAGTGAACTGGATATTTTCTCAGCTGCCGTTTCACCAGAGGATGGTGGAAGTGTCTCCAGGCAGACCCAGGAGTCTCGGGAGGGTTTGCATTCGTGTTAATGAGCACTGGCAGATATGCAGCTAGTCGGTAAGAAGTGTCACGGGGCGGTGAAGGGGGCAGAAAGAGGTGTTGGAAGGAAAAGGAGCTGCTCAACTTTACTTACAGACAGCTTTTAAGTGACCTGAAGGACAACACTGGGTCATGAGGCTACCAGCTTCCACCACTCCCAGCCCCAGAAGCTCAAGTTTCTAACAAGGTAAGTTATTTGATTTGCTCTCAGTCAAAAGAGACCAGGCATCAAATGTTTCTAAAGCTTTTAGAGTAAGAGCTATAAACTGAGCCAAAAACCCCAAGAGACAAAGCTGATATGGAAAGGTACCTTCTAGGGCAGCTTTTCACGGTGACCGAGCGCCGGCAACTGCAGCAGCCCCAGCGTGAGCCACTGTTTATTGTCAGAGGAGCTGAGCTGCTTCTTGCCTTTCTCTTCCTATTGCACCGGAACTAACACAGTCCGCCCTCCATATCCATACATCTGCATAATGTAATCTGCTAATGATTTCAGGCCTCATATTTTGTCAGCATCGTGATTTATTAGGTGTGTCATGGTTTGCACTCAGCTGCAAAGAAGTCTTTCAGTGACCTAAAACCACGAGACTCAAATGACTCAAATGTTGCCGGTGGGGGAGTCCTATGGCCTGGCGATTTCAACACACCGGGTATTGCTGTCCCCGCAGCCCTGGGGGGCAGAGCGTGGCGGGGAGCCAGGTCCTGTCCTCTACCTCTGGAGTCCTGTGATTTCTGGCTTAACCGAACGGCTGAGCCAACTGCCAAAGAGCCGGCTCCTGAGCGGTTTGACGCCTTGGAAATTTATTCTAAAGCAGCTTCAAAAACTCCAGTTTTCATTATTAATATGACTTCTTTCAAAGGCCACTTATCTTTTTGCTTTCTATTTCTCTCTCTACCCTTTTATTGTCTCCCCGAGCGCTTCTATGAGAATGTTACCAAAACCCAGACCAGGCAACCACAGCATCTACCCGCTCTCTTCTACCAGCATGCATTTATTTCCATCAAAGCTTCCTCCGTGAATCAAGGGTGGTGTTTTTGTTGGGTTTTTTTTTTCTTTTTAATTCCATCTGTATTTAATCCCAGACAAACACAAACAACAATCTCGGCTCCCTAAGGCCATCACTTTCTAAATCAGTTACAGCCAACTCCAATTAGCAAGCAAGCAACATGAGCAGCTTTGTATGCTGCTGCATCTTTGGGAACAAGCCAGCCCAGAAGGTCCTTTTCCCCAGACTGTCCCCTTTTTCCTTCTGAAGAACTTGCATCGTCATTAGAGTCACAAGCTCAGCAACATAAAACACGCTCGCCTTCGCTTTTGCCACCGTGGAAGAGCCGGGAAGGATGCTCCACGGCCTCATTAATGTTTCGTGCTTCTGCACTCCCACGCCTGGAGGCTACCTGCGTGGTTTGATTTACAAGAGGATCCCAAAGCCTCTACAAGTGCTAAAGGGCTGTTTTCTTGGTCACTTTAGCTTCCCTCTTAACCTGCACTCGAAACAGCCCCTTCCCAGGCTCTCTGAGCCAGGCTGCCGGGGAAGCAGCGGTGCCAGCTCCTGCCGGGGCTGGGCAGGCAGCAAACCTCCCCCTCCCCAGGCCACGAGAGCATCTCTCAGACGTACCCCAGAGAAGAAACCACCAGCCCCCAGCGGAGCTCACCACGTCCAACAGAGGAGACGTAGCAGCTCACGGAGTTACTGGGTTTACCCTGACCACGACTCCACAGTCTTCAAACCGCTTTTAGCTGACGCTGGTGAGAAACGTCTGATCTCACCGGCCGGTTGGATTTTGCCGGACTTAGCCAGGCAGTGGGTAGGGACTGGCTCGAGAGCTCAGATGAGGCAGTGCCCCTGCTCTGCTGGGCTGCTCCCCCCTCGCCGGGTGCCCAGAGGGTGCTGGGGGCAGGGGGGTGGGGGGGCTCAGCCCTCGGCCCCTTCTCCGAAGGGACACCCGCACCAGCAGGCACAGGCAGACTCGGCACTGTAACTCAGCAGACAGCTCTCCCTCCATTAGTGAGCTATTTCGGGCAATGATTTCAAATGAAATCTGTATTTTATTAATTACGCGTCTGCTTTGCTGCTGAACTCTTTAATACGTTTCCCAGCTGTATCAACCCACAGCCACGGAGGAAGCCATTAAATCTAAACGCCTCCAGCGTGTCGCATTTCTGCTGGGACGCAGCCGTCACCAGGGTCAGCCCCGAGGTGTGAGGCCCTGGCCAAAGCTGCCACCTCCCCTCACCTGCAGGAACACGTCCCACCTCACCCAGCAGGAGCAAAGCAAGGGACACCGAGGGGCCGGAGTGCAGGATGTGCCCTGACAAACCCATCAGGATTGTAAATGATTGCAAAGCAAAGTCCATCTGGTGAAGCTGCCGGGTTTCTCCATCTTTCACACCGGCTGGCAAGAAATGCAAGGAGCCAGCTCTGTCGCTGCTGGGCTTCAGCTTAGCACGCTGCCAGCAGCTGTCAAAGAGAGAAGATGAGGATGGGAGGGAGAATCATTTGCATTGCTGTAAACTCTTCCTCCAGCTGCATTTGCTAACCTCAGTGTCCGGAGCTAGCTCTGCACCTCCAAGTCCCTTCTCCTGTTGCACGTGCACACCTCTTCAGCAGCTGGGAAAAGGACTGCCCCAACGCGTGCCTTTTCCTACCACGCAGGGATATTAGAAAGAGCAGCGTCTGCAGGCAGGCAGATTCAGTCACCTGTCCTAACTGGCAAAACTGATTGGGCTTGACAGACATGCAGGGATGTGCAGATGCATTAATGACCAGTTTAGCACGGAAACTGGAAAAGCAACGCACCTCACAGATCTTACTAGGAGAAGTTTATTTAAAGCAAATTTTCTGGCTGCAGAGAACATATTAGATCAGCACCCTCAAGGAAAATCAGTTCAGGCTCCTCCCCTAAGAAATGCTTAAAAATATTGTAAAATAAAATAAAACAAAACACACACACACAAAAAAAAAAAAAAGTCCAACACAGATGATTTTATAAAGCAGGTTCTTTGCCACTGAGATGACTTCATCTCTTGGGTGAAAACTAAAGAGGTCACCCGCACTCGGAAGCAGAAAGGGCTGAAATGCATCAACCGTACCCAGTCCAACCCCGCGCGTCCCGTCCGTGCGGATCCTCTGCCGGCAGTTGGCCATTCACGCGACCTGCCTTCCCCACCAAGCAAGCCATTTAAGTCACATTATTTTAGAGCGTCCTTGAGACAGAGCAGCATTAATGGGCTCTACTGTCTGAAAACCGCTCTTGCTTAGATACCCGCAAAGCTGAGCAAGAGAAGCACAAGGCTAAAAAACGTTCCCTCTCCAGCAAAACAGACTTGCACTTGGATTGCACAGAAATTAAAGCAACAAAAGGTCTCTGAAGCCAATTGCAATATAACTGAGAAACAGGCTCGTCACTTTGTACATCCATCTGGCAAGGACATACTTTCCATTTCAGCAAGTGCGAGAACGGGTGGACAGCAAAGGAAATGTGAAAACAGCAAAGAAACAAGAAGAATGAAAACCTGCGGGACAACACTGCTACCCTGTTATGAATACTGTACGTCTATTCATATGAAAATCCATACGGCTGCTACTGTTGCATGCACTCTTCTTACACAGCATGAAATTAAAATTCCTCTTCAGTATCATATTGCCAGCACTACAGAGCAACTTTAGAGTAAGCTAGCAGACAATTTATCCTTTGGCTTCCTCAGACGGGCTTGTGCTGGGATTGAAAGCCAGTGGGGTGAGGGAGACGAGTCTATTGCCCATGGTAAAAAAATTTTGCTTCCAAAACAAATCCCAGAGAAATATTTCTGGCCTAGAGTCTGACTGTTGGTGCTAATTTCACAGTGCAGTTTCACATGCATAATTCCCCCAGACCCCCCTGCCACTTTCCTTCTTATCTTCTCAGAACAAACTCAACATGCAGGCTAATTTCAAGGAGTGTTTCACCCACAGTCCAGCCAAATGTCAGTGGATCTGCTGGAAATGCAAATTGAGACAATCATGCAAAAGAGGAGGGCTTATAGATTGTGCATAAGGGCGACAGAAGGCAAATAAAAGCTGACAGAAAGAGGTAGCAAGGAACAAATCTCCCGTCTCAAGTTGTTGATCATTTGCACATGTGCTCAGCGAGCAAAGATAGATTTCCAAAAACATACAAATCCTGTTGATTTTCACAGCTAAATTGCCTAGGTGTCTCTGGAAACCACATATCTCAAAGCTCCTAAATCAGCATCTCGCATCCACTTCGCGGGGCTGTAAATGACAACGGAAGACGTGAGGAAGCAGAGCTGGTGCTGAACTGGGGAGACCAGGAGGTTTTTTGTAGTTTCCCAATTGCAAAGAGCCATCGAGTTGTCAAAAGCAATTGTGGTTTTCACAGAAAGCATTTTATTTTCTGCTTTTGAGAAAGTTGGGATAACTGTGGCTCCCTGAGATCATCTGGGGACAAGCTGAGGAAAAGATACGGGAGACGGGAACTTGATTTGCTCAAACCCAGCCACAAAATTTCTCAGATACAAGCAAATGCGTAAGAAGGTTTGCTCATTATGTATGCAAAGAAACAGCAAGCAAGAGGAGAGAGAGTCTATACTATATGCTGTAACATGATATAGAATTATTCCCCCTAGGTTACAAAATTCCTCATAAATCGCAAACAGGACAATATCTACTTGCATTATATTTTATCACATTTTCTGTCAAAATATCCCCTGCAGGGAGCCTTTTCGAAGATGCTATCACAAGCAAAGCCTTATTTGGGGGACGAAAATTTGAACTAAACAGCAGCAAACTACCGATATGTTCCTTGTGAGGCTGCTCGACAGAAAACCCCTTAGAGCAGTGTTAGCGTGTCTACGGTAGCGCACTCGTCCTTAAATAGCGCTGTCTTCTGGTACTGCTCGGCCCCCACGGAGCGTACCTGCTATTTAGTTTTATGAACAGCGATCCCAATACAAGCTGGCTGCTACGCTTCAACATGCCCCTGAGCCCCCGAGGGACCGCGAAACGCTTCAGAAAAGCGTCTGACGAGGGAAAGTTTCCCACTTCTCAGGCAGCACGGGGCAGCGCCCGTCATGGCTCTGCGGCGCAGGATGGGGCGAGCGAGGGCTGAGCTCCGCGGCGCCTCTCCGGGCGAGGGAAGCCGGGCTCGTCCGTCGCTGCTGTCACCAGCCTCCCATCGCGACAGCCAGCCTCTCCACGCGGCCGGCTGAGTGCTTCCGCCTCGCTAGGCTCCGCACTTCTCTAAGGCGCTCTGGCGTTTTTGGCAGGCACTGAACTGGAAGGGAAAGGGTCTGATTATCTCCTCCACCACCTCAGCGGTGACCCAGACCGGTGACCCCTTTTCTGTCACTCTACATTTGCTCTGGATGTTTTACACAGGGAAGGGGCAAAGCCTTCACAATTGATCCAGGCTGCGTCCATAGGTTCCGTCTTCTGCAGGTGGCACAGAAGGCAGATGCTTTGTTTATCGCGTGGTTTCAGCTCCATCTCTTGCTCAGGGGCTCGTGATCCGTGTGCCCGCGTTGGGGGAGCGATACAGGAGGCAGCAGCACCGGGGTTGGCGGAGCAGGACCTGCTGGCAGCCCAGACCCAGGGCAGGCTGGCGGTCTTCATCCAGAAAACAGCTTCTTCACTTCCACTGCCTGCTTAAAAGCCAGCCAGATAATGCAGCCTCCATTTTGCCTTCCCTATCCAAAACACTGCCATCCTCAAAACCCTTTACGTGCACCCTGAGCTGTTAAGCTACGTAGCAAACGTGAAAACCAGCCAGCCGAGACAGAAGACACCCCACAGTTGGGTGGGAAGAGGAGAGGCGCAGAGCAGCGAGACCACCTCCTCCTTCCACATCAAGCACCCAAAAGTCTTTAAAGCCTGCACAAGGCTGTCTCCAGCTTCACGGTTTCATCGTGGACAACAACATGCAGCCGTTGTCTGCGGACTTGTCTTGACCCACTGACAGCAGCTTTGTCACTTTAACATGAGTGTCCCTGAGTTAGGGACATCGATCAAGGCAAGCGCCTATCAATCAGCTGGCACTAACCTACTCTGACAAGACACTTGGGAGGATGCTCCCTATACACAACAAACCTTAATTATTTACGTCTCTGTGACTTTTTCAATTACTTCTTCCCCCCTTGCAGAGGGACATTGCTTACAAGGGGGAGAAGCGAGGACAAGGGGGAGGTGAAAGGTGTCACTACCCACAGCACAGGGGGCTGCTGTCTTGGAGAAACAAAAGCAGCTGTGTTGGTTGGAGGGGCAGAACCCGTCTCATCACACGTGCTGTGCTGCTCCCTAGGCAGCACGAGGACCTGTAGCAGGAGGGCAGCTGTGGCCAGCACCCATCCCGCACCCCTCGCAGGGCAATGCCTCCCTGCCTGCACGTAGGGCGAAGGCACTGGGAGCAGGTCAGGAGAAATGTCCCAGGATGTCCCGTCTGCCTTGGTCCAGCTCTGCCCACACCCCACCAGTGGCTCCAGCCCTTTTCAATAGCGCATTTCAGCCAAAGTCATCTCTGCCACAAAGCTGACATTGCTTCCAGGTAAAACCAACTGCACTGGGTTTCTAATACTTGAGCACCGAAACCTGGCCTGAAACGACCCCCTGCATTATCTGACATTAACCCTGAGTCACAGCTTGGCCTGCAGCTTTAGGGTAAAGCTCTCTGCGGCATCCGTAAGGCATCCGACCCCCCTAAAGCTTCTCGGTCCTGCCTGATGCGAGCAGAGGTTTGCCAGGCTTTCCACGCAGAGGTGCACTCACCTCTAGCTGAGCCCAGCGTGACCAGATTGTGTGAAAAATGAAAAACAGCCGTCGGGACTCCTGCGGTGAAGACAGCCAGGAAAGTTTCTGGAGAAGGCACCGTTCTGTGGGAATCTGCAGAAACATCCCTGCAGCAGCAGCCGCCGGTGCCAGAGGAACGCGGGGGGTTGCGCAGCGGGGTGGCTTGCGATACAGAAAAAGCCTTTGCCCATGAAACCACTGGCTCCAGTCCAGTCTGGACTGGAAGATGCTGCTGCTCTGACAGTGGTTTGGCAGTCTGTGCGATCTCGGGATGGGTTCACGTTTAAGCCCTTCCTGATGTTTCAACCATGAGTCAAGGACAGAGGTCTTGGCAGGGGACCTCTGGGCCACGACAGCCTGCCCCCTCTAACAGGAGGGAAGTTGGGGGATAGGACTTTCGAATCCAGTTCCAGCAATCTCCTTTGTGTGCCCTTGGGCACATCACTGTGTCTTCCTTTTCCAGCCATAAAATGGACATAAAGTTGATCTTCGCCTCCATCCTAGTATATGCTCTGTGGGGCTGCATACAGGGAACAGCCAGCACAGTAGTGGTGGAGGGATTTGCTCTGTATTACTGCAGTATAAATAAATAATGCACAGGTCCCTGCTGATATCTGAGCAAAAAGCTTAAGCAGAAGGTGGCAAAAGGAGGCGTGAAAGAGGAGCTTGCACAGGTGCTCTTTATGCTCTACTAAAACCACAGTTCCTTATACTAAATGCCTTTTAAAACTAAAGTAGCTCTGGTCAGACCCTAATCTTTCTTCCAAGAAGTTGTAGAGCAGTTGGGAGAAGCCCGCACCTCTAAAGCCAGGGAGGCCAATAAAAGCAAACTGAACAAGAAACATAAAGGAGCTGGAGAGCAGCGCAGCTCCCAGGTTATCGCCCAGATGCTGTTTCAGCAGGTCATCCGAGCTCCGCTCGCTTCTCCCAGCTTAAATAGTTGCAGCGTTATTGTCTCTCCGTTGTGTCTTGGTGCTGCTGGGAAGCCATTTAGGGGGCTCGGGATACATGAGGCTGACAGCAGAGCCGTGAGCGCGGCACGTGTGCAGGAGATGCAGGGCCAAGGTGGCCACAGCTCAAAGTCTGTCCCATCCCTGCTGTGGGATGCCACCACGGAGGGATGCTGAGCAGTCCCTGCAGCACTGAGCAATTCCTCCAGGCTCAGCCCCCGTGTTTTGCTCCAGCTGCTGCCTGTCCCTGCAGAGAGCCAGAACACGGCACCCACCTCTGCTGCGAGCCCACGCCGCACTCGTGACCAGGAACAACAGCACCAAGTTTCAAACAGACCAGCTGGGGCATCAGCACCGTCAGTAGATCTCCCAGCAAAGAGAGCTGAGCCCGGGGGTGGATGGGGCAGCCCCCAGCATGGTCTGGGCAGGGGGACAGGGACGGGGAGGGGGCTGGCCAGGATGCTGCTGCACAGAGGTGGCAGCACAGGCTCCCCACGGCACAGGGACAGGGACCCACCTGCTGTCTCACACACAGCTGACAAAGAGAGGATCCAACACCTCTTTAATAAATTCATCAAAGTATTTTTAAATTAACTCCGGCACACTTTGTATCGCCTGTGCTCCCACTCCCAGGAGCGGCTGTAACAGACCTGGGTTTTGGTATATAATTAAATATCAACACATGTATCCTGTGCTCAGCACCATTTCTGTATTTGCTTGTGTTAATTGGGATGTGAAGTAAACCGTCTCACAGCAGAATCCTACGTGCTTCCAGACTTATTTTCCTTAAAGATTTAGGCAGCCAAATCCCATCTGTCCATGCTCCACCTTCCTCTCCAATTCCTGTCCCCAAAAAAAGATGCTGCCTGGCATTTCAT
>JAVJGJ010000035.1:5687962-5699003 GCA_035590215.1 Microhierax caerulescens
TAAGCGGGAACTACACCATAAACACCCTAGCCACCACCCAAGAACCATTATACCTGACTCATCATGAGCCTGCAAAGCTCCTCATTTTCAGAGGAGGGAAGAAAAAAAAAAATGTTGATTTTTTTTTTAAAAAAAAAATCAATCAGCCACAAATTATAACTAAAAGAGACGAAAGTTAAGAGCGAAACTACACAAACCCCCAGGTGGCCCTCTGCCTGGGGCACTTTGCTAATTTTAGTTTCTCTGTTCTTCCCTGAGCAAGGAGGAGACCTTTAAAGGTCCTTTCCATGATCCTGTGACTGTCGGTTTTACGGCGTTTCCCTCAGCGCGGCTCCCTGAAATGCTTCACACTGGGAAGGTCCAGCCTGGGCATCAGCGCCAAAGGGGAAGGCAAGGAGCCATCCCGCCGTGACAAAGCCAGCGGGTGGGGGGCCCTGAGCTGCTCTGGGGTGGCCGAAGAGCTGGGTGCTGGTCGTGCCATTGCACGCACTGGTCAGCATGCCTGCAACCTGCGGGGGGGGGGGGCTGTGCCAGCATGGGTGTGCAGGAGCCTGCACCCCCTTCCAGCCCCGAGCATGCACCAGGGCATGCAGCCACCTGCACCCACCCCTCCTGCTCGCCCCTCGCCCCGGCTCCCCTGCACAAACCCCACGCACCCTCTCCAGAGGCCGGGCGATGCCCCCACAGCCCACCAGCACCTCTCCCATCACACTCCTCCGCTCCCTCCCGAAAACACCACGGCTCTGCTGGAAGCTGGGGGTGGGGGGCGGCCGGGGAAGAGCCGTTTTGCAGCCACCACATTTATTCCACAGAGAGAAAAAAGGCAGTAGCCTCACAGAAGCATCCTATACAGCAGAATGTATTTAAATACCTAATGAAGGAATAAATCTGCGAGAGGGAGACATTTACTGCATACTTATTCACACAGAGCCTTTGTGCAGGCGGGGGCAGCGGGGGGGGCGGCGGGGCTGCGCACTGCACCTGCGCTCCTGGCCGACAGCCGCTTTGCCAGGGTAATGAATATGGCAGGATCCTATTAAATGAGACTCTACCTGTCAGGGAGGATATTGAGCACTCCCAGCCTCCACATCCATTCCGGAGGACTCATCTCTGCTACGACAAGATGCAGCACCTTATCGACAGGGGCCTTCCCAGGGGTCTCGGGGAGCAAACCGTGCTGGGGGCGGGGGGGACAGGGGGGGACAGAGACAGATTGGGCCACTTTGCAGCGCCAGTTTGCCTCTGCACAAGACAACAGGGCTTTTTCTTTTTTTATTATTCTTTTTCCGATCCCTCCCCAGGCAATATGTCAGAGGGTAGAAGTCATGAATTGGCAGCTCATCCCGCAGCACAGGCAGGGCTGAAGGCCAAGGGCTTTGCTGAAGTGGAGACCCAGACCAGAGGGTGTGGGTGAAGGTCCCAGGAGGACAATTAAATCCTACTTGTGTCCTCAGGCCCTGGAAATGTGCTTCCTTCAGCCTGGGCAGAGCCTGGGTCCTCTGCCATTTTACTGCAGGAAAAAGCATTTTTGGCTTTTGTTGTTCAAAAGGGGTGAGAACAACCCGCTGCTGCATCGGAGCGGGGAAGGAGCAGCCCAAGCCACGCAGAAGCAAGCTCAGGCGGGATGCCTAGAGCAAGCACATCGCATTTGTCTGGGTTTGGATGCAGAAGTGCCATAACCCACCGAGGCTGCCATAGCCCGTGCCCCCAGCACTTGCAGCCTGACAGGAACGGAGCCACCAACCTGCACTTTGAAAGCCAAATGCCACGAGCATCATGCACCGTTCTCCCTGCCTTGTGCTACTGCAGCCACGGCCCCACACCAACAGCGAGTCGCGGTGGGTTTGCCACTGGCCTGCGGGGCAGGACCGCTTGGCAGGGCAGTAAGGGTAAGCACAGGGTGGCGATGATGAAGTAAATACAGAGCTGAGCCATTTGCCTGCATTTTGCATTTCAGGAACCTAAATGCACCGGCAAGTATTCAAGATGGATGCTGTGTGATGGAGGAGCGGCACCCGCTCCGATCCCAGCAGCCCCACGCTCGCACTCAGCATCCCGCAGCATCCTTATGCCTCCAGCTATCACTTGCCTTCCAGTTTTACCTCCCCCACCTCCCAAATACAGCCCAACTCATCTTGCCCTTTGCTTGCCCCTCTGCCTGCCCTCCCTCCCCCATGATACAAAAGGTCAGTTTTGAAATTCAAGGGTCAGGAGGAAGAAATGTAGTGGGGTCAGGGGTGAGAGAAGCAGAGAGGGGAGGAATTTCATCTCTCCAACCATTTGCTTTCATGAATCAGCAGCTACCGAGCTCCTGCCAGGCGCAGGGATGTTGGGCTTGACCGGGGCAGCGCACTGGGGGCTCGTGGGGACAGAGGAGGGTGTCCCCAGTCCCGCAGCCCCAGGCAGAGCGGCACAGCAGCCCCAGCTCTCCTGCAGGCTTCTCTCCTTTCTGGGGTTATCTCAAGCTTATCAAGATGCCAGCAAAACCACACTTAAATGCCAAGCCCCCAAAACAAAGCTACAGCAGAAACGGAGTGAGAGGAAATGAAAGATGTGCTTAACACATCTGGAGTTTACATTTTACATCTGCAGAGCTGAGGAGGCACCCGGAGAAAGCAAAGGTCTTTCAGGTTCCTCTCCAGGTGGCTGCGAAGGGGAGGGAGCTTGGCTCACGCTGCCTCTTTGCAAGCAGGGTCTGGGGTGAATAAATATATCACCCCACATTGCTTATGTCATCACCTATGCCCTAAAAACTAGCTTTTGGGTTTTTTTCTTTAATCTGCTTATCACATATGCTCACTATCTGCCAGACATCTCCATTAGCTCTCCATTTCAAAACTACTTCTCCTGCTGCCTAAAGCTCTACAGCCAGAGCCAGTCAACTCTGGGAAACCCTGAGAGGATTTCTCCCTGCTCGGGGGTTTCACACTGGCCTCTCCCTGCTGAAAAGGCGCAAACCCAACGCACAGGAGGGAAACGAACACCCTGAGCATCCCAACCAACCTACAAGATGGCTTAAGGAGAGCAGAGAGCAAGGGAGGAGCACGGCGCTGTAACATCCCTCTCCCAGCACATGGGCTCAGCAGCAGCTGCCTCACTTGGAGATGAACCATCACCGTGGTGTCCCCCCGAGCCGGTACCAGCGCAATCATGCCCAGGAGAGAGGACAGCCCCATTCCAAGGGAAGGTAGAGATCTCCGGCTGAGGAAACACAGCTGTAATTGGAGAATATGCTGTGAGAGCAAAAAACGCTGTTTTCATGTAAATGTCCCTAATAATAAAAGAGTGAATGAAGCAAGCACCACATACAAACAAGAAATAGTACATTTGTGCTAGAGAAGCAGAAATGATTCTAAAAAGAGAGCTTTATCAACATTTTCCAGAAGGCATCGGCTGTTCTTTAATGGTCCTCGAGGAATAACACATTGATCCTGCTGAACCTGGGCTGCCTGGTGCCTCTGATCACAGGTTTCTTAACAACCCCAGTCTCGATGCAGCGCACTTGAAAAACATTAAGCTTGTTTGTTTTCTCAAGCAAATATTGAGCCACTATTCCTGCACCCCCTAACTGGTTTTTTGTGCTGTTTGCCCTGTATCTGCACACAGTTTCTGCAGCCATTGCTGCTGCATTTCCATGGCAATCCGGACTCTGAAGCTGCTGGTATCAGCCTAACCCCAGCCAACCCCCCCCAGTGGAAACAGGGCTTCCCCCATTCGCAGAGGATTTGATCGCCCTCTCAGCTACCAATATCGAACACTTTGCTTTTAATAGTTAGGTGGATACCTTCCTCTCTGACCATGCTGTAATCATTTAAGCCTCACAGCTTTTCTAAAGGTCAGTGCCTCACTCTTGCAGGGAGGGGTAAATCCAGTCCAAGCTGCTGAAAATAAGTCGAAAGTTAAGTCTTTGGAGTTTATAGCTGCTAAGTCCCCAGCCATGCTCCTAAACAGCTTCCTGGAGTGAGAAAAGGGACTCAGGACCCTCAGACCCTTCCCCACCCAGCAGCATCCCAACTCGCTGAGTTCAACCAGCAGCAGGGAAAGGGGAGATGACAACTGTTGTCCCGTGAGCAAATGTCCTACTAGTTCAATGGGAAAAGTGCTGGAACCATGGGGTCAGCTCTCACAGCAGCTGGGCTGAAGCAAGCTGAGGGAATTTCCACTTTAGCTTTAATAAGCCCAAGCTGCAGGACTGCAGGACACCGCTCCAGCAGCAAACAAAAATGCTGCAAGAAATTCTCCGCAGCTCCTCAGAGTAACAGCATCACGAACAAAA
This sequence comes from Microhierax caerulescens, assembly GCA_035590215.1. Lineage (NCBI taxonomy): Eukaryota > Metazoa > Chordata > Aves > Falconiformes > Falconidae > Microhierax > Microhierax caerulescens. The sequence continues at coordinate 5,692,239 of JAVJGJ010000035.1, forward strand.
CACCGGTGTGGTGCCTGTGCTGGGAAACTGGCAGCACTGGGACCGTCTCACCATTAGCCCCACACCTACACCCTGGCACAGCAGCGCTCCAAAGCTGGCAGCCTCGTCAAAATCAAGGGCATCAGCTGTGCCCTATGTGATGGGATGTGATTTGTTCCAAAACACAGGAAATTTAAACATATTTACCAGTTGATTGTTAACAGTGAAGCTCAGTATTTATCTTGTTTTCTTTGCACTTCGGACTACAGAGCAATTTTCAGACAAACTCCCTGGAAAGTTAGAAAGTGACGTTATCCCCTTTCCTGGTGGGGAAACCACTGGCAGAAAGCAGCCTGCCTGCCTGTCTTTCAAACCTCTCTGTCTTCTGCTATACCCGTCCCTTAACCTGTGCCTTCCAGCTTATTCTAATTATTTATTTCTCAATAACAAGACCGAATTCCCAGTATGAAAGCCTCTGCACAAAGAAAGCATAAAAAAACCAGAGAAGGGTCAGTCTGCTGTCCTTTGGCTTTAAAGCTCTGCAGAATGATTTAGCTCAAATATACTCAAGAGGTGCAATTGGCCTGAGAGTCAAAAGAAAGGAAAAGGTGGGAGGAGGGGACTCTGGTTTTATTCCAACTCTGCTATTCGCTAATTTAAGCGTACAAGACCGGGATAGCCCCTTTGCTTCTGCACACTCACTTGTATTTGTGGTACAAAGTGTCTCAGAGTGGGAAGCTTTAAAAGCATCAGGCAAAAAGCATCAAAGAAACTCGGCACAGAAAGCAGGCAAAAGGATGCTCTGTTTTTCCACTAATAAGCCACTGGCTGCAGGATGACTAGCAAAAGCAAACATCGCATTAGTCAGCCAAATGTTAACCCAGAGCTGTGAGGGTGCAGGCTGCGAACACTCCCAGCCGCTCGGGAAGGTAAGTGCTCCCAGCTGGAGGCACAGCGATGTTTATTTGAAAGACCTTGTTTTACCCCAGTGTCTCTCTCTTGCCCTTTTTTCTTTACTTTGAGCAGCTCAAGGGACCAACTCTTGTTCTTTCCGACTAACGGGGATCTCAGGATTGGCATCCTCTCCGAGCAGCAAATGCAAATCACTCTCTAAGTTAGTGGCAATGACCAACTTAACAGGCCCCACTGCTTTTAATGAGCTGATGAGGGGGAGGAAGAGGCCGAGGCAAGACGAAAAATTACCACCTACAGTCACGGCAGCGCTTTGTGCTGCCCGACTTGCACGCTTTAGAGGATGCTTAGGCTGGTTTGCATAGGGCCTGCAGGCAGGTTTATGAGATTAAAGCCCAGCACACAATAAATAATTTAGCAGCTTACCACAAAAAAAAAAAAAAAAAATCCCACACAGTATCATATAGCTAGGCTGTATGATGTGTACATTCATTTTAAATGCACATCACTTTCATCTGCATGTATCTATTTGATGCAAAGACATGTAACCAAGCGAGAAGGAACAACCGGGAGAGGTGACAGGGTCCCCGGCTGAGGCGCAGGCAGGGGATGACGGACAAACGCTGCTGAAGACATTTGCTAATTATTCCAGGTCTGCCCGTGCTGCTGCCTGCGCTCTCCTGTTTGCATGCGTGTCGGAGGAATCTTAAACCCTTGCTCAGCCAATTATTCCTCCCCCGGCCCCAGCAGGCTGCCCCAGCTGCCCTCAGCTCGGCGCTGACCGGGGGAGCGGTGCAAAGCCCCCTGCAAACCCCACGGGGCTGATGGCTTTGGCACCACCAGTCAGCACCCCCACTTTTGGGGGAATTGCACAGTGTCAGTGCTGTGGCAGCACCCCCAAGGCTGGCAGCAGGCCCCGGAGCACAGCACTGGGATGAGGATTTTAATTTTAGAGAGGGGGAATGGATGTACAGGGAAACCTGCCTGGCAGATGGGAACCACTGCCATGTTTCCTGGGTCCCAGGCCAGACCCTTCTCTGACCAGACCACAGACCTCTTTCAGTGTCCTCAGGGGTGCAAATCACAATGTGCAAATTCAAGTTAGAAAGCAGAAAATTGCAAGCTTGAGTGACACACTCAATGTCAGCTCAATAAAGCTAGTGGCTAACACAAGAAGAAGAATGCAAGCATCCTCACCCTCACAGTACCACCACATTTTTCTCCCCCAGCCACTAAATGTGTCTCCCTCCCTGCCCAATTAGCATCATCCCAGATTTCTTTGAGACCCATCTAATGAACTACCATACTCTTCCAACCTATAGCTAAGGTGACAACGGAGATAAAACCAAAAAGCCCACAACCAAAACCCTAACGCATGGAAAGACTGAATGCATCAGACCCTGGGACAGCATGCGTGCGGGGGGGGGGGCTGGAGAAGAGCCAGGAGAGTTGCTACCATTGCTGGTAATAAGCAGCGGTCACATTCAGACTTGGTGTCTTGTGCTTTTCATCCAAGTCACAGCCAGGAAAGCCTACAGCCCGACCGCAGACCCTAGGGAATGCCCCTGCTGCAAAACTCCCCCGAGTGTTCCTCTCACCAGCCCCCGGGAGCTCCCTACCGCGAGCAGGGGTTTATCTTCCACCTTTATTGCTCAGGCTGGGCTGCCTGCAAAGAGCTCCCTGAAGGCCTGAGAAACGTAGGCATCCGCCTGTCCATGCATCTCAGTAGAAATGAAAAGAGGGTAATAAAAGGCAGGGGAAGGTGGGGAGACTATGCATCATAACAGGCGTAATGGACTAACGCTAATATAGAGACTGGCCCCATCCAATCCACGCCTGTCTGGCACATCCATAAATATCGGGCAGACGTTCAAGTGATGGATTCGCCTTTGCAAACCACGTCGTATTTTACAGCCCTGCTAATGCTGTCGTTGCCCTGGCCGGCAGCAAAAAGCAACCGTAACAACAATGGGTAGTAAACTTGATTGTGGGATTGAGGGAATATTAAAGGCTGCATCAGTCAGTTGCACAAGGGAAAGCCTAAAGGCAAGTCCCATCACAAACCCTGGTGGTACTGGTTTTGCATGGCATTACACTCCCCGGCTGTCCCCAAATCCCAACCTTTTTGCAGCAGCAGCAGCAGCTCGGGCCGTGCCAGCACGCTGGACCGTTCCTGCACATTCCCCTGCCTCTCCCAGCATGTTTGTGTTTTCCACATTCCTTTTTTTGCCTCAAGGAGGCATTTATAGAAGCAACATAGCATGGGCTTCTCACAGTATTTCTTGCCACCCGGGGATTTAAGATCTTACAAATGGACCAAAACCCATGTTATTTTGACCTCTGAGGATTTTAAAAGCCTGCAGAAAAAAAAATAAAAATATATATATAGTGAAGAAAGCATGAACTTCTTGACTCATAAGTAGAAAGGCAGCAGTCTAACACTGCCCTACCCCCCAAAAACCAGCAACATCCAGAACACAGCAACTTCTTCAGATTTATACTCAGAGGAAAGCAGAGAACAGTCAGAAAGCCTAATGCGAATTCACAAAATAGTTTGGTGTTTCCTGACAGTTTTCACCAAGGTTACTTCAAGAAGAAACGCATTGCTGAAGTAGAGGGAAATGTAGCTCTGCTTCTAGCCTGAAACGGAGGAGGAATAACTTCTGCCTCACTTCGTGCTCATAAAGGAAACAATACCTCTTCTTACACAAGCTGTGGGGATTCATTATCTAAATTCTAAATATGTTAACAAAAAAAAAGAAAAGCCACACTTAAGTGCACAAGGGGGGAAAACAGCCTTTTTGGTAACCACGTCCCAGCAGTTACTTTGGTAACTAGTCCCAAAATACACGGACCGATGCACCTCAGAACTCCCTTTGCCCTCACATGTGCTGTTCCCAGCTTTATTCCTGCCCGCACGAGAACTCCAAGAGCACTGGGGAAGGTGAGACACGAGACATTTTTCTGCCTCGAGGCTGCGTGCACCTAAGGGTACGCACCAAGAGACTTCATGTCAAACCTCCCAGGACTTTGCTGGCGCTGAGGGCGGTGCAGGAGCAGGAGGCAGATGCTGCAGGGAAAGCCCAGCAGCGTGTAGGAGCCACTGGGTGCTCCTGCTCCATTCCCAAGGGCAGGAAACCTCCTGTGAAGATCACCAGCAGGACAGGATCACCAGCAGAACTTGTCCTGTGCTTGTGGTGTTTAACACGATCAACAAGAGCTTCTGACAGGGAGTGCCAGGACCGAACCCCAGCGATCAGTCTACGCAAAGAGTTCTTTGAGAGAACCCCCTTTGAGCACGTGGAGCCCCTTGCCTCTGGGGTGCTGCCTGCTGCCAGTGGAGCTGGTGAGATCTCTGCTGAGCCCTGTGGAGAAGGACTTGGACCTACTGGTAGATGAAAAGCTGGACATGAACAGGCAGCGTGCGCTCACAGCCCAGAACGCCAGCTGCATCTGGGCTGCATCACAAGCAGCATGGCCAGCAGCTCAAGGACGGCGATTCCCCTCCTCTGCTCCGCTCTGGTCAGATCCCACCTGCAGCACTGCGTCCACCTGGGGGGCCCTCAGCACAGGGAAGACGTGGACCAGTTGGAGTGGGTCCAGAGCAGGGCCACAAGAATGGTCAGAGGGATGAAACACCTCTGCTATGAGGAAAGGTAGAAAGAGTTGGGGTTCTTCAGCCTGGAGAAGGCTCCAGGGAGACCTTATTGCAGCCCTCCAGTACGTGCAGGGGGCTTGTAAGAAAGATGACGACAGACTTTTTAGCAGGGCCTGTTGTGATAAGACAAGGGGTAATCGCTTTAAACTAAAAGAGATTAGGTTTAGATTAGATATAAGAGATTTTTTTATGACGAGGGTGGTGAGGCGCTGGCACAGGTTGCCCAGCGAGGTGGGAGATGCCCCATCCCTGGACACATTCAAGGTCAGGTAGGACGGGGCTCTGAGCAGCCTGATGTAGTTGGAGATGTCGCTGCTGACGGCAGGGCAGGGTGCACTAGGTGACCTTTAAAGATCGCTTCCAACCCAACTATTCCACAATCTCTGAGGCAGGCTGTTTTTCACGCATAAAGCTGTCCAGCCACTCGCAGCCTTTACTAGCTCCACTTCATTTAGAAACGAATAAAACCTAATTGTTGCACTCCAAAAATTTCAAGCTGATTTTTCAAGGTGCGTGAACCTGAGTGAGAACCAGAGTCATCGCCATCTCATATGCCAAGAAGCAGATTAAAGCAGACTCTGAGCCCACCTGGCTCCATTTCGCAAACATTGCACTTCCTGAACACCTGCCCCTTCGCTCTCCAGCAGCTATAAAAAACATGCCAGCTCCTCTTTTTTTTTCTTATTTTACTTGCTCTGCCAGGCAACAGATAACAGAACTAGTGAAGTAATGTTGGGAGAGGAGGAGGCCAATTTCATGCCTTTAAGAGGTGGTAGGGACGTTCCTGAGCTGCTCAAAACCAGAGTCTGGAGGGACCTGGCAGCTCTGCCCCTTCCCCAGCCCTGAAACACGCGCGCCAGCGATCTCCCCTGGCGTCAGCCACTTTCCGTATTCCCCCGCAGAAATCCCAGTTCGTAAGCAAGATTCCAACTTCTGGCTACTAACAGTAACAAACGTAAGGGACCATCGGGAGTCTGGGGCACACATTTCTGGGATCACAGATTGACAGCATCCTTTTTACACAGATGGAAGCAAAGAGGAATTACGGTCTGAGGCTGGAAAACCTTGTTTATCCCACCTTCTCCGACCACACCAGAGCAAATCACCAGCAATGCAGCAGCAAATAAATATCACCTTATTTCATGTCCTAGGGCAAGAAACAGAGACTTGTTTCTCAGACCTTTCAATTAAACAACTTCTTCAAGTCAAGCAAGAATCATCTGGCATCTTACACCCTTTCTGGGGCACGGAGGTCTGCGCTCCGAGGGTGATGGATGGATCACTGAGTCAGCAAAGCACCGATCTTACAACCTATAGCTAAAACCGGGCACCTCCTTCGGAAGGTGTCTGCAAACGGATGATTTTCATCTGCTCAATAACAGCCTGATGCCCTCTTGGCTTCTCTACACACTGACGCAACTGACTTTTTTTTCCTAAAGTGCTACGGAATGTGTGAGGGGGCGATAATTAAGGATAAATTAAAAGGATGAGATAACCATCCATGGGATGAAGTCAGATAAGGACAGGTTCAGACCTATATTTCATTGTGAAAGACCTATTTTATTCCCACTAATGGAACAAATTAAATCAGCCAAGCTGAATAAAACTATCACATACCAAGATGTAACAACACACTTAAAGTTCGCCTTTCCCCTGAGTGCGTAATCCCATCGGTTATCATCGTCCCTTGCAAAGAGGAGGTTTGCCTTCCTGAAAGCAAGGACAGACATTACACGTGGTGCATCCAGGAATTCCACAGGTTAAACAGGAGCGAGCTTCCAGTCCTGAAAACCAGTTACAGCACTAGGTACTTTTCTGTAGCACCTCTCCTGCAGACAGATCCCCAGCAGCTCTTCACGGGCGACCTTCCATGCCAGTATTGATTCAAGCCATGTACAGCGCAGCTGCCATGGGGCCAGCGCGTTGCCGGCGTTGGGAACAGTGTCCCACGCCCATCTATCCAGGAGGATCAGGTGCGAATTGAGATGCACACACTATCCTTCACCCCGGGGCATCTGAAATAACCAAACCTGGGTCCCTGCCTGTAGCACCGAAGTTTACACTGAAACCAGACAATGCCGAGCGCTTTCAGCTTCCTTTGTAGAGGCAATCCCTGGATGCCGAGCCCAGCCCTCGCCTGGAGAGCTCTAATAAATACACCAGCACCAAAAAACATACCCAACACCTCTGAGCGCCTTCAAGTGCATAGATCAAAG
>JAVJGJ010000035.1:5699103-5709982 GCA_035590215.1 Microhierax caerulescens
GTGCATAGATCAAAGCCTTATTGCCACTGGAGCAACTCAGCTCTGGGTGAAAACCACGTACAACATCACCATTACTGCTTTGCCCTGGGAACCATTGCATGCACCACCCAGGAGCGTAGCCAGCTCTCATGGACACAGGCAAGGGACGGCGAAGCTGCAGGCTCCCACTGCAGGAACTGCCTTTTTCCTACAGCAGGCATAAACAGCGTGATGGTAAAATAATACATAGACAGTGCACTGTCAGACACAGAAGAGACATTTATTTATTCTTGATCACAAACAATGTCCTCCATTGACAAGCTGAATGAAGGGCACTTCACTGATTTATTAGATCTAATAAGAAACAGACCTCTTGGGATGAAATACAAGATTGATTTTTAGTGGTGAGCCATGCTGCTATCCCAGCCACTGTGCTCAACCTGATGAGATGAAACCAGGCATGTACATGGACAGAGAGAGTTGAAACAGCATTGGGCAGGAGAAATAAATGGAAAGATTTGCACAAGGAAGGGGAGATGAAATGGAAACAAGGCTTGCAATATAGCAGCCCTTCAAACTGAGGGTTATTCTCTTCCTGCAATGCTCCTCTCTCCCACTAAGCCTATATATCTTAGCAGAGCAGCAAACTACTTGGAAGTTTACGGGCGACTCCTGTACGGTTCTCGGGAAACCTCCACCATGTCAGACCCTTCCCCTGCATCTGCCTTTCAGAGGGGCCCCTCTAATTACAGCAAGTACAATTTTCACATCAGTCTCAGCATCTACCAGGCAAACCACATTAGCCGAGTTCCGTGGATGCCGTTTTCCATCAGGAAAAAGACAACTAGCACAGCAGTGCTTAGCTTGAGGCCCTATTAATAGCAGTCCTAATTATATGGCTGCAAATTTAATTCATAGCAATGATTAGTGTCAAAATCAAAGGCATCACACATCAATATTGATGGAATTGTATGAAGTCCATAAACAGAACAAGCAAGCTGACACATCTCCCCCCAGCAGTTAGTTGCTGTTAACTGTTGCATTAATGTCTCTTCTAATTTTGCTCGATGAAAACTGTTTTACTGCAGAAATCCACAACTATGAATGATTACATCTTTAACATGAGCCCTTTCCCCCTTGCTTCCCTAGCCACAGAGCCGAGATGCTTTGGAAGGAGAGCTGGACCACCAAGCCGCAGGGCAAACTGCATCCCACGTACCTGTACTTCGTCTGAAAGGTCACAGCATCATCAGCACATTTGCTTCTCATCCACTTAGAGAAAACTGCTGAGAAACAGTGGTTCTCAAAAACAGCAGGCTGCCGGGGTGGGGTAGGGGGGGCTGGGGGTGCAGCCATTTCGCACAGGACATGCACCAAGCCCACCGTGATGCCCCTGCCCAAGGCATGCTTCGCGTGCGGGCGGGTTGCAGCGAGGGGCAGCGGGCTGGCCCAGCCACCCCTATATGAGAGAATTCCTCCTCCAGCACTGGTTTTAATGGAAAATAGATCCACCGAGTCACCCTTCTCCCTTCGACGGTTATGGAGGACAGACAAAGCACAACCCCGTGTCACCAGCTGCGTGAGGAGCAGCTGACCAGCCCCAGCAGGTACAAGCACCCCCCTCTGCCCTGAACTCAAACCCTGACCCCAGCAAACGCTCCGGTTCCCTGCAGGAAAGATGCCAAGTTCATTGTCAACTGCCTTATCTGATATTATCGACTTATTTGTCAGCAGCTCTGGTACCAACACCCCTCCGGTGCAGCGTGGCTACACCGAACACGCAGCCGGGTTGTGCGGACTCCGCGGGTGACCTGCCCAGGCTGCCCACATCAGCCGGACCCCGCGGGGCTCCGAAAGGCACAAAGTGACCTGCCAGCTCCATGCCGCTCCCGAGCCCACAGAACACTTCTTCCTCTACATGTCGGTCCATGCTGGCAGCTGAAGGAGCTGAAAGGGACTTCAAATGTGCCCAGGGAACAGAAAAAGGGGTAGAGCTGGACAACATGGGCTGCACTGAGGAGGGCCTGGGCAGGCAGCGAGGGGTGCCTGGGCAGGCAGGGGCTTGGGGACCCTTCAGCGCTCAGCTCCTGCAGGGGAGAGGCTGAAGCAGCAGCAGCCCCTCTCCCAGGGAGCGTGGCAGGAGTCATTTAGGTGAATAGCTAATGGGAGGAAGGACATCAGTGAGATAACGAAGCATTTTCAATAACGAATTCTCACTGGGGAAGCACAGACAAATTTAAAATACTTCAGAGCTGACTCCCTAACTTTTTTCCTCCAGCTACACTGAAGTTCTCCTTTGAACGCCCAGACAGAGCCATCAGCTTGTTTCCAAAGTAAATCAAGGGCTGTGGGAAAGGGAATAGGTGTGACATAGCTTTCAGACATTAATTGTGTAGGTAGATATGCAAGGTGGAGAGCTGGAGGAGATGTGGCTGTATCTGTGAGTCTCTGGCACTTACAGAGGTGCACACATTTTTACCATCCTCATTTCACATAAGGGCAAGAGGAGATATGGAAATGTTTACAGTCCTGAGCACTCGCTGACTTTGGAACAGGTCTGGTCTTGGAACACACAAAAACTGGAGACAAGCTGCGAACTTCCCACTGGGTCTGCAATGCCTCTGCAGCCAGATCCCGAGAGCCCCCCAGGTCAATGCAAGCTGCTTCCTACGCTTCACGTGCCCTCTCTTAGGCCATGTAAAAACTAATCTCACCTGGCAAATGAGGAAAGATTTATTAAAGGTGTGGACAGGATTGCGCACGAGAGAACACCATCACCCTCAGCCCCATGCAGCGGAGGGTGGGACAGCGATCCCTGCAGCTCAGGACACCAGGAGCCATGGGTCTCATCAGCTGCAGAAACCCCGAGAGATGCTAAATCAGGGAGGTTGGCAGGTACCAGGAAAGCCTGACTGGAGTGAATGCCTAGAATGAATATGCCGAGAGAGGAACCAGTTTTCTTCAAGCCTGGTTACCACCAGCTCAAACAGCAGGTGAAGGACTCCCCGCAGCCCCCTCTCTGGGCAGTGAGGTGGATGGGTGGGAATAGATGAACTTTGCATCAGAAAGGTAAACGTTCAGTAGATTAGCACAAGGAATTAAACCTTGCTGGAGAGACTGCTTCTTCAGTAATCCTACATAATTCATGGGACGGGACAGTAAATACCTACTGTGCAGGCAACAAGCTGTTTGCTTTAACTGCCTCCAAATGAGGGACCTCCCCTATCCCTCCCCCCAAAACACTGCAAACAGCAAGTACCAGGCTGCATGGCTGCCTTGAAGCTTGCTAGCATATGCATTTGCAATATGCTGAGGCGCCTCTTCCATCCATTTAGCTACAAAAATCCCGGCGCTCCCATGTGCCACAGTGGGGGGGGCTGGCAGGGAGGAGAGGGGCTCTGCTTACAAGCCCACTCTCCCCCACATTCAAAATTGCCCCACTGACACTCGAGAGGCACCAGGGAGGCACCTAATTTACTACTACTCAGCACTTGTAAAGTGCTGAATGAATATTAATGAACTGATGTAATTAAAATGATGCAGACATTCAAGTGTAGTATCTGCCTGTCCTTGTATCTTCCTGGATAGATGAGGAAGAAATTCCCTGCTGCTTAAGGACACAAAAAAATTAACAGCCTGCTGTTGATTACATTTGTTAACTCTTTCCCTGGTACCACGAAGCAGCAGAGTCTGCATTTAGCAGGTTCACCTAATGCTGTCATTTATATTTTAGGTTAATTTGAAGGATCTCAGCCTTCCAGAGCAGCATCTCTAAGGCTGGTTTTGCTGGAGCTGGATCAGGCTTCTGCACCCACTGATGGAGGAGCTGGCTTCCAGTGGCAGCTCCAGCTCTGAGGACCAACAAGGGACCTTACACACCTCTGCTCACCCACCTCCAGGCCATTCCCACACTCGATTTAAATATGGAACTCCTGAGAGAGGACTAGTGAGGACCACAACAGATGTATGGCTGGGCCTGACCAGCCTTTGTGCCCTGCTCACTGAAGAGCAGTTCAGAGCCCTCGGTGGGGGCTGGGATCCCAGCTGGACTCCAAAATCCTGTGCTGGGGGAGGAAACCAAGGGAGAGCATCTCTTTGCCCTGGGCAACTAGCCCCTGCCTTTGTGATGCAGAGGGTGAGGAATGTTATCTTCCAGGACCGATCAATCACCCAACTGTCAGAGGGAAGAGCAGGAGGTAAGAGGCAGGGGGAAGCAGTAGGACTTTGCCTGGAGGCTTGGTTTCCAAAAGCAGCCAAGTTAACCCATTCCTATCTCTCCGTGACCACATATCCTGCCACCATCAGCAATTCTGCCATCACCAAAAGCTTTCTCACTCACTTCCACAAGTTGCAGAAGGATTGCTGGGAGACAACTCAAAACTACTGCAAGATTTCCATCAGTGTGGCAAAAAGGAAGAAAGATCCAAAACCTTGGATACAATTTCCTGAGGTTCACTCGTACTCAGAAGTTGCACTTGTCTCTGATCAGACCGGCCCGTTATCGCCCTGATAATTTCTGTGTCAGCCCCACAAACACACGCACCGTAGTTCACGCAATAAAATGCAAGAAACCCAGACAAACAACGGTAATGCTGTAATAACACACAGGCAGAGCGTGCGTGCAAGAGCTGGCACGGTGCCGGGAGCTGTATTGCTCTGCTGCAGAAGAGTGTCGCTGGCTGGAGGCTCAGGAAGGTGCCCTCAGCCCATGCAAGGGGATGCTCTGGAGCAGTGATGCCACAGAGAGAAGGGAACTGTGTGGCTTCGTTTGGTCCCTTTTCCAGGACCACGCAGCAGTTTCTGCTGCACCTTTCCCTAGGCTGGGCACTTCTCTGCTCCAAAAGAAGCTGCAGCAACACCGCTCTGTACTAACAGCGCTGACAGATGAACGTGGCCTCACCAATGCAAAGCTCTCTGTGATGCAAACCCTGTGATTTTTGCTCCTGACTGGCTCCCAGTTCCATGCTGGGAAACATCTGTAAGACACAGCAGCAGCTACACACATCAGAGCCTCCTGAGAGAAATGAAAAATAGAACCTGGCTCTCCAAAGTCACGGAAATAAGCTTACCTTCTTCAGCTTGCCAGTCTTAGTCCCCACGAACACCACGCTGTAGCCGTTGTAGACGTAGGACGCGACAGAAGTCATCCGGTCCCGGCTGGAGGTGAAGAGGGTCACTCCGTCCACCGGCGTCGAGCCTCCCAGGGGCTGGTTGATGTCAAGCCCGCAGAAATTGTCGTCGATGGGGACTGGCTGGAAAGACGAGGTTTGGGGTAGCCGTGAGTGAAGCGCAGAGCGCGGGGCAGCCCCACGCACTGGGGCTCACACGGAGGGGAGCTGGTGGTGCTGACAGCAGGGTGGGAGCCACCAACATGTCACTCCCCCGCCCAGGGACCTTGCCTGCTTCAGTGGCTTGCTCCCTTCACTGCCTGAGGCCAAGACACTCTGCAGCTGCTGCAAAATGTGTTTGGACAGGGCTGAGAAGGAATCCTAACTCCAATAGACACTTCCACTCATTTTCTAAATCTACAAGGTTTCTCATGGGTTTAGCCCTGCTGCATGGCCATGCAGAAACACCCTCCTCCACTCACTCCATGTCCTCTTGACCCAGTTTCCCGAGGTGCCTGAGTAGTACAAGCAGAGAGATGCTCAGCACCCCCACATCTGCACAGGCTTCCCTCGAAGGCCACACAAGCCCTGTGAGAGCACGGCAGCGCATGGTGTGTGACGGGCTCAGGCCAGTCATCAGCCAGAGGACAGCTGGACACGGCTGATCCCACGCCACGAGGGAGGAGAGGACACTGCTGCGCACTGCTGTCTGGAGCAGCCACCTCTCTGGCACAAACAGCCCAGCTCCAGGACAGAGACAAAACTGCTCTGTGTGATCAGGGGGCTGGTGGAAAGCACCAGCCTGGCTGCCCCGGAAAGGAGGGTGAGTGCACAGGGAAAGGCTCTGGCAGCATAAACCACCCGAGCGCAAAGTGGGATGATGCACTCCTGCTCCTTCCACCGCCCAGCTGCGCAGTCTCCTACAAACCACCTCTCTGTGCCTCAGTTTCCTTTCTGCGGCACAGGGAACACGGATGCTGGCTTCTCCCTGGAACACCACTTGCCACGAACGAGGGAAAATTGTTCTGCTGGCAGCTAAGGGTTATTAAGCTGTATTAGCTGAGATGGCTCAAGTGAGTTCGTACGCGGCACAGGCAGCAGGGTGGTGACGTGGGGTGCCACCCGCCATCACGCTGACTGCGATCCACACATTTTCCACAAGGGACATTAACTACCAAACGCTCAGGCCCATTTAGTTGTAACTATGATGGGATGACTCTCCCCTGTGCAAGGCAGCACTCAAGCTTCTCTTTGCTTTCCTTCTTTCATTTCATTTAACCCATGTTTATTTCTTCCCAGCAGCCAAACTTAATAAGCCTGGCAAAAGAAGGCCCCAGAGATTCCCAAGCCAGGAACAACCTGCATTTGAATCAAGATTAAAGAAATCAGCTGAATAAAAATACAAAAGACACAACTGTCATTTGTATTTATCTTGTTAGTTTGTTGATACCACCCTCCTGCTCTGGGAGGAGCGAGAACCTTCCTCCAGCTTCCAGAGCCCCAGGCTGGAAACAGCAAACACCTTCAGCAAACTGCATGCCTTTATTCATCTGCCTTCATGCTACCCCTTCCTGTCACTGCCACCACCAACCCTGTCTGATAAGAACATGAGTTAAAGGGGAAAAGGATTACTGGGTCTCTTCTGTGTTCAGGGAAACTGAGGCACAGAAAGATCAATCTTATTCTGCCAGCTCGTGTTCCGTAGGGCCAGACATTGATACCAGCTCGTGAGGGCTACCACAGCCAGCAGCCCGAGCATCCTTACCGCTTTAGTGCACTGGACGTCTTTGCCCAGCAGCCAGTTGAGCTCCAGGTTGCCTTCCCCCTGGTAGCAGGACTGCAGGCGGTCCTTGATCTGAGCATTGACGGTGCGAATGGGGAAGACGCAGAGCGCAGAGTCGTCGGGTGGCTGATGGTACTGCTTCTGCCCCTTGGAGAAAATGGCAAAGAGGACATCCTCCTGGGCCGTGATGTTGAGGGACTTGGCCAGCACATCTCCTGGCTTGGAGAGGTACGCTGCTTGCAGGAGGCGGTACTCCGTGTCCCCCTTGACGCAGCCAAAGGGTAGAGACACGTAGGAGTGGAACTTGGGGTCATCTTTGCAGAGACGGACGATGCGAGATGTGTAAAAGAGGTCGCTGGCGGAGTTGATGGAGACACCCTCTGGGGTCTCTGGCTGGACAGTCAAAAAATAGACAAAGTTGCCACTGGCAAAACCATAGATGTAGAAGATGTCGAAGTGCGAAACAAGGGCCAAGGTATCTGAGGGGATTTTGATGAGGGATGAGACGAAGTCACTGTGGAGCTCGTAATCCAGCATGGCCGAGGACTCGGGATCCCGGGGAAGCTTGCGGCTGGAGAGGGTGGGGAAATAATCCTGCTTCCCATCCACCGCCGTGCCAATGAAGAGCTTCCCATCTTCACCTTCCGAACGCACGATCACACCGTACATCGTTCCCGTCTTGTTGACGCTGGAGAGGTAGTGCTCCTTTTTGTGCGAGGGCTCCACCAAGATGAAGAGGTCGTCCAGGCGCAGCAGCTTGCAGACCCCCTGGTAGAGGCTGCCGCAGGCCAGCAGCCGGTTCTCAGAGTAGTCAATGATCAGCAGCTTGTTGACGTTGTTGGTGAGGGTGAGGATCTCGCTGCACGGCTGGACGATGAGGGGTGGGTAGCAGGATTTATTGTCCTCCTCAGGACCAGTTTTATGAGCCACCAAAATAGTCAGGTTACCCGAAAGCTTGTAAACCCTGTTGATAGCCCCGACGTAGACTGCCCCGGTGCCTTGGTGGACAGTCAAGTGGTTGAACGTCCAGTCCCGGTTCTCAGAGTGGAAAGTGCTGAATAAGGTGTTGCTGGACACATTTCGGGAGAGCGATGCCAGGAAGAGACACAGCAAAGCCACCGACCAGCCATCAGAGTCCGGTACCCGAGGCCAGTTCTTCCTCTGATCCATCCTGGGAAAAGCAAACTTCGTGCTCCCCGCGCGTGTGCTGTGACCCAGCAATGTCCCTCACATGGTTCTGGGAAAGGAAAAGAAAGACACAGAGCAAAGGATTAGATCCAGTGCGTCCTGCAGATAAAATTCAAAGGAGGCTTTCTAATTACACAATCCTTGAGAGAGAGGCAGGATGTTTCTAAGCTCAACAAGAATTAAGCAGGACTCGTAACTTACTGGTAAACAGTTCAAGCTTGAGGTTTTGCCACTTGGTTCAGCTCTCTGCGTGTTAATTTGTTGTGTGGTTTAGCTGTTTATAATGTACGCTGCTCAGCCACGCGAGGGGATAATCAGCTTCAGCCCAAGACAAAGCCCGCAGCTCACACACCCAACCATCAATCTGCAGTCTTGGCTAGAAGGATACCTCCTGCAGGGTATGTTGTTGGGAGCAACAGAGGAAATAAGAGGTGTTTTCTACCTTTAAATCCTCTATGATTTAATTTGGAAGCCTGAGGAAGAAGTCTCATGCAGGCAAGTTCATTGAGCACATATACACCAAAGCCACCGGCATCTCCCCTCCACCCCTCCCCAGAGCCGGAACTTCTGCAGGTGCTTTTCAGGCAGAACCTCCTCGCAGCCTTCACGAGGTGCTTTACTGCTGGAAAAGCAGCTGCCACCAGCGTGGGGGCACACGGTCAGACCTGCAGCCGGGGACAGACTGCGAGCCTCGGACAAATGTCCCGCTCTAACAAAACTTGCAGGTGATGACTGAAACCTACACAAAGTGACAGCTGGGGAACCGGGTCCAGAAGACCTGACGCCAAAGAAATTGCCCGTACGCCCTTCCCGACAGCGTTGCATAGAAGTCAGAAGTAGGGTCGCCTTCAACTGGCGTGTTTTCACCCACACAGACAAGGCAAGGCAAGACACGAGCTGGAGACCTCTGGCCAAAATCTGTGTAGAAACAAGGCATGAAAGCCAGGCAGGTTTGGTTGGGTTTTTTTTGGTTTTGTTGTTTCTTTTGTTTCTGTGGGTGCTCCCGAAGCACCTAGACCTCATTGAGACCTGAGGGACAGCTGCAGCCCCGCTGACCCCTGGCCCCATCCTGCTCATGCAGGAGGCTGTCAGGCCGAGTTAGGAATCACGAGGCTGGAATTTCCTTAGGAAGCGGGTGTTCACCTTGGAGACACATCGCCTGTGTGAGGCACGTTGACATCAGAGCTTTCCAGCCGCCCTTCCGGACAGCGTGCACACAGTAGCTGTTGAAGAGGACCCTTGTAACCCTCTGCCCGCTCCACCTCATCACCCAGAACCTCTGCTAAGGTGGCAGACTCCCCTATGAACACTAAAGACAATCAAAATCCATGCATTTCCATGTCTGTCTCATCTGAGGGGGATCTGGCTTGGACCATCCCACGCAGGAGGTATCGGCTCAGTTCCCAGCTCAGCACCAGACTTTCAGCATCACCTTGGGCTACCACCAAGCGGCTGGAAGCGATGCCAGCCAAGCACCCTGCAAGGCAGCAAGGACCTGGCTCAGCAGAGCTGCTCAGAGTAGCTGTGGAGCCATCAGAACAACGCTCTGAGGTGGGCACCACGTAAGGCCCCCCAAAACATCCCTACACGGGGGCTCTGCAGCTCCCTTGTCACCACAGTGGCCTAGAGGCCACTGGATTATATCTCATCCTTGTTATCATCTCTAGACCTGACCGTGACTTGTGCTCCTGGCTTGACCTCAGCCTTGCTCAGCACCACAGGTGTGTCTGACTGCCCAGACTCAGAAAAGCATTGCAAAGTGCTCCTTTACCCCAAATTGTGATTCCTTACACGCTCCAGGCTTGGATGATCAAAGGAACCATTTCAGCCTGCCTTGGGGAGAGATGTCCTCTAGCACCTCACGGCACCGCAGGGTCACACCAGCCCTGGGAGGAGGCTGAGGATGAGCCACCTTCCACCCACCCTCTCTGCACCAAGGTCCCATCAGGGCCACGAAGCCCCAAGCGTGCACGCCAGGGAGAAACCTGAGCTGACTTGACGCTCCTGCCTGCCCCGCGCGAAACGCAGGAGGCTGCTCCCGAGCACAGCCCAGGCTGGCTGTCCTCACCTGCGGCCAGCCACCGCTCTGATTGATGCTGATCTCCCTTTTGGTATTTAAAATAATTCACACTGCTGAAACCTACACTGAGCTCATAAGCGAGTGTCACCGAATGGCCGCTCTTTAGGCTTGTTAACGCCGGGAGCAGAGACGGGTGTTTCTGAAAGGTGACAAAGGAGCTCTGTCCCTGGGCTGCACGTCTTGGTGTCACTGACAAGACAGGAGAAAGAGCGGTAATGGGTTTCTCATTCTGCTTAGGGATACGTTTCCCCGGCTGCTTGCTTCTTATTTCCAGTCTCTTAATTTCCACCTTTGGCTGAACGGTTTCTCTCTCTCCCAGCTAGGACGCAGACCCTGCTGCATTCTGATTGTTTGGATCGTTGTGGCAGAAAACAGCTGCCTGTGCTGCGGACCTGAACGTGCCACCACAGCACTGGGGTGACCTCGCCGGCTCTTCTCATTAAATTTCCCACACAAACATCCCACCCACAACTATTCTCTGAATCCAGAATAAAGATTTGTTGTTGTGCCAAAAAGGGCACGAATCAAACATTCCTGAGCATCTGCTCAGAGGAAGGCTCTCTATGCTGCCCACCCTCGTGAGGGCTGCTGGTGACCACCGATGATTTGATATGGCCACCAAGATCTGGGAGCAGCTTTGCTCTTGGATAACGTGGCAGCGCAGCCCGAGCCACCGAGAAGTCCACGCATGTCACTACTGGCAGCGAGATGCCAGCCAGCAGCGCGGTGCCCCCTCGTAAA
>JAVJGJ010000035.1:5717615-5748352 GCA_035590215.1 Microhierax caerulescens
TCATCCCTGGGCACGATCCCTAGGCACCATCCCTGGGCACGACCCCTGGGCACGATCCATAGGCACCATCCCTGGGAATGATCTATAGGCACCATCCCTGGGCACCATCCCTGGGCACCATCTATGGGCACCATCCTTGGGCATGATCTATAGGCACCATCCCTGGGCACCATCCCTGGGCACCATCTATAGGCACCATCCCTGGGCGCAGGGCACCCGGCTGCTCGCCAGCAGCATCAGTCGATAGCGCAGATGCCAGCGGCTGACAGCTTCTAGTTACTCGCATCGTATCTATCCATGCAATATTCAGCAGAGCTAATAATTATTCATCACTAATCACTACAATAGAAGAATCATAGGCAGTTATTTAGGAATGAATGTTTCCACTCAGTTATTACCTGTGACAGTGAAAGGAAATATCAAATAGTCAAACCCACATGTATATGGGAAGCTGAGTGAAAGATCAGTGGGAATTTAACCAGCACTTTACGCTATTCTTCTTCTTTAGAAGAACCTTGTCAAATAATTTTTTTCCCTCTCTCTGCTGTTCATAATACCTTCTTGGAAAATTAAAAGAATTTTTCTTTTCCTAATGCACCTTATCCTTTCCCATCCTTAGATTTTCTCATAAATGCGAGCTTCGGTTCCTGCCTCTGTATCCCTCTGTTTGAACTGAGCTGAAATTAACTCAGAAAGAAAAAAAACAAAAAACCTTTCTAAAACAAACTCTGTTTTCATTAAGTGCAAGGGCAGGAGAACAGAAAGTCTCCGAATCCTGAGTTACAGAATGTCTTGTTACTGTCAAAACCACAATTGCCGACAATGTCTCTGCTGAAGTTGTGTCAGAAATTCAAGGTGCAGACAATGTGCCATTTTTAATCACCTTCCTACAGCTAAGAATTGCCTCAGCTGAAATAACGGGGATCACACAGAGAAGAGCACAAAATTAACTCTGCATAGACACCAGGAATATTTAGTGATCTTAAACCAAAATGTGACATGAAGTTATTGGTCATATTGCCCCATACCCGGAAGGTAACTGGATCACTTTTTCCTAGCCCATGGCTTCCTTTGGCTCCATAGCACGACCACCCAAAGGCTACACATCATGCAGCTCCCATCTCTTTTTTTAAAACAAATATTAACTGCATCCTCACGTTTCACTCCCAGGGCTGTACCTGTCCCTTCGAATGCACTGCTAGGAGCAGAGAGAAGTTTTCTACCTCAGTCACAAGCAAAACAAATTGTCCAAAGAAACATCATCTGAAGAGGTTGTCAACGCTCTGTGGTACTCTGGTCTTACCCTGAAACACAACTATTTTCAAAAGCATCACCAAAGTGATTTGTGAGGCCATCACCATCACACAGAGCTGGACAGAGGTGCCAGGAGGGACACTGGGACTGGCGGGTGCCCAGGAACAGGGGTCAGGGTCCTTCCCCAGAAACGGGTCATGGGACTGGGCATCCATCCTTCGCTTTTGGAAACGTTACCTGTCCCACCTACAGCCCCACGATCCAGCTGTGCTGCCTTGGCCCCCAGAGCAGCCCCGCCAGCTGCCGAAGCCATGCTCGAGGCTGGGAGCAGCTTTGCTGGAGCCTCGCAGGGCTGTGGGGGCCGGGCTGCGCCGCCACCCCCGGACTGTGACTGAGCGGGGTGAGCGATTACAGCCCATTGCATCAATTATTGACCCTCTAACGAAGGAGTCTCCGTACAGCTTTTGACATGAAACAGAAGACCAGCGCTACTCCAGCCTGTCACATCGAGAATTTACAGCTTAATGATTTCCTAAGGGCCAAATCCTGTTCTGACACGAGCGCGCCTGCTTCGCCATCGATCAGAGGCACGTTCTCTGGCGAGGAAGGGACGCTTCCCTGCTCGGGGGGAACTTCTGAGCTGCACACCAGCACCAGCCGCGCCTGGTCTGTCTCCAACTTGCTCCTTTTCAGTGGCTGAAGCAGATGCAGCAAGAAGGACAGCTGTTTTTCCTGTCCTAGGTTTGCCTGCGTTATTAATTATTGACTAATGACGCAGCTACGAACAAACCCACTGAGCTCGAGGCGGCCTTTGAAGAGTTCCTGACTCTGTTTGTTCTAGTAACAGGGGAAAAAAGTCTTTACTGCTCTGAACTCCAGACGCACCAAGGTGCATCGCCAGCGTTATTCCAAGATGCTGGTGATCAACATGGTCCCATTTCCCACCACTTCCATCCCAGGCTGTCACCAGTGAGCCTTCGAGGCTGATTTCAGCATTTTTAGCACCCATGGCTAGGAGATTTGCAGAAATCCTCAAAAATTGCAGCAGGGCCCATTGTGACACAAATGTCCAGTTCTTAAGAGACAGGTATCCAAAGGGAGAGTTTTTAACAGCTGTAACCATAGTTTTCCAAGACCCCTGCTCTAAATACCTGCATCTGAATTTCCTCGGGACCTGCTGAGGTTTGTGTGCAGGGATCCCATTTCCCCAGCACACTGAGGGGGTGTCCTGGAGAAGCAGCATCTACACAACTTAGTTATTCATGTTGTAAAGCCTGAAAGGTGGTCACCGTGATTAACAAGCAGTTTTAGCTATAAATCTCCCCAGCACACTCATTGCAGCGTGTTCATTGGAAATCTTTAGTTCCTTCATCATAAAGAAATGAGTATTTCAGACTCCTTGTCCTAATGAACATAAAATACGGAACATATTGTCAAACACACTGTGGCTCTGCCTTTTATTCTACAATAATCTTTTTAATTTTTCTGTAGGCAGTGTGTATTACTGACAATACAAAACTAAATTAAATGCAAGTCTAAATCATTTTAAACCCTAATTTCATCTCTTTTTTTCCCTCTTGTCTGAGGAGATTGAGGGGTTTTGCCTGCATAATGGGTGGGAGGGGGGTGGAACTGGAAATCCTTTGATTTGTGGGTCTGTGAGTGTTAATCTGCTACTATGAATTCTGCAAAAGCGTTTTGCAAGTGACTGAGGAATGTGGAGCCTGAAGTCTGCTTATTGTTTCATACTCTTTTCAGTATTTCTTAGGAGGTTTTTCAGGAAAGGGAGGAGAAGGAGGTCAAATGCAAACTCAGGAGTCTCTATAAACTCCTTCCTCGTCAGGGAGTTCAGCTGCAGCCAAAGGCAGAACAGGTACAGGTTCATTTTAAAAATTCTTATTATCACTCTTGCTACAATCATAAAGAATACAGGCTGCCAAATGATAAAAACCAACAAAAAAGATGACTTCAAGTGCACCAACCTTTTAATTTATGCCCTAATTTAGCAGGACACCATTCCATCTAATCTGCTCCTCCAGAATCTCCTTCTGGCCCTCTCGGCACACGCGTGTGTACGTGTGTCGGGCAGGGCTGCATGAGGGAAACACAGTTTCATACCTCCAGGGAGATGCTCTGCTGGAGCCCAGGCTGGCCAGGGGGTCCCCTCTCCCACCTTTGCCCATCACATCTCCTCTGCAGAGCAGTCTGCCCCGAGTCAGACAAGATGTCTCATACAGAGTGGTTCATTCCGTGTAAGTGGTGCTTGCAGAAGGATCTGTGGTTTAATTGATGTATTGGATCATGTATGATAAGTGTATCCAGGGAGTTTTCACTTCACAGGCAGATGTATAGAGAGGGACCTCCTCTGGTTCCTTTCTTTGCCTCAATACCCAGCAAGGGGGCCCAGGAATATTGGGGGATTAATGTCACAACAGAGGGAGAAAGTCTGCCATTCAATCTATTTAAACATTTTATTCCACCAGTGCACCAATTAAACATTCTCTGTCTGAAGAGACCATGGATTAAAGCAATAGCAACGTTGAAAAAAAATAATAATCTCTTTGGAGATCTGTCTATGCATAGATCTTTTCTCTTAAATGATCAAGGAAAATATATGAAATCGGGGGAAAAAAAAAAAGACCTTTCAGAAGTAAAGTTTAGGCCTATGTGAATAATTTCTCTCTTCCTTGTCTGTGCTCCCTTTCATGAGCTTCTTTTCCTTTCACTGGCACCTTCTCCCTTGCAGCCCATTTGCATTGCCTTAATGAAGGGAGCTGGCAGCGGCGGCAGCTCCGCAGACGGCTGCCTACTGCCCTCGGTGGGGTCTGCACGAAGCGTTTCAGATGCTGAACCCAGGCGCTGGGGGCTGGGAGAAGGGGATGAAACCACCCTCTGCCCCAGCACGGACAGCCCGAGCTCGTGCTGGGATCAAACCTATGGCCACAAACCAAGCCAGTCCCGCTTACACCCAGCCCAGAAGGAAACATCGGGTTCCCTCCAGCGAGAACCCCGAGAGCTCTCCCAGGTGGTCTCTGCTGAGCTGGTGGTGTCTGCTCTGGGTTTAAGAAGTTTCCTCCTATTAAAATAGGCCCAAAAGCATCATTTCTTTCATCCCAAAAGGCCACACGAGGTGGTGGTGATGGCACCTCCCTGGCGGCAGCCTGGTGGGCAGTGTACCCTTGCTGACTGGGATCTGTGGTGAGGTACTGGGGAATAAGAAAGCACAACGCGCCTGTCCAAAGCCCTGCGTTACTCCCGCGCCGTGACTGACACCAGAAACACTACCATGTGGTTCGCAAGCTGTGCACCTGCTGGTCATCTATTTAAGCAAAGCAGCTCACAATTTCAAATTGATAGGAATGGACTGGAACAAAAAAAAAAAAAAAAAAAGCGACCAAATGTATTATTTTTCCCAACTCAAATCCCTCCGTGACTGTGCCAAGACCTACTTCCAGCTCCCCTCTCTTTATTTGGATAAGTGGAAGGTTTAAATGAGAAAGTTTTCCTTGGCAAATATTTATTGGCAACGGGATCCGACCAGTTAAATATACCCAGCCCAGACAAAAGGAAAAGGCTGTTTCTAATTACAAATGCTCGTATTTTTCTATTCCATGATTTCCAATGTTGCTCGAGCCAGAGGTTTAGCTCAGGGAGAGGGGAAAAGGGGCAGGGGGAAACCAAACACGCAGATTTGCCGTTATCTGACGGCCATCTCTGAATTCCTCAGCACTGCTGGCACGGCAGCATCCCCAAGGCGCCACCTCCCATGGCATTTTCAGGGCTCGAATCATTTCAAGTTGCTCGTGGTCACTCCAGGCACAAGCCTTGGAGCAGTTCTCGGTCGGGTGGGGTAATTCCCATGGGAGCGGAGCCCCCGCACCCCTCGCAGGGGGCAGCGGCACGTTCCCCACGGCCCTTCCCTCTGCCACCCCTCAGGATGCAGAGAGGAACTGAACTCCTTAGCCTAGAAGTAATTCAAACTAAATTTAAATCAGAAGAAGCTCGAGCAGACTACCCATAAATCTGAATATCTTATCTGCAGATTATTACATCACTTATTTCTTCTGTGGCGTTGGCCGCCAAGTGTGAGAGATACTGGGGACCCATTTAGCGGTTACGGCACTTGCCGTGGACAAGTGAGGATTTACTTTCTGCTAAAGAGGCTTGAGAAGCATTTCTCCAACGCGCTGCCCGGGCGCCTCATGGAGGAATCCCAGCCGGGTGGCTGAGGAGCTCTGGGCTGTATTTCATTACAAGGGATTTCTCAGTGAAAAGCAGAAGAGACGACACCACTGTCCCTTGCAAGCAGTAAAGAAACGTAAAGTCATTAACAAATACAAACAAAAATAATAAAACAGAGCCAGAAAACCTGAATGTGCTTAACACTGAAGAACAAAAGAAATGGGAACCATTTGTCACCTAATAAAGGAACTGGAAAAGAAAGTCTTTGACGGTAAGGGAGGACGATTTGCTCTCATGGGCCAGTGAACATCCAAATATATACAAGCTGTTCGCAGCAGACTGATTGCAGCTAGGCCATAATGCTATTGTACATGCTCTAAAAAAAAAAAAAGGGGGGGGGGATGTGGCAAAAACCCCACTACCACAGAGAGGTACTTCAGAAATAGATCATGGTCTATTCATTATTTCAGTGAAATCTATTTTCCCCCTCTCTTTATTGCCATGTTTTCTTTTATGTTAATTTTGCGTCTGTTTAAAGTTGAATTCCTTGATCTGCAACATCTTTAGCTTTAATTTTTTTTCTTTTCTCCTCTTACCAGGGAAATGAATTCAAATAATTTGCATTTATTGCAGAGAACATACAGCCTCATCTGTAGCCTTTAGTCTGACTGAATTGCTTTTCTGCTTCACAAGGCGCATAGTGTAAGCTGGGCATGCCCCCTCGCCACCCTCCTACAGCCGGGAATTATCTAGTTGGCACTTCCATGTTTCTGTAATGTTTATCATATTGATCACATATAAAATAAATAAGCAAAATTATATTATTGGAAGCAATGGTCTGATGAACCTATGGACCAAATCAATCACTTGGCAGAGACTTACAAAAAAGCAGCTGCTTGCTCACAGCCATTTCCAAAGTCAATTTTCCCTACAAATAAGTTTCTCATCAACCTGAGCACCCGAGAGAGACAATGTGCCCTTCCACTAGACCTCCTTTGAAACTAGGTACATAATATATGGATGCTACACCAAATCTAACTTCTTTATAACTATATACTTCCATTTCTTTCATTAACTTTAAAATCTTCTTTAAAAAATACTGTATTCATTTCATGGATTTAGCTTAAGGAGACCCAAAACAGCCAGAGAGCATCACGACACATGAAAACAGAGCTGGCCTCAGACTAGCCCTATTTGTTTAAATAAATTTGTAAAAAAACTATGGATGTAAATACAGAGAACGTGCACAGCTTGTATTACGTTGTCTTCTGTTGTGGTACACAGCAATACTCTTCCCAACCCTATATGGCAAAGGGATAACTTCTGGAAGAAAGGGAAGTGGAGACCCAGATTCAGACAATATGAAAAGTGACCTCAGCAAATACAGCATTAAAAAATTAAGCTTGTTCCAAGTGGTTCGCTGCAGCTCTAAAGCCCCCAGTGCTCCATTTCTCCACCAGCTTCCAGCACCACAGTCTCTTCCTGGCTCTGGAGCAGAGAAGATGAAGATCGCTACGAGGGATCGGAACGGATGGCGGGGAACCCTGACGGGGCGGCAGATCCCCGAAGAGAAAACACACAAAAGTGTGCGCCTATGTTTAAGCACCAGCATTCTGTTATCTCCAGCAGATGCTGTGCTGCCTTGGTGGCTAGGGATGGACCCAAGCACGCGGCCGGCAGTGAGGGTCCGGACCGAGAGGCCGAGGTGGGGGCTCGTTGCCCCCAAGTGTTGCCACTAGCTGGGACCCACGGGGCGGCCGATGCCACCGAGGCAGCAGTGCACAGGCTGAGGCTGATCCTTTCCCAATTCTTGTAGCAGCGTTAGCAGCAGCAGCAGATGCTGCTGCAGTCAGATGGAAACAACACAAGGAACTTCCCACATGGCGTCTAGTCAAAGAGAAAAACCGAGGATCGGCTAGAGGCTGGCTGGGGATGGAGGGGAATCTCACTGTGGGAAGCAGGCGCAGCTATTTTCAGGTCAAGCTTTCCCTGCTGCAGTGTCACGTACGCCATGGTCCCAAAGCACTCGGGGGGCAGCACGAGGACCTGGTCGTACCTCTCCAGC
The DNA here is from genome assembly GCA_035590215.1 of Microhierax caerulescens. Classification (NCBI taxonomy): domain Eukaryota; kingdom Metazoa; phylum Chordata; class Aves; order Falconiformes; family Falconidae; genus Microhierax; species Microhierax caerulescens. The sequence goes on from JAVJGJ010000035.1 coordinate 5,725,117, forward strand.
CGAGATACAGCAGCTCTATTTTGTTGACAGAGAAGCAAACGATTGAGGTGGGGAAGTGACAGCAGGAGGGGATGCAGACAGGAGAAAAGTCTGAGTCTTGGCAATAATCTCATAGCATATTCTGTGCCTGTAATCTGTCTAATGCCACGGGATTCACATTTCCTATAACTTCCAAGTTGACACATTTAGAGGTAGCATTCACAATACCTCAAGTGGCGATATCTTGGCCGTAATCCTCCTTTCCTATCTGTCCCTTTAAACCTGGAGTATCAGCCAGCGAACCATGCCAGAGCCTTTACAGCATCACTGAGACCCAACCCCTCTCCCCTGGTGTCAACCTCCCACTGATGACCTTGGTTCCCTTCTCATACAGTCCACAGTGAAGGAGAAGAATTCCATGAGAAATCGGCGTGATCGGGGAAAGACTCAGACTTATTGATTCCAGTATCAGATGTACACAATAGCTGTAATTAAACACCGTGTAGGCTGTGTACTGGTTGTCTGCCCTTGGGTTTATTCCATGAATAAACTACAGACAGACAGACTGTTCCCCCAGTTGTGACTGCAGGCTTATGGAGTATGAATAAATTAATCAAGCCTACCTTTCTTCGCAGGAAAGCCAATCAAGCTGGCTTTTCAAAGTATAACTGCTCAAAACCTTGCATAAAAAGGGGAAAAATACAGCTGGGACATACACATAGGCTTTTTAACAGCTGTTTGTAAATATGTCTAATAATTCATCCTGTCAACATGCTCACTTTTCCATTACAAGGAAATATTCGTAAATGGTATTCCCAGTGCTGATGGATCCATTTCCTTAATGAAATACACACAGTTTACTTTACAAAGTTTAATTGCTCAAAGAACGGGTGTCAGGTTTCTTTATTCGACCTGCGGTACTGAAACCCTTCCAGCTCACATCTACAACAAGTAAAGAAGTTAATGGAGCTTCTGCAGCAGTGGCTTAGTAGCTAAGCCACCTTTAAGCAATAATCCTAGCAAATATAGTTGGAGATGCTGGAATCTCCTGCCTTCTAGGAGTATAGATGTTAAGTAATAGGAAATTCAGTCCTACTAATTGACTGAGCAGGGGATTTCTATAGGGAATGCCTAGAGCATTGAAATCAAGTCATTGATTATATTTCTTAGATATGAATGTCTGCAGCAGGACTGTGCAGAGCAAAGTGCTGAGCTGGAAAAGGAACAAACTGGATGAGAATTCGTCAGGGCCACATAGGGATGGGGTTATGTGGGCTAAATCGTCATATCAGCAACACCCCCCCCAAATTTCTGATGTTTGTCAGCTGATACCTTTCATCCATTAAATCTGTCATAAATAAAGCTGAAATTGCTGGACTGCCTCTGTAGCCTTGACTCCGAATTAGCAGAGGGACACCCCACATTTTCCCACCAGCAAGGTGCCTGGATCTCATCAGGAGTCTCAGACCATGTAAACCCATCCCCAAACGGGGCAAAGCACAGAACTGATGGCATGTTTTGGCAAAAGAACCACCGTGCGCAGGACCTGCACACTGCAAAGCTTGTTTGTACCAGCGTTTCTGGCTAACATGGTCCTCAGCGCACGCATCTTCCCAAAGATGGAAATGGTAAACTACGTACACACTCTACTAATGATCCAATCTGACCCCAAGCAAATGGAAAAACATTTAAATCAAAGCCTGAAATAAATTGCTGAGCCAATAGTGGTGGTGTGATTTTTTAGAGACATTCAGAAATGTCACTAAAAGCTAAACCAACTCATTTAAGCATGAGTTTCTGTATGCTAATATAGAAAATGGAAAGAAGCCTCAAAAATATTGTGTGCTTTTGACATCAGGCAGGAAGGTTAGCTGGATGCCAATACTTAAGCACGATCAATCATTTCCAAGAGTAGTCTGAGCGCGTAAGCAAATCTCCCTGCATGCCACAGCAGCTTCACATTACTGAAGTCTCTCCAGTTATGTCAAAATAAGCTGAAGACTTACTACTGACTTAGTCTATGAGGTGTACGAGGGGAGCACGGACACAACGGATTCCTCATTAAAATGATATATTATGCATGAAGTCAGATCCTGACCATGGCATTTCCTGGTCCTGTTCATGACCTCTTAGCTGGACTCCTGTAAGTTTTTAAGATCATGTTGAGACCAGAAGAAACCATAAGAAAACGTGATTTTTCTTTCCCCTCCCCTGCACTTTTGTACTGTCGTGTCATGGTATTTCACATTGGAAAGTACTATTGTCAGAATAGGTCCAAAAAAGCGTTGGGATCTTGCAGGACAAAGGATGATATAGAAATGTGGGTTCTTTCTTTCCCAGAAACTGCACATTCCCTGTTTCTGCCTTGGGGTGGGCTCGGGAAGGGATGAAAGCCGAACGGTACATCCACATTCCTCTCGTCCCCTGAGCTGGGCAGGACACGTCTCCTCCGCTCCAGGACCAGCACAGTCTGTGTTGATGAGGTTCTCCTGCTGCAGCAAGACCCGGGGAGCCTTGTGGTACAGTGACAACCATGAAACGCCTAAGTAGCCATAGATTAGTTACAGTATTTAATCAATTTGTGTAACATTCACAGAGCTGTGAAAAGCCTCGATGAAGCTCCTGGGCACACGAGTAGTTCTGATGTACTTTTCAGCTAAACACAAGAGCCAGCTTGCTGGGTGCAACGGTGGGGAAGCATCTCCTCTGGCCCTGGCTGCTGGGGAAGGACAGTGTCCCACAGCACATCAGTTTGTCACGTAGGTAAGTCTAGCACGGGGATACCTACACCATAAGTACAGGGGGAACGTTCCGGTTCCAGCAAATAAATATCCATGTGCTGGAACTGTGGCCCTGGGGCATGTTCCCCGCATGCGGTGAAGCGGCTCCCTCCGAGCCCTGTGCAGACCCTGCCGAGGGGTGGCCGTGTCCCTGATGGGGTCCAACCACATCGTCCCCCTGCTCAGCACCGGCCCTTACGCAAGAGGAGGGAGGTGATGGATGAGCATCCCCGAGGGGCAGCCCCACAGCACAGCCCAGGGACTTGCTGCTGAAGGAGTCTGCAGCGGGAGGGGAAGGGATCGAAGCCTCCACAGCAAAAAAAGCTGGAGGACTGTGTATTAACCAGCACAGCGGTTGTATCAGGGAATAAAGGTCTGTTTGTTTTTACTTCTGTCTGACTCCAGCAAAGCAGAAGCTGATCGTATGTGAAAGAGCCAGGATTTGAACAAGATCTCAGACAATATAAAGGGCAAGGCAGAGGACCCTGCAGGAGGAAGACTGACGCGATTTTATTCCCAGATGCCCAAATGGAGGCATTCTCTGCTGCTTCAGATGTTCAGGTCAGGGGAGGACAGATAACTGAATCCCCTTTTGTACCTTATGGGGTTTATGACCCTTGTGTAGCCCCTCTCCGAAGGGGACAGACTATTTTTCTATGAGCCCTCATAGAAGTACATAACAGAAGCAAAGCTTCATCTTTTTGAAATACCAAGCTGCAAAGGCTGGCTCTGTTTCGGTTCCCAAAAAAAGGGTGTGGGATCCTCCCAGGACCTGGCTTCCAGCCCACCACAGCAAAGCTGGCTGCGAAGCAAGGTGCCGCTCACAGCACTCACGTCCTGCAGCTCAGAAGCTCCGGCTACAGCCTGAAATAAAGGATCCAGTTCACATATTTTTGAAAAAGAAGTGCCGCTTAAGGCAACCAGCACAGGAGGCAACCTTGGCTGAAAGCACCGAGCAATCCTCCACCACCGGCTGCAGCGACAGATGCCGGTGGCTCTGCCTCCTCGCAATGATTTGTATGAAGCGGCGCGGGAGCCCCTGCCAGCACCCACATCCACGCGATCCGGGAGGAGCTGGAGGGGAAGGAGCCGGCCAGGGGGATTTTTGGAATGGCAATCTATAAAAGCCACCTGCAGCCCTCGCAGCATGGGCACGGGGCAGCGCGGAACTGGACGGTCTGCTGAGCCCTGGGAACTGCCCAGTGAGGCTTCACTCGCCTCTTGGCGTGAGGGGGCTCCGCAGGGCTCCCCCGGCTGCAGCAGTGCTCAGCACCCTGCTAGAGCTGGGGGGGCGGTTTGCTTGATAAGCAAAACCACCTATTTCCCTCTTCCCCTGCTCTTCCCTTTTGTCCCATTCCTCTACGCTAAAGTGACACCAGCCTGCAGAAATGAGGCGCATTTGGCGAGTCACAGAGCAGCAAGGAAAAAACCCCAAACCAGCCCCAAGCGCTCTCCGGTTTGGGCTCCCAGATAATCAAACAACGCAGCCACAAAGACAAACACACACTAATGCTGGGCTGGGTGAGAGCATGTGACAAGATGGATTTTTAAGCCAAAAAGTATCTGTTAACAGAAATCCTGCTGGCTCTGTGAGATCCTGGGAGCCCCTCCTCAAACAGGCTCCCCCCACCAAGCAGGGCAGCAGGAGTGCCCCCAGCCCCCAGCGCCCGCATCCCCGGAGCCAGGCTGCAGAAGCCCAAGGACTCTCCATCTGCTGCTGGAGCACAGCGTCACAGTTCAGTTGCACGTGAAAATGGGCTTTCAGGCTCCAGTCTGATCTTCAGGCTCATTCTGAGGCAAAAGACAAAGGGCTGGAATAACAGACGCACCACTTTTGCCCTCGTTCGGTGGGCACCGAAAGCTTCCTTAGGTTTACAGGGAGGCAGTAAAGCCTTCCAAGTGCCTGAACACTTGTGTCGATCTGTCCCCAAGTATCAGACTATGCTGTAGGCAAATACTGCAATTTCCCAAGGAACCTTTTCATCCATTTTTTATATGGCTCACTTTCTTCAAAGGCAGACTGGGGCTGGATGTGAGAAGGGAAACTAATATTTCACTTTCATTGTGTTGCATTTTAATACTGAAGTTTAGCACCTGGCTGAATGCTGCCCCAGTTTGCCAGGGAAGACATCAGGAGTCAGTGGGTAACTGAGATCAGAGTCATTAGTGCAGAAGAAGACAGAATGTGGTTAACTATATGAAAGGCTATTCATTTTTTTCATTTTTATTTTAAAATCATCAAGCTTGCTGTTTGATCCTTCCCATATGGCCAAGTAGTTGTCCCATACGAACAAGGCAGGTGGTTAATTAAGAGCTATTTTGTTTTACCAAATAATTCAGGGAAGAAAGAATGAACTGAGCATGAATGGTGATCCCTAACATTTACATAATTTAGCTTAATTTCCTCGGGACTTTAGCAGGGATGACAGATGACTAGTCTCCACCAGGAAAGCGTTCCTCTGTGGTAAAGCAGGGATAAGGCTGGTAGTAGCTTTTATCTTTTTGGCTCTGGTTCTGTATAAATTACTGTTCAGTCTGAGCAAAGCTTGTCTTGGTGGCATCATATCATATCAAAAGACAGACGTGGCAAGCACACTACCCAAACAGAGGATTATTGCAGTGGTGACTGGCAATGCAGCTTGGCAAGCTGCAGACACGCGGTCCCGCTCGGCGCCTGCGCGTGGGCTGGGTTACAGCACACCCACGCCTTTGCAACGCCTCTGGCATCGGGTACCACATGCACCTTGGCCTCAGAGCAAAACAAACAACGAGATGGTCCCCAGATGTGAGTAACCTGACTTCAGCACAGCTAGGAGTGTTTACGCCAACTGAGGATCTGCAAAGCCAGGAGCAGCCAAACATCCTCGTTCCAGCGATGCTCGAGCCCCGCTGGAGCGTGCACTGCGGCTGCTGGCAGGGAAAAGGTGGATTCGACGCAAGGGGTTAAAAAGCTTACAGCGTGCTCCTGCGAGTCATGCAGCTCTGTTACAGGTTTGCCACTTTCCATCTTGGAAAGCTGGACAACTCCATCAAGACTGTTTAGTCGAAACAAAGCCTCACCAGTAAGAGTTCAATCCCAAGAGGACACGGAAGTTAATTACAGTTTTGGTCAATCTGCAGTTTCCCCTCCCCTAATTTTATTAATTTCATGCAAAGTTTCAGTTGTGGGTAGTATGTCAGTCTGGGAGGTTATCTTCTAGCGAGGAAGCTATTTCATCATTTAAAAAAATGACTTTGTTTCTGGCTCATGTAACAGTTTAGATTAATGTCCTATCTCTCCAGTTGAGGAGCCTCAGTGTAGACCCTTTCCTGTTAAACTTGATCAAGAATGAAACCAGTCTTGTCTCGATACAGAAATTAGTCTGTACAGTCTATGTTGTTAAAAATTAATTTTACCTGATGGCTCCTCAAAGCTAAGTGAAACACAGCCAGGAGTCATGCTGAGCCCTCCTCCCTATCTCTACCTTCCTCTGCTCTCATGTTTCCTTTCTCATCTTCATCACTTCTCGTCTCTGTTCATTCATTTGAAAATGTTTTGGTTTTAATTAAACTCATAAACAGGTAAAAATAAACATGGAGAAAAGAAAGATTAGAGTTAGTCCGTATGAGATATTTTAGAGAAATGAACAGAGCTATCTACATACCATATCTACAGAGCTCATCAGGCTGCAATTAATTCAGCAACAGTTACACCCCATGTGGGTTTTCACATTGCGCTTTTCCTCATGCCACAAATTTGTAACCTCCTTCCACCCTCAAAAAGTCTCATTAGCTTTAACTCTGAGCAAAATAAATCTTGCTTGACCCAAGCATTGCTTTCACCTTTGCGCAGAATTTATTTCTCCTGCCTTTCTGCTCAGCATCTGCTCAGCGTCACCACAGGCTTCAAGCATGTGGCTGGGAATCCACGTTCTTGTTTTTTTATCGCTGCCTCCATCCCTGCTGTCTGACTTATGATGGGCCAAGAATGACTTCGCCATTCTCATCCTCGGCTTGTTCTCTTGTAAAATGAATTCTAATTAATAAATGTCGGTATGTCAGCTTGAGTTCTTCAGATGGAAGGCAGTAAAGATCTACACGGTGCCATTAATTTAGAATTAGTTTCAGAGACATCATTTCTTTAGTTTTATAACTGTCTATCCCTTCACCAATCCATCTCTACACAATTTTACGTCATGATCATTTACCAAAATATCCTAGAGGCTGTTATATTTTAAGCCTTTTCCATTTTTCTTCATGGACGCTCTGATTTAGGATGTGGACTCTTGGGAAAGACAGATTTGCCCGGCACTGAATGGACTCGCTGTCAGGCAAGAGGTTGTCTTCTTTAACCCTGCAGGGGCCACAGCAAGATACGGTCCTACGCAACCAGACAGCATACTGCAACTGGTTTTTATCAAAGTCTTGATCTATAATTAATCTTAAGATGTTTTCCCTTCTTATTCCCCTTATTCACCCCTCCAAGAACGCTACAGTACGTATATCCCCTTGGGGAACTGGAGAAGTGCTGCAGTTCACGGGGAATAACTTTAAAGAACTGAGGACAAGGAAACGGAAGCACACAAAGTTCTCTCACTTATTTCTCAGACTTGCTTGAACCAAAGCAGTAAGATGGAAAAATCATCACACTAATGCAAATAAACAAAATCACAGCAAATGTTGCTGACGTTGGGTAGGTAAAACGCTGCCAGCAGGAGCCTGTTGTAGCTGTTCCCTTTGACAGCGGGTTACAGCAACTGACTGAGCCTATGCTGCTGCTGTTTCCCCTGCTTTTGAATATGACCTTCTGTTTGGTTTTTAATAAAAGAGGTTTAGGAAAATAAATAAAAATATTTCACGGGAAGTTTAGTAGCCAGAGAACCCGCTCATGTATTTAAAGAAAAGCCAATTTATCAATAACAAATCAGTAGATCTTTTTGCAGAAAACCACCCAGCTCTCCCCAACATGCTCCCTCCGCCCCCAGCTAACTGGAAATACTCCTTGCTGAATTAATGCCAATATTCCAATTTATTTATTTATTTTTAAATGACACCCCGTCCCTCTAGTTCCTACACAAACTGCTTGTTGAAACTGGCCAATTTCCGCCAAACGTTTAAATTGTCTCCTCACTCCCCAACCCACTGACCCCTCCGCAAGGCGCTGCTCAAGCCGGCTGCGGGGGAGCATTTTCCAAACAAGTCCTCGGGCAGGACCGAGGGAGAAGCCAGGGGATCTGAAGATGGAAAACTGTCCCGCCCCAGGCTCCTGGCCTTTGGAAAGGTAAAGTTTCAACACGAAACCCTCCGTGGAGCGCTCCAACGTACGGCTGTGAGAGCAGGAGCTCCCGATGCCGCCCGACACTCTGCTGGGTCCCAGCCACACCGATGGGAACACAGCAGCCTTGTCATCGCCTCCCCCGCCACAGCCCCCCTGCACCCCGGGTTACGGAGCTGATCCCTGGGGTGGCCCGCAGCCAGCCGTGCCATTCCCAGTCAGAGCCATCTGCAGCCCAGTGCAGGACACCAGCAAGACCCAGGACACGTTGGCTTTGCTGGGAGTTGATCTCATAGGAGAGCTCAGCAAAACCCAGCAGTCTCGGGATGTTTGGGGTTGGGTTTGTTTGTTTGTTGGGTTTGTTTTTCTGTTTTTCTTTTTGCGTGTTTATTTCTCATTGGCAAAGCGGTTTTGGATACAGCTGCAGGCTGTGGAACATCTCGCACATGGCTGTGCTCCATCCTGCCATGCAGAGGACGACCTTCGGGGAACCGCGCGGCACAAGCCTCCGAGCAGTTCTGTTTAATGAGAGAAAAATTGATGCTCTCATGTCTCTTCAGCTGAGAGCTCTCCTCAGGGGGGCTTCATCTCCGCTTCTCCAGGAAGAAAATCAGAAGAGTAGGAGGGGTGGTGGGAATACACTCACTCCTGCCACTATTCAGAGGTTACAAAAATCTTTACAAGAGGAAATGCCAAAAGCACTTGGGCTCACTCTGCGTAGCTGGGACAGCAACGCCTCCTCTGCGATAAACCCCTCATCTTTTCCCCTGTTTTTTTTTTTATCTTATATTCCGCTCTGTCCTTCCTCCCTACCACCATCTTCCTCCCTCCTACAGTCCAAGTCCTCACGAACACTATTATTTTCTTTTTTCCTCCTCCTTGCCAATTTTGGAGATCAAGTTCCCCAGCCAGCTCCCAGGGTGAGGGGGGAACGGGACACGCACCCAACAGGGACGTGACAATGTTAATAGGAAGACAAGTCACTCACACGGTCTGCTGCCGGCGCTCTGCCGCACTGCCCTTTCGTGCTTGACCCCATCTCATCTTCAGAATTTAAAACAACTTAAGACCATGTAGCCTAAGTGTATGCCTAATCTCATTACACTAATAATTCATAGGTCTTGATCTGCAGGAGTTTTGCAGATAAATGGAGAGAGTTTTATAAAAGTGCCCATCATCTTTAAGAAGTCGCATTTGGAACGCGTGTGCCGGATCATCCTTCCAGCAATGACGGCTCTTAACCCATGCCACGGGGTTTCATCCTTTCAAATGTCACACTTTAACCGCCCCCTTGAAGTACAGCAGCAACCCGGCACCCCTGGGTGTCTGTGTCAGCAGGAGCCGCACGCAGCCCTGCGGGGCGAGACCCAGAGCTTCCCCGTGATGCTCCGAGGAGTTTGGCTCACACCTCGTGCCGCACTTTATTCCCCAGTAACTCTTTTGTTTTAGGAAATAGATTATTACCACATCAAAAATCACCTACACAGGGAAAACTGATCTCTGCTGTGTGTTTCTCAGGATTTCTGTGCTGAAAACCAGGCAAAAAATATTCTCCAGCGTGCAGTGAAACCCTGGGTTTGGGATGAGGCACTTGGGACTCCTGGTTTGGTACCTGCCTAATTGTTGCCGGTCAGAGGTTTTTCTGTTACTGCAATTATACAAAAACACCTTAAGCCATTCAGGAAACGCGAGCATATAAATTTAAAAGGTTGAAACAAAACTGAAGGACACTCAGCATGTACCAGAAATATCTAGAGAGCCTGGTTTTGCAAGCTAATGTGTCCGCTGGGGCTTTTCCTCTGTTGCAGCCCCCAGTTCAGACCCATTTATACTGGTGGGGGTTCATTTGCTTCGGTCGCACACCAGACACCTTCACAAGACGCAAGCGCTCTATTTAATTGAGTGATTTGAAACTTTTCCTTGCTGCTCATGCATGTTCATGCTGCAATTACTGCCCAGTCAGGGAGGGGGGTTCCGGGGGGCTGCTCCTGCGTGGGCTGTAACACGCTGCGGGTTTGCTGCTGCAGCCCAGCCTGACCCTGGAGGGCTGCTGCATGGTTTGCTCGACACGTTAGTTATTTGTTGGCTTTACAAAAGCAGGAGGTAAATCTTATTCTAACATTAGGACACGCATGTAGGACAACTGGTGTCACATAACTGCTGCACAGATAAGGCGAAATCTCCGTGATTATCCTGGCCTCAGCTGAGACCACTCACCAATTGCAGAGTTACAGGATCCATGGTAATTTATGTCGCCTGGAGATCTGGGATTTTTGTCTGACTCTGAACCAGATAAATATTGAACAAACAGCTCAGGAATTGTCCCAGTAGGTGGGAATTATATTACAACCAAGCTCATAAAAATGTAGATATTAGTAATGGGAAAGCTGCTAGATTTTTTCCATTTCAGCCTCCCAGCCCTGGACAGTTTTCAGACGCCCTTGGCTGCGCGATGTGTACGGCCACATCCCACACGAGCCACACAAATCCCAACTTGTGGGGACGCACAAATACAAAAGCACTCCATCTACCCACCAAGAAACAATTAAACCCTAATGTTATTAGCTTACACTGAAACTGGGTGAGGCTCAGAAATGAAGGAGAAATTGCTCTGCATTAGTTTCTCTGCATGTCACCCTGTTCCTAGCAGGGTTTTAATAATAAGCACACTTATTTGAATAGTTTGCTGATCACACTCATCAATCCTAAAATGCAGACTCCTGCCAGAAGAATTTATAACCCTTTTAATACAAGCTGACTCTGGAACACATTGACTCAGGTGAGGAGAAATGGGTGGCAGTGCCCCGGGCAGAGGTGCCAGCTGCCACCACCACCAGCCACCTCTGGGACACACAGCCCGCTTCAATGGGGGGACAACCACGGCCAGAGATGCTCATGAGGAACAGTGATGGCTACACCCATCGTTACCTTCCGGGGCACCAGCAGAGAAACAGAATAAATAGTTTCAAAAAACCCCAACCAAACTCCATATATTATTTTTCAGTTGTTGTTTTTGGGAGTTTGCCTGTTCTCTTGGTGAAGACTTCAGAGGCAGCAGAACATTTTGGGGCTCTTTATTACACACAAAATACTTCTGGGAAATAGATAAAAAAATATCTTTGCTCTTAAACTTTAGCTCCTTCTTAAATGATGCCAGTATAGCACAAAGATACAGGAGAATGGCTGCAGATTTTAAAAGAAAAAAAAAGTGCTCACATATAGACCTGGAGCCAGGGACTGCTTCCAGTGATAGCATAAGCATTATATCACACCATCACATATAGCCAGAATTACTTGTCCCTGTTGGCTTCCCTCCCCCCCCCCAATCCTTTTCTGCAGCTTTACTGTGTTCTTTGCTTTCCTTTTATTATTTCCGGGGGCTTAAGTCAAGTTTTCAGTCAGGCTTCAAAGGGCCTTATGCTTTTTGTGCCTGCAATTCCAGGACACCAACAAGTGCCAGAATAAAGTTATTGGGACTCTGGTGGAGCCATTTGGAGGAGTAATTAGACAGTCACAGCTGCAACTGATCCCAATCATGTTTCCAAATAGTTGAAAGGAAAAAATATTAATCTCCAGATGATTTGTACATGCTGAGCTTCTACAGCAAATTGGGATATTCACACCTGAAGATACTGCCATCGGAGAATGATCTCACCTCGGACCTGATGAAGTCAGTGAAATGATTTTAATGAGCTTTCAGTCACGCAGTCTGCACCGGGGGAGCACCTGCTCGTGGTGCAGAAAGGTTCCTGGTTGCATAGCTGGGCCAGATGCTGTTAAACCCCCCTGGGTTTAAATCATTGAAGAGGGTGCAGCAGGGTCTTCCCTAAGCCAGCGCTGCAGCAAACGCTCATTTCTAAATCTACAAGGTCCAGTGACTTGTGCAGGAGCAGGCACAACCAGCAGCCCCCATCAGCAGCTGGATGGGGTTAAACAGCGACAACGCCAACAAGCAGTGATACAGAGCAAGGCACTCGAGTCAATAAACACACTTAGTTATTCCTCAGGTGTTGCTTATTTTTTAATTATTAATGAAGAACCTCCATACAATGCCAGTAGGTACCCAAGAGCCTATTTTGCAGCATGGCTGGCAGCCAGGTCTCTCAAGGACAGTGCTACCTCCTCCGGTGTTTCTGCTCAGGAGTTGGAATAGACTATTGTTCTCCCTCTGATAACTTATGAGCTCAGTGAAATTTGTTTTTCATGTGTAATAAAGTTGCTGGTGGTGCGCAATTTGCATTTAAGTTGGCTGTATGCATGCTGACTGGGGCTTTTAAGCATTGTTCACAGAGCTAAAAGAACAACAGTTATCTGTTATTTCAACCTCTTCTGAAGAATCCATAAGAAAAGAATTTTAAATATCATCAACAGATCTTCTGTCTCTTATTAGGTCCCCTCAATAGGGTTTAGGACAACTCTGACCTTGTTACTAACAGGCAATCTCTATTCTGGGGCTTGTGGAGAAGCACAAAACCAGGCTGCAGCGGTAGGAGAATGAAGGAGTTGCTGCCTTTTTGTGCTGCTGGATGAGCTGGGACTGAGCTGAACCAAACCCTTCACACACCCCCTGTGCCCGAGATGGAGCACAGCTGCCCAGGAGCATCCTGGACAAGGTCTGCTTGCAGAATCAGAAAGCGTAACAGTGTGTGGAGCCCCACAACAAACAAGAAAAGGGACCAACAGGTCCAAGAGCACCATTTTGCTCAGAATAACTACGTGCTCATATCACAGAGACCCGTGGGTGCAGGTTTGGAGACCAAGGTCAAGACGCCAACTAATGTGTGAGTTCCTGGGAGAAACCATACCACCCACACTGATCGCCCCATCCTTCAGCCCAAACCACAGCCAACTGCCCCCGCCTGAAAGCAAAGGCAGCAGGGGAGAGGTGCTCCCAGCAAACCAGACCAACCACCACGTTTCCTCTAACAACAAGCGAGCCCTGCCCCGCACACGGTGCTGCTCGCTGGAGCTCTCTGCCCACCCCTGCCCTCTGAAGCCATCTCCATTTCATTTGCAAGCTGATTTCATGATGGAGCAGAAACGCCAATCAATTGTACAGCCATCAGCACGAGAGCATCCCCAATCTGCATTAGCCAGCTGGGCAGCTTTCCAGAGCATCATCTACAACACATGAATTATTACCCAAACATTACTGCTGTCAGCACATTCCTCTCTATACAACTTCCTATTATTATTTTTTTGGCGGACAACCCTGAAATTTTAAACAGCTCAATCTTGCTAAAGTAATGCAACTGCCTGCTGCCTCCAGGATGAACTTTTCATAAAAATCAACAGTAATCCTTCTACTGAGAATAGCAACAAAACCCTCCAAACAATCCTTTTATTTTTTCTTTGTTTGTTTTGGTTTTGGTGTCTTTAGCAGCTCTGACTTACATTCTAATTTGCAATAACAGCCTTTTATTTGTCTTGCAGAGGAAAAAGAGACTTAAGGGATCCTTAAGCTTCAGTGACAGAGTATGAAGCAGCTTATAAATCAGGCCACAGACGGCAGGGTCAGCGGCGCTGCCGCTTGCATCTCAGCTCATTAAGAAAAACGCGCGCCGAGTACCATTTGCTTTGAAACCATTTGTGCTGCTGTGATTCATTCAGAGAACGCCAGAGCCCAAAAGCCACTAGAAATAGTCTTTAAAACCCAGAAAACAGGCTCGCTAAATTAGTTACTTAGCCATTACTACTCTTTTCCACCATGACTGAATAAAACTAATGGCTGGAGTGAAAAACTGAACAGTGCGATGCTGCAAGGGCCACGCAGCAGCTCGGCGAGCTGCTCCTGCTGCAGCGTTTGGACAGACCTAAGTGTCTGCCACGTGCCGGCCTCGGACGTGAAAGTCAAGTTTTGGCATTTCAGTTGATGTAACATACACAAACAAAACAGCTTGGAGCTTTTCAGGACTACACCCAGATCTCCCAGGCATTCCCAGTCCGCTGTGAAAGCTCATTGCATACTTCAAGTCTTGTTTATTTGAAAAGAAGAATTAGGAGAGCACCCTGAAAGCTGTTCTTACACTGAGGTGAAGGTATAGCTAGAACTTGCCATAATTATATGAATCAAAGCTTTCATTTAGTTTCAATAAGAAAAACACTTTGATAACTCTTCTGGTTATGAAAAACATAAATGTATTTCTTCCAGGTCCTGAGCAGCATATGTGCTATTACATAATTAATAGATTGCATCTCTCTTAATCAATCATGGTTGATTTTACAATATAAACCTCCAGCAAAACAAAAAATGGGACTGATTATCCAAAAATATTTATTCAAGATTAAAAAACATGTAGCATATGAATATTTTAATAAATATTAAATATTTATTTCTCCTTTCCAAAGCTTCCATAACCGGGACTTTTAATTAACTTGTCATAAAAAATTTACAGGCCCAGGTAGACTTTTAAATATAATTATTAAATCATATCTTTAAGCTTCAGGTATTCATTTCTTTCTTGTGCCAGCACAGAGCATCCCTCCCAGCGATCCCAGCACAAACAGATCCTGCTGCAGGCTGGGAATGGACAAAAGTGCATTGCCAGCCTCTTTCACAGCAGTTTGAGAATTGTTGGGATACACGGGATTAATGACTATTTGCATTTCCCCACAGCATGGCAATGCCAGCTGAAAGCAGGAGGCCCCGTTTGCTGGGAGATGCACACGCTTGGGAAGAGGTGGAGGCTGAGCAGGCGGCGGATGCTGGGGAGGGCAGGGCAGAGCCGCAGCCCCAGGCAGGGGCATCTCCCCCCCCCCCTTTTCCATAGCTCCCACACAGGGAATGCTTTGGTGCCTCCTTCTCCTCTGCGCAACCTTCTCCCACTCACCAAAAAACGTGAGCTCAAGGGTCAGATGCAGGATCTGGGATGCATTCCCAAATTAATTTTTTTAAGGCGTGAGGAGCTGTGCTATCAAGTCCCCAGTCTCTAACAGCGCTGCCCGGGCGCTCAGCCTGCTGCGCAGCGAGGAGCCAGCGCACCCAGTGCGGGGGCCACCTGGGTACCCAACGCCGCAAGGAGGAGGAACTCTGTGAGGAGCAGCTCTCAGCAGCGCAGCCGAGCCAGCCGCCCCCATGACAGGTTGGCGCAATCTATTCCCTGCCCGTCCACGACATGTCACATCACAGATCTCCGCTGCTACGGCCACAGGCTGCGTTTGCTGGGACAGCGATGCCCCGATCTGGGCAGGTGACGAGCTGCCCGAGCTCTCTTCGGCTGCACCGCGAGTGGCACAACCTTCCCGCTGCCCAGCTCCGCCACCGCGCCGCCTGCCCGGGCTAAGCCCCCCCTGCCTGCTGTGGCACACCGGCCCCCATGCCACCCGCATCTCCCCAGCACCACAAGCTCAGACCCCGGGCTTTGCAAGAAAGCAAACCTTTTTCTTTTCGCAGCCCCCACGGCGGCTCCTGGCAGGAGCAGCTCATCGCCAAAGGCGGGTGGGCCAGAGCCCAGCTCCGCACCCAGGGGTGCGAGGAAGCAACGTCACGTCTGAGCTGGGCTTTTGGCAGCACCAGGCATGGCTACAGCCTTCCGCCGTTTGACACAGACCTGCCTGCATTGCTCCAGCAAGCTGCTGCAAGGAAAACAGAAGTCACCTTTCCTCAAATCACAGCGAAGGAGCACACTCTGTACTCGTCCGACCCGCTGGCAGCTGCGGAGGTGAAGGAGATGGAGTCAAGAACTGAAATGCTGAAGCCCATTATTTTCAGGAAATTGTGCTACTGGATGCCCTCGTAGCTTTTGTAATCGCCTCCCCGTGCCAGTGAGCAAACTCAATTCAGCAGCAAAAGGTGATCACAGCCACACAAGCAGACCCTGCGCTTTTTTTGGGGGGTGCTGAGTAAGACAGTAGCAGCTGGCCATCCTAAAAGAGGGAGGAACTGGGTTTTTTAGTATATTATTAGGAGGAAACCCATAGTCAGTTTTCAGCACCTTCTATTAACTTTAGCTGGTGTTCACATGACATTTTGGACAAAGACAGCATTCCTCATTTCATTGCAGTTTAAAGTTCTTGTCATCTGTTACAGAAATGATGTCACATAGCATCCGAGTGCCAGTGATGAACCTCCAGAAAAATCTCAGAGACTCCAAATGAATGTGTTGGCCCCAGTAAGAGGCTTTGGGTCAACCCACAGGGCTAACTACCACATAACTGCGGTCTTTCTGCCAAATGAGCACAGAGACAGATCCCTAATTGTACTGCCTGGCACACAGCTTGGCCACCTGGCAATACCACTGCCCTGGGAGGTAAGAAACAGATGCACAGAGCCCAGATCCAGCTATGTGACCTCCCAGGAGCTCCACTGGTTTCCTCCCACGGGACTGCAGCTAAACGTTATATCAGGCTTCCACAAACTGGAGAAAACAGGACTTTTGGCTAATTGCAAAGCCACTGGGAATTTTTTGTATAACCAGTCTGTGTCTGCCCTTGCTGATTTGCCTGCACAGAAGCTTTCCTTTCCTTACACCCATGTTCCGTGCCCTGAGGGAGGCTAGGCTATTCAATTCTGTATGTATAGACAACATACACAGGGAGCAGGAGGCAGCACCGCGGGGCAGCGAGCATCATGCACCGCGTGGTCCAGCCTCCGCAGCCGGGTGGGTTGCCCTCGCCTCTCCCAGCTCTGCTCCATGCTTGCGGCCAAGGGCTCGCAGCCAGGCTGCGGGAGGGGGTGCAGAAATAACTCTAACGAAGGAAGTCAAAGCTGAAGCCCTCCGAGTTACACAGAAGGGCTGGGAATGGCTGATGGCACCACTGTTCAGAGCACTGCCCTGTTCCCCTTGCTCCTGCTTGCCCAGCAGCAGATAGCCCTCAGTTAATTGTTCCTGGCTTCGTTACCTCTTCCCAGAATAAAAGAAAGTTAATTTTACAGAGCAACTACTGGAAGCTTTAGGAAGGGAGGGGTTCTTGCCTTACGTACTGTGTACGCCCTGCTTTATGCGAGGCACCCTGCCTTACGTACATCCTGCTCCACGGAGGATCTGCAGTTGCACTCGGGGGTGCTGGCTGAGGCTCCCAGCACATCTCCTGAGGGCTGCTAGAGCAAACCCTTGCTCCCCAGAGCACTGAGCATGCCCCTACACCTGGGGCGCTCAGGCCAGCCCTCGGGGAGCACGGCGGTCCGTGCCCTCCCTCACCCCCACCGATGGCTGTGGTCCCCTGGCTCCCTTGGCTGCTGTCAGCACACTCGGTACAGGCAGTCGAAACAGTTTGAATGCATCTTGAACGCGGCCAACACTGATTTTATGATATACTTAACACCCCATCCAATAGCTATTAGTTTTACTGTCAGGCACACAATGTACACAATCCATCTTTCTTCTCAGGCGCACCACGTGTCCCCTCTCAGATGACATTACGGCGGTCTTTATTTGTTACTGTGGGGCTTTTAAGCGCTAACATTAAAGCCCTTATCTTTTTGGTTTATTTGTTATTAATGGCACATTTCATTTAATCGGGATCTGCCCACAGTTCCTGTTCAGACACTGCAGAGAATGACTTTGATTTCCTCTTTGGCAAACAAGGCTCTGCAGCACGGAGCTCCTGCCACAGCACCATCCTGCGAGCACACAGCCTTCTCGCCCTCTGCTTAGAGGGAGCGATGCAGGAACCAGCCAAAGCCTCCCAATTCCTATGCACAAGCTGGAACAACCGTATTGCTTTTGTCACCACCAGCCCCCCTTCCTTCATGCATCACTACAATGGAGGGGCACACCCCCACCTCTGCTTCTCCCTGCAGCAGGCTCTGGGCTGCAGGACCCCAGTATACTGCTTGCTTCTGGGCTGTCTGGAGGAGAGGTAACAAGCTGCCCCGCTGCAGATCACAGCTAGGGCTTTCCATCATCCCACACGGCACGGTGGTATCAATAAAACCCACCTGTAGTGACAGCAAGCTTGCCCCAATTTCAGGATTAGTCTACATCGCTTTGTGCCACAATTCTCAGAGAGAAAGAGGTGCCAGGAAAGCAGAGCAGGCTCCAGCAAACCAGCACATAGAGCTTTTCCTACCCCAGGCCTAAATGAAGTCGTTTGCAGCGGGAATCATGCTGGTTCTGTTTGCAGGCAAAAGCATTCAAAGTTGTACAAATGTCCATCAAAGCTCAGTCTCAGACTCCATTAAGCACAAGGGCTGTCAGCCAGAACGGGACCACTTCAAAAGCCTCCATGAATTATTTCAGATGCATTAACAGAATGTTTCCTTACAAAAGCGTTCAAGCCCTCTAAAAACAGCCTGAAGAGGCATGAAATCTTACCCTGGCAAAAATAACAGTTGATGCTTGAGCTATCAGTCTCTCAGTCTTCACTTCATGTAAGTCAGGCAGTACCGTGAAGAGGGTTAAACCCATTTACATCAGAGGAGGTGTTTATTATCCTCATTTACTTTCTTGTCCCACCTGAGTCTGTCTCCAGGGAGGAAGTGCTCTACCATTGCCTACCTCGGTACACCCCGAGCAGCGACCGAGGTGACATGCTACAAACACCGGCACGTCTATGCTATTGCACAGCCTCTCCGTTGTGGATACACACCTTTGTACCACAGACACACCGAGCTGCTTCAAAACCTCCTTACACAGAGCATGGTAGAGCAAGCTTCGTATGGACAAAAGTACTCAGACAGAATATTAAACTAAATAATAGCAATTAATTAGGCTTGTGTAAAGCCATTAACCTTCAAATCCCTATAGAAATAATAAGTAATGCTCAGATCCTCTGGGATGCACATGATATTACCCCATTCGGTGGAAGAGGAAGCGGAGATCCAGAGCAGTGAAACAATTTTTGCCCAGGGCAATGCTGTAGCAGGGTCGGGGAGGCTGTAATCACTTCCAGTTCCATAGACCAGGCTGCTGCTTTTAGACCACACTTGAGTGGGTGGATACAAGCGAGAGGTACACACACACACACAGAGCACCTCATTTTTAACTGTTTATTACAACCTGACACACTGTGTTTGCAGACGAGCATCTGTATCATATGAAAATGAGATTTTTCTGGAACAGGTGATGCCCATCACGTTTTTCTTCTCTAATCCCCTCTGCAATCCTGCACAGCTGATCACAACAGCGTTTCTCCCCACCTCCTCCTCAGTGTTAGCATTGCACCCATATGGAAAAAAAGAGCTCTTAATCTGCTCCTAAGCACTCTTCCCAATTGCTTTCCTCAACTTCTATGGGAAACATCTAACAAAAAAAAAGCTGAGCATCAGCTTAAACTCAAAAGTCTGTCTAGGGTGTTACATCCAGAGCACCAATAAATCCTGTAGGTTTTTTTGCACAGTATCTCTACAGTTCAGCCTTCCCTGGGGCACACTGCTAACCTGCTCCAGGTTTTCAGCATCTTGTGGCCTAATTATTGCAACAGCCACATCATTTTCATCTTTGTTTGGAACACCAGTAGGTTTTGCTTGCATCACCCCTTTCCCTGCATCTCTCCACAGGCTCATCCCTCCTAATTGCATCAAACACAGGTTGCCTCAGTTCTCAGAGCCCTTCACAGCTTGTCCTCCCTTTCCCACCTTTTGTTCAGCTTGACCCAGGGCGCCAGGCTCTATCGCACATTGATTATGGTAAAAGCTGCCTATAAATACCCACAAAGCCATTTCAGTGCCGTGCTTCAATTCCCAAACCTCACTCGCTGCAACGCGTGAAAAAGGCTTGAAAACAGTTAGATCGCCCGTGTCCTGAAGCCATTAATTTTAATGTTGGCTCCTAGTGTCGTTATTTTCTAGACTAGTTCTGTACTTCTCAGGGATTACAAGCATACACACAATTCCGTTATGCCCTTCCCATTCTCAGGTCTGGATTTGGTGCGACACCAACACCACAGCACACCAGTCTGCGACCGGGTCCCGCACTCTCTATTAGATTAAATGAGAAATTAATAACAACGCTCCCAAAAGCTTACAGTTTCCTGGGGTGGGATTGTCCCTCCAATAACACTAATGAATCCTGACGTGGGCCCTCGTACTGCTGTTTACATGGGAATTACAGCTTCCTCCCCCCCCCCCCCGCCACAGGGCAGGAGCAGCCCATTGTGGAGGTACCTTATTTGCCTTTTGTGGTGGCTCAGTTCCCACCAGAAACAACAGTTATTCCATCAAAAAGTCTGTTCAAACCTACCACAAACCCCTTATAATTAGTTGGCATGATGGCTTCTAGAAGAAAGGAGAGATACAAAATGTAGCTCAGGGCATCTTAACAAGGGGAAGACTCTGCTCTGAAAATCCTTGCTCTTCAGGGGTGCAAGATATCCTGCTTTACTGTAATGAAAGTCCTCTTGTCCAACGTCCTCCAACAATCTGCCTTTAATGGGGTTACTATTGCAGAGGTAAAGCATTTTATATGGAACCAGGTTTACATTATCCTGCTATTCGGAGATCTAGCTTGCAATGCTGTTCAAATCCTTTAATCCATAAATAGGATTCCAGCCAGAGCTGGGCTGCCTTCCAAAACTGTAATCTCCAGTATATGAATTATTACAAAAAGATTAGGGTGTTTCAAGTAATAACATTTCAAATAAATCAGCTTTCATGGAGGAACAACAAACTAATATCGGAAATAACAATATAAAGACATTTATATAGCCACTTGCTGGAATAACTTTGCTAACCAGAGGGATTCTTTTCTCATTTGCGTGGGTTTCTTTCAGAAGCACACCTCTGCCTTTGTCCCTTCGCTGCTGCAGAGCAAACGAGGGGGTCCTGCCTCATGTCAGCCCCTTCGACCCGCCAGCTCTGTGACTCGGGGACAGAGAGGTACATTGGTGCTACAGCAGAGGATGCCGTTCTCTGAGCCTTCAGCTTTACATAAAGCTGCCATGAGGATGGTCAGATAATCCTGAAGGCCAGAAACATTCCCCTAACTCCATTTTAATAACGAAGAGCTGTGAGTTTAATTATTATTCTTAGGGCATTTGCAAAAGCCGTCCCTTCCACATGCACAACATGTACACGCGTGCAGGGACAGCTAAATAACCATCCCTTCTCCATTATTTCCCGTTTCTTTGGGCGACGCTGTTATTTGACAAATTTATTGTGCTGCTTCTTCCCTGCAAACTGTATTGGCACAGCAAGGAACCATGTCTACGGAGTTCAAAACATTGAGATGGAGAGAAATTAAGAGGCACAGGGTCTGGGCAGGTGAGATGGTAGAAAAGGAGGTGGAAACAAGCAGAGCTAAGAAGCCACCGTCCCTTGAGCTCCTTGGGGGACCGGGCAGGGGCACGGGCTCGGCGGTGGACAGCAAAGTGCTGGTCTCCTTTGGTCTGAAGGCAGAGGCATGGGCTGGGAAGCGAGGGGATGTGTGCTCAGCACCACCGCCCGCCGTGATGCTCCGGGTTGCTTAGTGACAGATCCGAGGTGCCCATGGATTTATGGTGTTCCTCCCCGCCTTCCAAGCGCTATGAATAAATGACACATCTCAGTTCCTTATTTATCCATTTGTGAAGCTTAATGGGCAGTTGTAGAGAAGAGTATTGAGCCTTTTATGGGGTAGGGCAGGCTAGTTTCCTGATTTACACTTGCATCAATAGAGAGTGGAATATGGACTCTGCAAATCTTGCTCTTGTTTTTAAAGAAAACAAAGAAATTCAAAGAACACAGCAAAACTGGGCACCCTAAAAAAATAAACTAAACCTGGTGCCAACAAGGAGCCTCTGGTTCAAATTCAGACCTCGTTATGCTGTCAACAAGGTGAGAAAGCTCCTGCCAGATGTGGTCCCAGGCGGGTGCCTGGGCTTGTTCCCCACACAGCCCCCGAGGACGTCGGGCAGTGACACGTCGGTGAAGACCTGTAGCTCACAGCACAGGTACATCAAAGCACATGCACAGCTTGAACACGCTCATCTGCCTATGGGGCTCATCATGTTAAGAGGTGGGGTTAAAGGTACATAATGTTTTCAAGATCTGGGACTAGAAATTACAGGAGGTCCTTACATGGTGCATGGACCACAGTATTGCTGCACAGCACAGCAGCCGGTGGCCCGTGCAGGGGTCTCTGCCTGCTGGAGTCTGTCCTGGGACAGCCAAACATACAGATCAGCAGCCACAGAAAGTTATCTCGGCATCCCATTTCCATCAGTTGATCTTACTCTCGTAAACTAACCCCCTGAGACTTCCAAAATCCAATCACACCTAAAGCTCCTGAAATTAGATCTTTAATAAAAGATAGCCAGTGTACTATCAGAAACAGCTCTCTCCCACATTTTATCATTTAAAAAAAGATTTGATAGCCCCCATAATTTTTGGATGAGCTTCTTCGGATATTCAGCTGTGATTTACACAGGACATTTTGCTCTCATATGAGAAACTACACCAGGACACAAAGGAGACTGAACAGCAAGTGAATCAGCACATTTGATTTTCAAAGGTCCTATGACAAGGAAAGTTAGAGCCAGAATTAATTATTTTTTTTTAAATGCTGTGGATTCAGGGAAAATATTGAATCGCTCACATGATTTTCAAAGGTGTACTATTATAAGGTTAGAATACTAAATTCTTCTAGCGCACATCTTTCCCCTCACCTCCCCCGCAATCGCCAACATCATCATCAAAACTATTACTTTTGCAAGTATCTCTGTTATTCCAGACTGAAATGCTTTCAGTGCAAGCCTAAAACAGTTAACAACCCCCCCACAATGACCACCAACAAGGCCTTTTCTCCTTTTTACTTCCTAATGGACAGTAACGCAAACAAGCCATAATCACATGAAATACAGCCCCCTTTTTTGCCAGCCTATAATTTTTTCTGCAGTGCATTAAGGTGGAGAGCAACACCTTGGTTAAGAGACTGTCAGCACGTTCACTACACAACCAGCATTATTTTTCCCCTGGAATTCATATTTCAACCATTTCAAATTGAGCTGAAACTTTGACATGCAGGCTGTCAGTTCAGGGAAGAATTATTATTATTCCCAGAAAATTAAATAAATCAGGTCAAACTTTATGACCAGCTTTCCCACCCACTGTGCATAAAACTCCCAGTTCCTTCCCTCTCCCTGTTCAGCCACTTCTGAACACCTCCCATTTTAAAGAAAGCATGAATGCTGTTCGGTACCGATTGAGGTAGGGTCCTCCATGCAAAGGACTGCTCAGGAACTTGCCAGAAGGCTCTGGGTTTGCAGGGCAGGGGCTGTACAGGTCCCTACACAGGGCAGGTGTTATCCAGAATTTGTACAGTCCCTTTTCTGCATGCAAACTGCAGCAGGAACATCTCACAGAGAA
>JAVJGJ010000035.1:5757958-5774761 GCA_035590215.1 Microhierax caerulescens
CCATCCCTGGAGGGGTTCATGGCCAGGCTGGACGGGGCTGGGAGCAACTGGGCTGGTGGGGGGTGTCCCTGCCCGTGCCAGGGGGTGGGAACCCGATGTTCTCTAAGGTCCATTCCAACCCAAACCGTTCTGTGATTCTATGGCAAGAGACAGTCAAAAGTCTACCACGTTACAGTCCATTATCTCCATGCTATTCGCCGACTGTCCCTTCCACTAATTTATTTGGCAGTAATGACGTACAGCGGTTGTCTAAATGGCAGATGAGACAGAACCCCTGCAGAGGGGACCCGATTTCCCTGCAGAGGGACAGGTCCCCAGCTGTCTGCACCCTCCGAGGCCGGTAGCAGGCTCGAGCCACGAAGGCTGAGCAGCGCGCGCGGGCAGAGGGAAGAGGGAGCCCTCGGGGTGCGTGCAAGCAGGGCAACTCCTCACATATGTGTAACAGAACAATTCCCCACACTTCTGGCTAAGTGACCTAGCAATACAGCTAAGAACAGAGATAATATGCGATGTTAAAACACAAGGATGGCATTTCCCATAACTGCACAGAAATATGGGACACTTTCCCTCATTTTACTGTATGTAATTGATATGAGGCCAGGAGCTGCTGGCAGATTAAATTTTACAACCCATGACACACCAAGGCCTTGACTCAAAAATTACTTGCACTCGACTCTAATTATTCACGTTCTACCAGTTCAGATGTTAGGGATATATGCCATTTATTCTGGAGGAAAAAGATCTGCAAGCCCACAGCAGAGAGCAACAGCAAAGCAGGGGCCGAGTGGTGCGGGCAGCAGTGGGGGAAGGTGGGGGAGTGAGGAGAGGGGGAACGAGCGCCTGACGGGGGGCAACAGCCAGGGCAAGACACCCTGCTAAGGGGCTTACCAGCGTGTCTACAGCGGTGTTGCCACCTCTGCTCTTGGAGAGGAAGCACAGGGAAAGTTTTAGCAGGCAAAAGCCATTGCCGATGGACAGGGAATAAAATGTATCAGTAGTGAAGAAGCTTCTGGGTGCTTGCGGAGCCTTGCTCAGGAGCGGACCGAGAGGTTTGAGCCAGGATCGGTCATGCCAGGTCACCCGCACGCTCGGAGATTTCCCAAACAAGCAGCCACTGAAGTCGGAACAGACGCAGGCGCAAGGTGAGCCGGCAGAACACAGCTTCCTGGGCCCAATAGCTGGGAAAGCGGGCAGGGTCCTGCGCAGGGGGTGCTGCTCCCCCAAGCAGGGCAAAGGCTGCCCCCCCCCACCCCCCCCAGAGCCCTGGCAGACTCAGGCTTTAAACCACGCCGCAGACCACGCTGGAAATAATTCCCCGCATGGCTCAGCTGGCTGGGTTCCATGTTGTGTAAAAACACAGGATGGATGAAGTTGGCTTTTTTTTTCTAAATGAAATTAAAAAAAAGAAACTATAATTATGCTAGGAGAACAGTCATTTGCTTGTTAAGTGAAATTTGAAGGGGAAACTTTAATGATGTTAGGAAGCAAATCAGATTCTCTTGTTAAACTAAATTCTGAGAGAACCCTGTGCATATGCTGGACAGCACATTAAGCATCAAAGACTCATCAGCGATTCATAGAAGACTTTCTTCTCAGCAACATGAATTATTTTCATGGGGAAAGATATGAAGATATCTTAGATGAATATGAGGAGCGAATATTTTTTTACTCCTGTCCTTGGGAAACAGCGTATAAATAAACCTTAAGTTTAAAGGCCATTTGAAAAAACCCCCCACAACTTTATTTTTCATTATGTTAACATAGAAAAATAAGTTCTAATCCCTCCAATTCAGATTGGAATTGCAAATGGGTTGATCTGTTTTCAACTAAGCTAAGGGAAAATGAATACACAGTGCAAGCTGGTTTCGACGTTTTCTTACTAACCCCTTCGCCCACTTGCTGGCAGGACCGAGCACGTGCCTCCTGCCCTGGGTGGATGCGGACGGTGCTGCCAGTGCCCCGATGCTGCTCACGCTGCCCTCGGGCCCCGCTAATCGCTTCTTGACTTACAGGTGCTAATCACCTATTCATACCAGTTCAGCTAAAATCAACACCGGTGGAATAATAATATTATTGTTACTAATAATCCTCTTTCTGAGGAAAGATCTTGAAATGTTAATTAGGTGTGACTTCAATAAATTAAGCCTGACTTCACACCAGCATTAAAGTATTTACTTAACATTATATCACAAACAGGGACACTGAGGCAAGGAGAGCTAATCTACTTTCATTTACACACTCCTAATTCCAGAATAATTCCTTTGCAGCTACTAATACGCTTTGGCAGAGTACACAGCAAGCATACATCAGATTTCGAAACCGTTAACCTGATTTTGAAAGTAAGCTAAGAGAAGCAAAATGCATTTTCATGGGATTTGGCACATAAGGGAGGCGCAGAGCAGCGTGCAGATGCCGGGGCTCAACTCTTCCTTTTTCTCTTCACCCACCAGCTATTCCCAGGCGATTCTCCCTGCCTCCCAGTACCTTGTTTTCGCCTCCCACCCTCGTCTCTCAGTTGCGGATGCTGGTGAGCTGCTCAGCTCTCGGATTGCCCATTCCCCAGCAAAGAGCAGCTTCGATCTCAGAGGTGGATACCAACAATTACTATAATACAAATAATAACTCTAGGATGCTAATGAAGGATACAATTAAAGGCACTCAAGCATTGATGCCTGGGAACATACTCATAAATCCCATCACCCAGCTCAGAGGAGTGGAGGTCCGTTCAGGCCGTACCCCAAGTCCGGCTCTGCCTCAGCGGATGCTCAGGAACGGTGGGGAGGGCCCCTCCTGCCCGGCCCCAGCCAAGCTCAGCAAGCTAATACCAAATATCCACATTTAATTCATTAACTGACATTTAGAGGACAGTATAGTAGAAACATGACAAGCGAGCATCAAATAAAAAGGTATTTAGCGTTATCGTATATCAGAGATGCCTGTACCGTTAATTGTGGATACTGCGGTTGTGCTGCTATCAATCAATCACCAAATGTCCCCCTCTCTCTATCATCCATCACTGGAGGTTTCCAACTATATATCCATCACCTTGCATTCCTCAGGAATGTCCATCATGCTGCTATCCGAGGACTGAACCATATGGGAGGAGGCGCGGCGTGAACTCCGAGTGGGCAGATAAACCCTCTGGTATCTCTCCTCCCCTCCTCCTTTTTTTTAGGAAGTGCAGGGTAATCTTTAGAGGGCGATTTCTCTCTAACAGTCTTATTCTTCCCTTCGCCAGCCACCGTCCCTCCTCCCACCCATGAGTTATTAGATGACATAACATTCACTTTGGTGAAATATATTATTCAAACTGAGTGGCTTAAAACTGAAATGCTTACATGGTCATGAACCCAGGCTGCAGTTAAAAATAAATCCTTTTATCTGTGCTGCATTCTGAGGCCGGCATTTTCCATGAAAAGTCCTTTAAAATACTCCGGACTCTGAGCCTGAACAAGATCAAATGTGACTTTTTAAAAATAGGATGCCTGGTCCTCTCCGCTTTCCTCCTTGGGTCGACAATGGGAGATAAATTTGCTCCGCAGGAACCTTTTGTGGGCCGTGCTGCTGAGGCAATTTGCAGTTTGCTGCGGAAAAGGCATCTTACGCTACATTTATCACCCCCTGCCGCTGGCTACAATTCAGCCCACTTGGAGCCACTGAGCAGAGGTGCCGAGCAGAGCTCCTGCATTATTATTCTACATAATAATGGGTGTTCAGGGAAGCAGGAGACAAATATAGAGTATATTCCAGAAAGGCTCAGCTGGGGAATGGAGGTAAAAGGACCAGGGGGTGAGCTGCAGGGAGGGAAGGCAGAAGGGAGGAAGGTTAGCAAGAAAACCGAATAAACTTGTTCATCAAATGAGGAGTTTCTCTTGCAGTGTTGGAGAGATGCTTCTGCCCCGCCTCACGAGGCGGGGGGGGACACGAGTCCTGCGGCGGGGGCCATCGGCAGAGGTATTCCCTGTATTTCTCCCAGGAGACCCGGGATGCTCCCTTGGCCAGTTCCAACCTCATGCAGGGCAGGAGAGGTGACAGAGCTCAGCCAGATGCCACAGTGACTGTCTTAAAATACGGACTTGAACAGGAGAGGACAGAACTACTTCTCACATGGGAGGGAGAGGCACCAGAGGTTAACGAGGCAGCCTACAGGTAAGGTAAGTCACTGAGGGATCAAACCTTTCTGTTTTAACCCTTGAAATTCAGACTTCTCCTACCATACACATATGGATCTATTTCCTCTACCACAAAACTAAAAGCCATCCAATGTGTCCTATAAAGACAGCAGAGAAAGCTACATATCGTGTTGTAAGCAGATAAAGATGATCGGAAGACAGTTATGTACTTTTATATAGCTATCTTTTGCGGTTCAAAATCAAAAGAGGGATAACTTTTTACTAAATAGAGCTTACAGGCAGATACGCCTTTATCTTGCCATCCTATACACTTGCAGCCCAGAGCTCTGTTGAAAATCTTTGGTGAGTATTTCGGGCAGCAAACGTCTGGTGAGGAGACATTCTGAGCATGTCAATTGTAGGAATCTTTCTCATATCCCTAAAATGACATTCCTCTCATGTTCCAGAATTTCACATCTGTGAGGATTTTAGTTTTTGAATGCAGGAACGAAATACAACGTCCTGTCTGAAGATGTAGGGTTTGATCCTTGCATTGCTTCATCTTTGGTCCTTGTCAGTGTCCCCGTCTGACACTTGTCATTACAAACCTTCTGCACAGGCAACCCCTCCCCCCACTGTTAGCTTTTGCCGTTGTGTCAACACTAATTTTTCTTTCCAGAGTAAGTTGGTTAATCAGGTCTTTGAAAGAAAACTTTCAGCTGGATATTTGTATGCAACCCCTCGACAGAAATACAGATTTAAGGAGACAGCCATATGCAAGCATCAAGGGAGCAGATGTTCTACAATCAAGGGTAATTTAAAAGAGAGGGGGAAGGTGATAGAAGGACAACATCGATCCAAAGTCAGGATTTTTGTTTTTGTTTTTGATACAAACACAAAAATGATGTTCTACTTTGCACCTTCAAGTCCCATGCTGAAAACACTGGTTTTCTTCTGGGTCACTGCCACCAAATGCCACATGTCTCTTTACAGATGTTGTACTTTCAGAGCTGTGCTATTGTTTCTTGCACTGAACAGAGAATCCATCCTACGCATCTTTCCTTTCATCTCCCAGCATCTTTCGAAGATGGAGAACTCTGCGCTGTTGAGCCATGAAGACTCCTGGCAAATACAATGCAAAGGGGTCACATCACCACGTCTGGCAGTAGAAGCAAGTGGCAGCAGCCACGCCGTAATCTATCATCCAGTCCATTTAACCCCCGTATCGGTTTTCTCCTCCCTCTAAAGAGCACCAGCACGATCAGTCATGTCCTATGAAACAAGTCTTACAGAGGAGCCTGGGGGGACGGTGGTGTGCCCCATGGCCGCTGCAGGGACCTTCTGCCAACAGCACCCCTTAGCGCTGCGCTCCTGCCGACGGAACGGGCGTTGTGGTTAAGCCGCGAACAGCCCTGCAGCCACGCCAGGGCACGGGAAGAGGCAGGACTGGCTGCAAATTGCTGTGCCGTACTTGCCTTGGCCAGGAAAAAGCAGAGAGAGGACTAGCCCCTGCGACGTCCAGGAAGGGTGAACTCAGCAGCTCAGGATGAGGTGAGGGGCAGAGCTCCGTGCTGGCCCCAGAGCCAAAACGCCAAGGCAGCAGCTGGGACTTTGTCTCTCCACTCTGCTCTTAGGGCTGTCAACCTTTCACATCCACTGAGATCAAACTTTGCCTGCGTTCCACGAAAAGGGATTAAAAAAGGAAAATAAAAGCAATATTTTCTGCAATTCAATGCAATACTAATCAATTGTGGCAGGATCTAGAGAATATTTTCACGGTGCCAATTACTTAAAGGGCAAAGATGCCATAGCACCATTAAAGTAATAGCACAGACAGCTCTCTAGGACATTGTGGAACAATGTACTAAATGTTGTTCAACTTGTTCAATGAAATAAAGTATTGGATCATTAACCTTACCAATGTCAACGTGTTGTCACTATCAAATTCAACTAAATGAGTGTCCAAGGTAATGGGAGCACACTTCCCACTGAGGAATGCATTAATATGTTACTGGCTGCTAATAAAGAGAAACGGTAACGCAGTGTGAGGAAGTTGGAGAAAAGCTATAAATGTACATTAAAGAGAGAAGGTCAGCCTGGGTGGGATAGACAGAAACCTATAGGTACAGGTGGTACGGACAAACAGATTTATGCACGCACACGTGCACGTTTACAATTCATGAAATGACTAAAGCGAAAAGTTATGAAAGCAAACTCCAAAGCTGTAAACGTGCATTACGGGAGCAAATTTTTGTAAACTTCCTTTGGAACAGGATTTCATATCTGTATATGAATATCTCCCACAAGATGCTTCTGAAATTTCTCAGTAAGAGTCACTGTTTTTTAACCTCTCCGTCAGTGGTGCTGGTGGGGGGAGCTCCGTTTGGTCGTGGTGCTCCAGAGGAGAACAGCTCCATCATTCCCGTGTGCCCCTTTGAGGTGTGTGCTCTGGGAGCTGGCACATCGCAATGCAAAGAAATCAATTCAGGCATCGCTGCAGCTCGATAACTTCTTGCAGTGACATGTGTGAGGAGGGAAAAAACATCACTGAGTGAAATGAATACTGTTCCAAAGGAAAATGGTGGCACTAAAAAAAATAATTATCAAAATACTTGGCCAAGGTAACATTTCAGTATGAACTGAATTTTCAGGTAAAGGGAGCAGAACAAGAAATTTTCCTTCCTGATGGTTCATGGGAGCAGGACTAACAGTGTGAGTAGCCAATGGTTACCAGAGCAGATGTCCTTCGATACTTGCAATCCCATTTCAATTTCATGATGAAATGGAAGACAGAAAATACATAGATTTAAGATATGCAGAGGTGGAAAATCCACCAGGATACCGAGCACCGCTGCCATTATTTCTGGACCCATTTGTATTTCATAATTAATAACTTAAATGGGGTAATTTAAAATTGTTAATTCTTTTCACAGAGTCTGCGTGAGCTCAGGTGATGTCAGACACGCTGTCACCAGGAAGGTTAAATACTCTTGGTAGTTGCTAATTACCTAATCACCATTACTATCTCATATTAATTTTACCCTAAGAACAGATTTCATTATGACTAACCCGAGTTATTAAAGAACGAGCTGTAAAGAAAACCCCTGTTGTTTGCATTCATTTAAAGGAGAGAAAAAAAGCCCCTAATCAGAGCATTTCTCCCCGGCATTAGGCAATCCTGAAAAGCAGCAGCAGAATTCCCTCCTGGGAGGGTGGGTGCAGGGGCTGGGCTCCAGCATCTGCTCCGCATTCCGGTGGGTGCAGGGGCTGGGCTCCAGCATCTGCTCCGCATTCCGGTGGGTGCAGGAGCTGGGCTCCAGCATCTGCTCCGCAGGCTCCGTTGCCCATACACACGAGACAGCACAGCTCCTTGTCACCCTGTGAGCTCCAAGCGCAAACACAGAGGGATTTAGCCTTGGTCAGGTGTTGTTTCTGTCTTGTAAATACATACTTTATGGTTGAGTTTGTGAATACCTTTGAAGAGAAACCCTTGAACCCCTGGCTAGCGTGGAAGTGGGGCTGAGTGGATCTTGTTTGCCACATTCACCTCTTGTTCTCCTCCGCACACGGAGAATTCCCATTGTTCTGAGTGCGTCTTAAGTATCCCCTTGACAGTGCCAGAGGTGGCCGATAAAATCCACGGCACTGACTTAGCTCTGGTTTCAACGTGTTCAAAACAGACGTTGTCCTTGACTTTGGAGAGCCCAGAGCTGCAGCAATGATGGGTTTTGCTGCAAACCTTGTCGATCAGCTCCCTCCTGGGCTCACTCAGCACGTGCACGGGAGGGAGACCACGGCTTTCCGAGCCAGAGCTTTGCTATTTCACCATCTCGACATGGGAGCACCCAAAGTCTGGTGATGGGAAACTAGATGCTTATCTCACGCGAGTAAGCGGACGTCTCGCAGCACTTCTCTGGGGTGGAAAGCAGTTCCAGGCAGTGAGTCTGCTCTGCACCGGGAGGTGAGTGTCCCCTTCCTCTCACCCCACGCTGAGGACGGCTAACGGCAGATGTGTCACAGATACGTGACTTGAGATTTTCATCTATTAGAGTGTTAGCAGGAACACTTCCAAGGCAGGTAGATTTTATGGCTGTTTTTAGTGCTGCGCTGTTAATTCTTACATTTGATTCTAACTGTGTATTAGGCAATGGCAGCTACATAGTTGCAACCTTTTGAAATGCTAATTGTCAACCAAAGTTTAGAAAGACTATTTCAAAGCAAAGTTGCCATTATTTGTAGGCTGTGCTCTAAATGCAAGAGCTCAATTATCTAGAGTGTCAAACTTCTGACACCTTTGCTGATCCATAAAAACAAGGGAGATTAAAGAGTTTTTTGGAGTTGAATCTCATTTTTATGCTCAAGGTTATTTACTGATTTACACATTGTGGCCAACCCCAAGGCCAGCTTAGTGGTCGGGTCAAGATATTCATGGCTACCTATAGCACCCTCATGGGGGTATAGCATTCGGGCTGTAGAAACACTTTCATTGTTTTCATGGATTTTTCTGAGCCAATAATCTGTTTTTAAGACCTAGAGAAGAGAAGCACTGGTGACTCTTTCAGGCTTTCTACTGTCTTTTTTAGAGACAACAAAGGATTTCCTTTATTGTTCCCTCGACTTTCTCTGTTATTAGTGTATGGTAGAGACCACTAGCTTCTTAGAGGGACATACACTCAGAGTTACAGAAAAGATGAAAGATACAGCATGAAAACACAGTTTTGGTAGGAATTTGGATTTGCAATTCAATGTTCTTCTGGGAAGCCCTGTCTGGGGTATCTCCTAAGAGCAGAAGACGACATCCTCGTTCCAGTGTGCAGTGAGTTTTCCTGGTCCTGCACTCGAAATTGATGCTCCCTGCTCGCTGACACTGTGCATGAACACGCAGCTCGGCCGTCCAGCCACGGCTCTCCTTACCTTCCAGAACTTCGTCTGGAAAAGTAACAGCATGACAGTTGGGGAAAACAACTCCTCAGACAACGTGAAGCGCAAAAGGTATATCTAAAAAAATACTGCACAGGGCCTAAGTGCTGCTTAAATCCCACTTGTATCAAGTGTATGATAGTAAATATTAACTGACAGCATCCTCTTCTGTTAAGTAAAAACTTACTCATGAGTAACCTTACTACTTTTGCTGCTAGCAGGACTGACATGCTAATGAAAGATTCACCCTGGTGCTAAGCTGGACTCCAGTGTCATGCAGATTCTTTCCAGGGTGCTTCCAGCCTTCCTGCATATTGCTGTGCTTCAGTCCAAGCTACAATACTCTTATTCAACTTTTGATTCTCGCTCTAAAATTTCAGTTGAGTAGTAGCCAGTTGAATTATAAGCTTTGGCTTAACTTAATTTTACTTATTGCAAAGAAGAACATAGTATGAAGTCCTAATGCAAAAGAACGTGGCAGGCTATACTCTGGATCGTTTGCGAGATGAAATACTACATTTTTGTCACATTCAGGGTATCACGTTATACTCCATAACATCTAAAAATTCAAAAGCAATTAAAGGTCATGAGCCACATCAGTGACCACATTGCTCACGCTTCAGTTCATCTAGAATTTGTATATTGTATTTTTGCTGGACAGTGCACAGGACATAATTTTTCAGAATGGGCCGTTTCTTTTTTTTTGTGTCCCTCTAGTGACAAGAGAGTTTTGCTTAACACAGTGACCTCTTCTGAACATATGGCCTTCTGCCATTCCCCTTGCAGAGATGTTATCTGGATGGCAGAGCATCTTCTCATTTCACCCAAGGAATCACAGGTCACTGATAAACGGAGATTCCTTCAGCGTGACATGCCACCGATCTGGGGACTGAGGCAGACTTTGCTGCTATCTGCCAGGGCATGAAGCCAGGGTAGGGGTAACCGCTGTTTGACGGTTTATATCTGTGGGAGTCAGGCAACAGACCCCAGAGAACTACTGCAGAATGAAAATAACCCTCAGGGAAATTGTTAAAGGAGTTGAACACCCCAGAAAGCGCGTTTGCCACCTGCCAGCGCTACCCAGGCACCACTGAACGTGCCACATGCGACGCATCTTGGTACTCCATCAATGTCAGCAGAAGCTTAGTGGGGAACAGCAGAGTGGTTAAGTGTCAGGATTATGAATTAAGGGGTTAATATGCCTGGCTGAACTGTTTTCTCCATTGTTAAGAGGGTTGTAGATGCCAGGATTTGATTATTTGATTAAATGGACATGCTGGGATAATGTTAGAACACTCTCTCGTCAGCTGGGTTACTCCCTGTCGCAGCAACTCCCCCTTTCCCAAAGCAGTAACGTGGGTCCCAGCTCTTCAGCCAAACCCAACACAAATCCAGCCCTTTCAGATGAAACAGAAAAGTTCAAACACAAACCCAATTTTTCTGGTTCTCTTGGCTCAGTAGTTCTCCAGCTGAATAAAGATTCTGTTACATCTTTATTGGCCTTTATCATCAATAGCTCTTTTCTTAATGGTGTCTTTAGGATGGTTTTATCCTACTTGAAAAAAGACTGAAGGTGCCTTTCTCCATCTCTTTTCAGAATCCCTCCTCTGAAGCTCCTAAACAAGGCCAAATGTCAACATCAGCTTTCAGCTCTAACTAACTCCGTGCTGCTGCTTGTTTCCTTTGCTCCCTCCGTTCCTGACATCCTGACATCCACGCTGGAGAGCCCTCCGTAGCAGCTAGCTGTTCCAGACAGCAAGCAGTGATTTCATCCCGCTGCGAGGAAAACCTGAGTGTCTACATCCCAGCAAGCCTCGCTCAAAGTCACCTCTGCTGCAGTCACGTGCTGAAGCGAGGAGGAAGGAACCAGGCGCAAGGTACGCTCGGAATTTAAAATTCCTCAGGTTTCCAAAGAAATCATAATAATTCAGGGGAAGCTTGGGAGCTCCAAGTGTAACACAAAGCTGCTATTTCCAAGGAAAGCTTGAAGTTTTCACCAAGCTGCACGCAGGATTAGCAAATTGTCTCTCTCTCTGTTTTAAAATGCATAAACGGAGCTGATAGGCAACACTGAATGGCTTCAGGCTTGCGGAGTAATGCTATAAATCAGTTCCATACAAGTTAAGGACTTAAGCCTTTGGCATATATAATTTCATTTAAAAAAAAAATACACTAACTCTCTTCTGGAGCCAAGGCAGCAGAAGGACAGCAAATGGGGATGCACATCAGTGTTTGGCGTGCCAAGTTTAACACCTCTACAATGAATAACCTGCTTCAAAGATCCAATCGAGGCTCGGGATGCCCCTCTGAAACCCCATGGTGATGCTCCTTCTTCAGAGTGGGGTGGTCCAAACGGAGTGGGACTTGGTACTAGCAGAGCACAGGAAGGCTGGGACCGCTTTGTGGTTTGGAGTTTTTCCACATTGGATACCTCTAGCAAGGATCATTAGTTTCAAATAAAAGTGTAGCCCTTTGCCTGGATTAAACCACCCCCACCCTCTGGGCACGACCCCCGGAAAGGAGCTGGAGCCCTCGGGTTTAGCACCTATTGCCTTAACGAGTTCAGGCTGGGATACAGCTGCAGCCTGCAGTTATTGCTGTGTTCCAGCACATTTAACACCTCCTAAACATGGATAAATGGAAAACCACATACACCACTCATTTTGCAAGTGCAATGTTTTTACGATTATTTTTTTTTAAAAAAAAAACCTGCAGTAGATAAACTGTGCAGTCCCAAAGAAAACTGATCATTGCAAAAACACTCTCAATGTTCATGCTTTTGTTTGCCCTGTTTATTACATCCCCTGGCACCTAACCTGCCTAGGAGCCAGGCTGAAGTGCAGCTGCAACTCTTGGACGTGATTATTATTTGGGATGCCATGATACCGTGATCTTTGGCTGGCGAACGAGTATTTAAAAAAAAAAAAAAACCAAAACCAACAAAAAACCCCACAACTCAATTTTTGGGGGAAAATAAGCCACGTGATCACAGTCCGAGACCTTTGTTCCAAACCATTCTCCCTGCTGGCAGTCCCACATGAAATGAACCGGAGAGCTGAGCGGTTGCTTCCGTACACAGCTACAGAACCCGGCGCTACTTTTCCCATTTCTAAAGGACCCGCTTGGCTGTTACACCGCTGGCGTTTCAAAGGGATCATTTGTAACTTATCAAAGCTTCTTGTCTGAGGTTGTGCGGTAAATCTTAAGGTGCTATGGGGAAACTCAAGAGCGCAGCCTTCTCTTCCCGCTGTGGGCTCTGCTGGTTGCGAAAGCCCAAGGCAGGAGCGCAGACCGCGGCCCCCGACTTCTGATCCAGCACCAAGGCTGCCAGGGCGCCGGCAGGCTTCAAGTAGCAAAACTAAGCAAGACCATGGAAGGCTGACTCAGAAATCCCGTGTGCATCTCTCCACCGGCCTTGTGGAGTTATCTAATTCCTCACCACCTCCTCAGCAAAGTGCACTTCAAGAGCCTTATGCTTAATATAGCATTAGATGAACGCTGTAACAAAAGCGATAATAAAACAGACCATGGAAAATCAGAGGACAAAGGAACAAAACATTTTGAAACGAAGCTAGTAGCAGAAAGGAGCCTAAGGAGCTGTTCTGATGCTTTAAGGTCTAATCCATCACCTTTTTTTCTTTCTGGCCTTTTAATATTTTTTTTTATTTTATTTTTTACAGGGCAATTTCATAAAAATAGATTTGGCGCTTTGACGTTATGGTAAGTGCCCTGGGGAAAAGCAGATAAAAGGCAATAATACAACTAATGGAAATAAACTTTGCAGCATTAACTGATCAGGAGCGCAGAAGAAACCGCCAACTGGTGGGCAAGAGATGTAATCCCTTTACTTTCCCTGATTTTTTTTTTTCTGGCATACTGCATCAGTGCATAAAACTCAGATGTAAGGATACAGGGTTCCAGGGTACAGATAAAGTCAAAATGACTGATTTTGGAACACTGAAAGATAGCAAAGATTTATGCTGCGACCCTACTGATTTACTTCTCATGCTAAATAACGTGCTAGATGTTGCTGTAGTTTAGACCAGTATCTGTTCCTTTTGCTAGATTATGCCTTCCTACAACATGGAAGTGCAAAGACACCCAGACCTGAAGAACAAAAGCAAGTTGTTCAGTAAGGGAAAACCCAAAAAATGTCACTCTGGATTTATTGGGCCACATTTACAGGTTTATTGGGGCATCTTCACCAACTTCAGTGCATTTTCACCTGCTACCTCAAGAGAGGATTTGCTCTCGTAGCTTTCCAGCAGCAGCAATAACCTATTCAGCAGAAGCACCGCAGAGAGGTTAATCTGAGGAAGCCCAACAGAAGGAGGAAAGAGAAAGCCTGGGGGGGTTGGACACCTGAGGTCACTTCATGAGACAGGAATTTGTGTTCCCTGTCCCTTTTCCCATAACACAGCTGTCCTTTTCTTGCCCGTGTTGTCAAACACACAGTGGGAAATAAACTATACATTAATTTTCAATGGTCCAAACCCAGTTGCTGTTAATTAGCAGGTATGTAGTGCTTCGGCTATCAAAGTGCTGTTCTAATATTAAATGATTAATCTTTGCAGAGCTTTCCTGGTGATGAATTAGTAGGTCGTTATCCCACAGAGGGTCAGAGGCAGATGAAATGGGACGTGGAGGAGTGCGATTTCCAAGACTGCCACAATTCTGACTTCCATTAGGCAACAGAAAACCGTAAGCCTGTATTGTAACGGAGAGCGGGGACCCGTGATGACTGTGTCGGTCTGTTGGTCACCTATGTCTCTGTCCCTCTGCCTGTCCTCCTTTCTGTCCTCCCCACAAGCGGCAGTTACGACATTCAACCAGGAAAGGAATTCAGCGGGTGGGAGGAAAAGAAAAACATCCTCTTTGTCAGAGTGATAGATTTGAAATAAAACTCTCTGACTTCAATGTTCAACTTGCTCTGTTTTAATAGGGCTGTCAGCAGTGGACAGTTAGCTTAACTTAGAAAAATCAAGCAAACGCCTTCTTGTTGCTTTATGTATCATGATGAACAATAACCTGACAGGAGAAACAAGCCCTGATTAAGAGAGGATTGCTTTTTGGGGCACGCCAGTAATGAGGTATGAATGAAATCGAAGACTTGCCGCTCACAGATATTAGCACAAATTCAGATGTCTTGGAATTATGTTTTCAACTACAACAGATAATTTTTGAATGATGTGCCTAACAGGGACAAATCCTGCAACCAAAGGAAGCCATCTATTAAATGAACAAGTCTATTTACCATTCCTTCAAAACAGAATATGATTTAATCGGATCTTCAAAGCCAGAACAGAAATGTTAAATGTCTTTCAGAAGCGATTTCTGCAGAGGTGATCCTAGCACAGGTGATCTGACAAAAGCATGTGCTGTAGCTCAGAACCTCTGCTACAAACTGAAGAGCAGATTCTGACATTCACCTTCACTTCTATCCTCAGCTACTCAACAAGCTGCAAAGATTAACTTCGCCCCTGCGCGCAGGTACAAGCACGAGGCCGATGCAGCGCACACTTCCCAGAGAACTTTTTTTAAACAGGTTCAGCGCAGAGTGTGTGCCTCCGCCGTGGATGCTCCGGTTTAGGCACAGTTGCCCACACCTGCGCTTTTCCTGCAAGCTTATCCTGAAGTTCCTAACTGGTATTTTCTCATAGTCGGGCAGAACTGCCTTCGAGTTTATGTCAGACTCCAACAACACATTTTACTGCACTAAATTGCTGACTCCAGGCTGAGGGTAAGGGGGGGTGACATGGCCATGGGGAGGGCATCTGTGTCTTCACACAGTGCCACCACATGGCCCCGCAGCCGGGGAGATGATGCTCAGGTGATGCAGAGTCTCTGCCCATTCGATCTGGCGGCTGCTCACCTTGGCAGCGCTCGTGGCCAAGGAGCTCTTGGAGTTTTGCTGGGTCAGATCCCAAATAACAAGTGAGGTTCCCACTGCAACACCCCCCGCCTCCCCCAAGGGATGTAAAGAGGAACCAGGGTCACAACTGGTTAGTTGGCAAGAGGACTAACCTGTACAGGAGGGTGCTCCTCTGGCCCACGGAACCCAAACCTCAATTTTCCCTATAGGAAATTTGGGTTTATTTGGCCTTTTGCAGAACTGCTCCCCGTCTGGGATAAACGATGCTGCCGGAGTGGAAACTAGCTTAATCAGCACCAAGTTCTTTACGAGGGAGCGATGAAAGCTGTTGGGTTTTTCCCCTCGTGTGTAACAGTTTGCAGCCAAGGGGCCGGGGGCTGCCTGAGGGACCACCCAGCTCTGCCCCAGGCCTCGGGTCGGGCTGCCGGTGTGAAGGGCAGCCCCTGCTGAAGGACACCCTGGGGCGCGCACACGGTGGAGACCCCAGCACAAGCCAAGGAGCGGGGGGCTGAGGGGCTTGTCCTGGGGAAGTCCATCAGTGTTCCTCCTCTCCAGGTGGGACACAGCTCCACACGGCCAGCTCAGACCCCGCGAGAGCGGAGCCGTGCCATGCCTTGTGCAGCATCACCTGCACCCGAGCGGAGCACGTCATAGCCAGTCATCAAAAGTAACTATTCAAGGGCGCCCGAGGCTGTAACAATGGATTTAAATACAGAACAGCAAGCTGGGTTAGAGTCTGTGTAACTTAGTTTGTCATTTCCTTCAGCTAGTCTCTTTAAAAATGGATTTTTGTGCTCCTGAGAGTTCCCAGGCTGCCTGCTGAGGAACCTGACGCTTGGCTACGCTCAGATTAAGGTCAGTGCAGGCTCCAGCACAGCCTTCCCTTGCCCAGACCCTTTGGAAATCCACATGTGGACAGTGTCACCATGCTGGGATGGGTGGGAAATCCCCTCCCGTGTTGGTGCTACCAGAACCACCTCTAGCTGCGTCCCCAGCCCCTAGCACAGCATGCTCAGCAAGGCAGGGTGGCACTGCCGGAGCACAAAGGTGGCCAGGGACCCCCGCTGCGCTCACTGCCAGACCCCACGGGACTTGAGCTCAGCAGAGTCAGACCCCAGTTCTTTGCTTCTCACCATTTCTGCCCTCTCCTGCCCTCCCAAAGGCTGCCTGTGGGACAGAGGGGATGAGAAAATCTTGGAGGTATGAAAAGCACCAAAGAGTCTAATTGTTTTTCTTCCAAGATGGACAGCTGCCCCCTGATCAGACCATCCCCATGCAGACTGGGGGTAAGCTGGAGAGATCTGTGCTGGAGGATTGCATAAAACTATTTGGAACTGAAGAAAAAAAAATAAATAAGAGATCACTTTCTGAATAACAGGGTGATCGTGTCGTTCTGCAGATAATTCCTTGGCTTTCCAAGAGGATGGCCTGCAATCCCTTCCCAGGAAAAACAGCAGCACCACCACAAAATCCTCCCCAGTCATGAAGCTTGTCCCTCCTCCCTCTTCCCCCTCTCCTCTGTAGTCCCCTGACTACAGCTTCAGTCATTAGCTAGCGAATTAGTCCTGGATGCAATCTGCAGCAATGCTTATTTAGGCCTGCAGGCAATTCCCTCACCTTTTAAATGTTACTGGGGAGTGCTTAGAATTCTTTTTTTTTTTTTTTAAAACACAATTTCAGTTAATTTAATTATAGCTGGGATTTAATGTTTAAAAGCCATCAGCTTAATAAGTACCAGGGATCTGCATCATTGTTATCAGCATCTTTGAAAACTGCTGAACAATGCCTGTGCCATTTAGAGGATGCAGAGATGGAGTGAGGAGACAGCCCCATGCAGCTCCCTTCCCTCCCAGCCCCCGAGGAACTCCCACACTCTCCAGTCCACTTTCCTCCATCTCC
>JAVJGJ010000035.1:5774807-5801675 GCA_035590215.1 Microhierax caerulescens
AGTGGTACACATATATCTGCTCCTACGTGCCCGTTCAATGCTCCGACTCATATCACATCTCCAAAGGTCAGCCAAACCCAGTGACATTTTAATTTATTGTGAGTCAAAGGTGCCTTGAACTACCACGTGTGACTGTGGCTGAACTTGCAACTGGGAGCAAAGGGAGCACGTGCCCAACGAGTACACTGTGTGTGCCCACAGCAGCTGGCATCACGCCGTGCCCAAATCCCTCCAAATCCTTTACCTGACTTTACTGGCACGGGAGGTAGCATCCCTCACATTCGTGTGGGTCACTCTTACCTCTCCTACCCACTATTATGGGGTGTTTGGTTCTCACATCTCCGCTTGCCTGGCAGAGGCATTTTTCCTGGGGAATAGCAGGTCTGACTCTCATTTGCACCGAGGTCACGAATGCACAACTCCTTACCGGCCAAAGCAGTTTGGAAATGACCTTCAAGCCCTTTCAGGGATAAGTTTAAGCTCTGACAGAATCAGATTGCCACCCCCCACCCTCCAAACCACCGCCCCCCCCAAGAAGTAGACACACAACTACTCTTGCTCGCTGGTTGGAGGGTTTTCCTCCTGCTTTGCCAAGGTGTAAATCACTGCATAAGGTGCAAGGCAGAACGGAGCTGAGCTTTTGAGTCTAGAAAGGGCCCTGGCGCACAAATGGCTCTGCTGAGAATAACAAATTATCATCTTATCTCCACTGATGCTGCATTTTATTGCTTCTTAATATTTTTTCTGGGCTGTCCATGGCCTTTTATCATCTCTCCTGCACTTGATCACAGCTTTATGGCCTGATGTTCCCTCCCCGTTTTTTTTTTCCCTCCTGTCTTGCTGGTCTCTATTTCTCTCCTCCAAACAATGGCTTTTTGCAGCCACCTCATCTAGCCTAGCTGCTGATATTCCTCAAGGTTCAGTTGCTTTCTGAATTGTTATTTGCAATTTATCTGATTCCAAAACCTGACATTATTCTTTGCTGTGATATACAGTCGCCTGGCTATTGCTAACCATGTGCAAGCATATTATTCTGCATTGACAAATTTTATTTAGTTATTTAGCCGCCCTCCCAAGTTTAAAGCGGCATTCACTGAATCACGGATTTTGATGTCTGCAAATCATAACCCCATCACGCAGATAAGACAGAATTCATTACTGCAAGCCCTGCCATTACACGGAAGAATTTAGGTCAAGCTGCTTTGTCCTTGGACAGCATCCCTGGATGTCAAATTCCGTGTATCTTCTTTTTATCCAAGTTCTCTCTGGACCCCAGAGAAGCAGTGGCACCACTAACTTTATACTGGAAACCTTTAGACCCACCAGCTCGGTTTATCAGGAGCAAAACTTTGGCCTGCACAGAACATGAAGGCAGAGGATGACCACATCGCACCCACCGCGGTGGGTGAAAGGCAGCGAGGACAAAGGAGCACCCAGGCAGAGAGGGACTGGCACTACTGGCTGAGCCTTTGGGCACCTTTTCCACACAGTTAACGATGGAGAAAAGCCTCAGCAGCAAGAATGGATCAGGTAACCAAACAATAAAATCCCTTCCTGCCTTGTGCATTGGGAAAACATCCTCTTACTCCTTACCACCTTGTCAGGCAGAGCTTTTTGCAACAGCCTCTACAAATTACCAGCTAACAGAAGTATTTTCGCTCTGTATTTTCCACCCGTATTTTTTCTTTAAAGTGTCTATTAAGTTAAACAACAAGCGTACACACTGGCGATACTATCGGAGCTTTCATCTCCTGATTTGCAGATAGGGATGCTGCAGCACAGAGGTGGTTAGTGAATACAGGTCACAGATACAGTCACCGAGGGCACAGCGCTATCACTGAACAGAAATGCTGTAGCTTCGCTTCCCTGGGCCTTCATCCCCTGCCGGCAAGATCCCGGATTCATAAAAGGATTAAAAAGAATATAACAAAAATATGGAAATTTAAGGGTTTGGAATCGTTCTACCCACTTCAAGCACCTAACTGAGGTTTTCAAGTCAGAAATCCAATGGCCAATAGCTGTGGCGCAGTCATCAGAAAGACATCTCTGGAAGCTCTCTGGCTGCAGATGGGCTGAATTACCTGCTGGAAGCACCTGCTATTTCTCTTACAGGCAACTCTGCTCCCAGTTCAGCTGGTTCAGGTAAGTGCCTCTGACAAAGCAGGAAAATCCCCCGGCAGGACGCTGATGGGGGGACCCATCCCACAGCGACATATCCCTCTTCACGTGAATTGACACGAATGGTGCGGTCTCAAGGTGACGCACGCTCCGTGAGTGCCCGGTGCTGCTCCCCGAGATCTGGGATCTTGTGCCACCCGCTTCACCCAGGTCCCCTGGCTTCCCTCCCACGAGACCCAGGTGACAACCTCCCACCTGCCACCCGTGCCCCGGCTGCCTGGACCCCAGCTCCATGGGGAGC
This sequence comes from Microhierax caerulescens, assembly GCA_035590215.1. NCBI lineage: Eukaryota > Metazoa > Chordata > Aves > Falconiformes > Falconidae > Microhierax > Microhierax caerulescens. The sequence continues at coordinate 5,777,227 of JAVJGJ010000035.1, forward strand.
AGCTGTCGCTTGCCCGGTGCCTGCACCAGGCGATGGGACACGGTCCTGCCCGGAGCTCCTGTGCCCCAAAGCCCCGATCACACAATGACTTGATGGACAGCGGCAGCGGACTCTGGGGGTTTCCTTTTGTGCAGAGCTCCTAGATACCGATCGGCAACAATAGGTTTTATATAGACAAAAGAGACAGAGAGGAATATCTCTAAGGGCAATGTCCCCCCCTTGGCACGCTTCGGACACGCAGCTAAGGCGAGTTTGGACAAAACCAGTTCCCACTGATTCACTGTATGATGGGTTTGCTGGATTATTGACAAAGTGCTCTGTAATCGCTCTGCTGCAACAAGACAGGCCTGAGGAATGGGGAAAAGATCAGATGTTTGTCACATATTAAAGACCCAATCTCCAGAGTTGCACGCCCGATTAAAAGCGATAAAGGGCAGCAGGCAGGCTCCGCACTCGTGTTTCCACAAGGGCCACGCCGCTCTCCTCACAAAGATGTGGTGGTGGTTTTTGCTCTGCTGCCAGCTCAGGAGCTCACAGGGAAGAGAAATTTGGTTTCCTTAGGAGCCTTCCCTTGGTGGGCCTGGTTTGAGTGAGCACTGGCATCCTGCTAGAGGGAAACGTTATTCCCGCTACGATGGGACTACCAGTTAGGCAGGTGAAAGCCATCTGCATTTCAAGATGACCAGGAGCCGCGTATCAGCGTGTCACCAAGCCCCGTGTCTCGGCAGAATTATTAGTTTAGGTTAACTGTGACAGCACAGCCTCCAGATCAAAACACTTGGAAAGCAGGCAGAGGAAGGTGGCGTTTCCCTGTAAAACACCGTGTCAACGTGTCCGTGATAACCTGCTCGTTCGCGGCAGCTGTGTAAGTTACGGAGAAGACAGCAGAACAGAGATCAGTATTAATGCCTCTGAAAACAGCAAATAACCGACATCAGTTCTGCAACACCAGCAAAGAGTGAAGTGTTTGCTCACTGCTGAAGGACCATCACTCTGCATGTCTGATAGCTCTTCCAAGCACGCAGCACGCAGACATGTCCTGGAGAAAGTCCATTAATGTGCAAGATGTGCAATCTTAATTTTACACAGACTAACAAAAAGCCATCAAATGGTAATAACTTCCAACTTCCAGCATGTGTTACGTTTGAACTAGTGACCTTGAGGAGAAAGACATTATCGAACCCTTGGGCTACTTAGTCATCTATTAATAACAGATTTGTCACTTCATGTCCAGAGCTGTTGTGTGCAGCGCTGTTAACCAGCCAGGGAATTCTCTCCCAGAGAACCCTGCATTGCAGTGGTGAAGCAACCCCCTCAATGCAGATGTAAAAGTCATCTTTAGTTAGAGTTCAAAGAACGACACAAATGAAGATCATCACCAAGTACTACCGAGCACGAGGCAAGGAAAATAAAGTACAACACGGCTGCTTAGTAAAGAAAGTGGCTGGAGAATTTGGGGGTAGTGCTGCAGTTTCCTTAGGCTGTACCACAGCTTTTACTCGTTACAAGCTCGTTACAAGGGGATATTTGAAGGGTAGAGGCTCTACTTGCAAGAGCAACTTCAAGCAGGGAGGTCGTGTGCTTTCTGTACACTGTCCCAGTCTGCATTCACTGGTCCCTGTTACACTACAAGAGTTGTGAGCAGGTTACGGTCACCGTGGCAGGAAATCCAAGAAAAGTGATCAGGGAAAGAATATCACTAATTTATACCAGCTAAAGATTTTGGCTTAAAAATTAAGTTGTAGGAATAGCAATTAGAAATCCTCCCTATCTTTGTATAGCCATTATAAGACGACGTGGTTTTCATTTTTTACAACGATAGCTGAGCTAGCTCTGAAACCGCTAGGTGAGACCATTCTGCAACCTACATACAACCCACACGCAGATTTTTTTGGGTGAGAGATGCAAAACAATATAAATCCAAGCAGATACATGAACTTGAGCTACTCGTTATATAACCACTTACACTATTTTGGGTTTTTTTAACGCTCAGAACCTGAGAAAGAATTGGAGCTTCTTTCCTAAAGGACAGTATGGGTTTTTTGTTTGTTTTTTTTTGTGTTTTTTTTAATATATATATATATATATATATATATATATATATATATCAAGCTGTCTCCAAGATTTCAGAGGTGACCTGCTGAGTAACCTTTGCTGAGGGGATGAGGCAAGCTTCTGGGTGAGACCGAGACGGTCAGGCAGCCCTGCCGGCTCGGGCTGGGCGCGTGTGCTCAGACCGGCGTGGGAATAGGGCACGTAAGGCACGAGGGAAAGGGAGTCAGCTCGTGCCGGAGTGACACAGGGAGAGCCCCAAGGGCCACAAAACATCGATGACTCCCAAGAAGCGCGAACCGTTTTATGTACTCCAGTTTCCAAAAGTGCGTGCCTTGTTGCTCATTTGCATTTCTTATGACAGCCGTCTTGCAGAAAATGTACTTAAAGCAAAGCCAAGCCAACAGATACAGTTACTTCCCTCGGTTATGAACAATTTCACTTTACTGCTTCATGTGTATAAATTCAGAGCGAGACCTGCATGGGAAGGGGAAAAACAGCCTTCCAAGAGTCTCCAAAGCAAGCTAATTGGTCTCTAACCTAAATCATAAAAAGACCTGTAATTAAACTGCTCAGAATTAACACGGAGGGCTTCTAAAAAAAAAAAAAAAAAGTCCATTTTTTTAGTAAATTTATATTATTGTAAGACCTGTCGCTTCTGGGTAATAAAACCAGACATGTTACGTTAAGCTTTGTGTTATCCTGTTTGTTCAGATGGTGCTTATGCCAGCTGTATCCAGCAGAAAAGCAGTTTTCAATTTATTTTTATTGCTCCTCTCTAAAAGCATTCCATTACAGGAATATTACACTGTATGAAGTTTCAGACCACCATCGGCAGTTTATTTGCTTGTTTTGCTGGAATGGAATAAACAGTTATTCGCAGTAACTGTTATTACAACTTCGTGAGTGCAACATTGCATTTAAGGGTCAATGCCTGTTTGCTCGGCACACCCCACTTTTTCTTGCCTGAGGGGTTTAACCGCTGCTTCAAGAAACAGAGTGGGTTGAAACTTTACTTTTTTGGTTTTACTAGGCTGTATACATGGGTGCTTTCAGCAAGCTGTTTTATGAGATGAGATTCCTCAGTCAACGAGAAAAGTTGCAAGAAGGTCTAGCACAGAGCTGTATGACTTGACTAGAAAAATATTCTGACCAAAATTAATTTTTTCTTTTGCTTTTGTACAAAACTCTTTTTAGAAAAGCATTGAAAAGGGTTTCACTTTAACTGAACCTCTGGGTTTGTCAAAATTGGGTTAGAACTGGCACGGGTTCCTCGTGCAAGCAGCATCTTGTTGTCTCTTGGACTAGATTCATCTCACCTACCATTAGTCGAAAGCTCCGGGACCGCTGCTCCAGGACCGCAGCCCCCCACATCCCAGGGAGGAGGGATGCCAGCACCACCAATTCCACCAGCCCTCGGGAGGTTTGCAAATAGCCCAGCCCTGAGTGAAGCATCACCGATCTCCACGGGCTGGATCTTAAATTCTCCAGCTTGTGAAGCGCTGAACAAAATAGTTAGATAATTAGATAATTGTCTTTGTGTTGCTGTTCGCAAAGCAGCAGCACAAAGGTCCTTCTGGCCTGTGTCTCGTGGTCTTACTTCCAAGGTAAGGGAGGTGTGGTGGAGCTTGCAAATAAACCCACATATGTTAATCAATTATTTTATAACAACGCAGCCTTGCATAACCTGCAAACTTGGACAGAAGGTATTACAAAACTGTACTTTTAGCCCAATTTACAAGATGTCACTGGAATACCTAACCTGGTCGAGTACAATATAGCCAACTATTAAACTTGGAGCCAAAGAAAATACATAAAAGAATGCTTTTTTAATGCCCATACTGGGATTATTTTTCCAAGTTATTAGGTGAAGCACAGAATCAGAGCTAGCGTACTGTCCTGAGAAAACTAGAAAGTTATACTGAGAGTAATTGCTACCCAATTAAAAAAAAAAAAAAAAAAGGAAAATATACAGCCAGGTTCTCCTTTCCAAGTCTTTAAATTCTTCCATGAACTAATCTTTTCCTTGTGGTGTTGGACTCAACAATTTGATATTTTATTGCTTTTAGGGTCAGAAATTCACTCACTATATTATCAACTCAGGGGAAAAAAATGGAAGAAAACATTTGTGTCTTCTTTGGACAGCAAAGCCAACAAATCTCTTCCACTGCTTGGTTAGAAAATACAATTAAGTGGACTGTAGTGGACTCTCTTGAAAGAAAATTGTCTGGATTGAGATGTGAATAGCCTAAAAGCCGAATGTGCAAAAATCAATCCTTCCTAGTCCTTTGGGATATAACCGTTGGGGAAAAAGTTTGCCCTCATTCTCCTGTACTCTCTGTATGTGTATATATATACACGCACGAGTGTGTGTGTATAATTCTTAAAGCAATCAATATAAGTCTCTGAAATGAAAAATTGAAGCTATCAAAGCCTGGAACACCTCATAGATGAGGAAGGTTGCACAGGTTTCCTGGGCTGGCTGTCAGATCTAATCCTCAGAGTCCTTAGCCTGACAAATAGTGCCTGCGATACAGATTATTTAAGGGGGGCTTAGCTTGCCTCTCTGCCTGGAGCCACCCTGCCCCACGAGCTACGTGCCTTCCCAGGCTGGGGGACCTTCACGGCAAAGCCGATGGGCTGGTGGTGCCTCTGCACTGCTACTGCTTGTGGCAGCGCACCAGGAGCGGCACCCTGTGGGATGCAGGGGGCTGTGGGTGCCCCTCTCTCAGAGCCACAGCCAGCCCTGGGGGTGGTTTGGGTGGGGGAGCCTGGGAGCATCCTCCAGGTTTGGCTGCTGGCAGGCTCCGTACCAGGAAACCAGAGTCATTAAAATCATCTAAAGGATGGTGGGGTTGGCAAGCCTCTTTATAGAGGAAGGATATAAAGTTAGGGAAGAACCACCGCACTGATCTAACGGATGCTGGACAGCACATACCGCCACGTGAACATGAAACTCCACAGGTGAAATCTCAGCGCCAACGGGCATCTGATATGAGTGATGCCAAGACCGTTCTCTTGCATTTCGCTTCTCTGTTCTACTTGTGAGCACCCAGCACAATCAGCATCAGAATCTAGCCTCTAGGCATTGCAGTAACACAAATAATAAATAAGGATAATGATGATGAATGTCAAGAATCCTGTCCTCAGGCTCTCACCTTCAGAAGTGGCAGACCCAGTAATCTCTCTATTATGAGCTTGGACCTTTCATATTCAGACTGCACTTAAGGCTGTGCTGCTTCAGCCATATCACATTTTATGAATCATCAGTTAAATATATGTAAAAATCAATTACATTATATCAGTGTGCCCTGCATCTTAACTGATGCCATCTTTCATTTTCCTAATGATCCAGAAGAACTGGAAATAATTAAAAATCACTCTTGAGGGTCCAACCTTGTCTTTCTATTTTATTTTTTTCATGAAAGTGGAATATCATCCTCCACTAAGATGTGACATTCTGAAGCAGGGCAGCAGTGGTTTAATGATGGGATTATTGCCAGGGGAAACAGAGTCAGCACCTCAGCAGGACAGTCTGCTTTGATTCATCTACTCACTTCACTGAATGCTGAGGACCAAGGGCTTCACTGGGAGCAGGCAGGGCATTTCAGAAAATGTGAACCTGTGTGCATTAATGGGAACTGTTGGACCGGTTTGAAGGAAGTTACATCATGTGGGAAGTGTAATACAGAATGAATGTGGGGGACAACTGCATTTCAGAGGATGGCTTGTTCCCAGGTTGTTCTCTGGTCTCACAGCAATGAGATAAAAAGCATTAACAGCTCATCTCGGTCTTGCCCTGGTCTTCCAAGCGGGAAGGCAGCAGCTCACCCAGGCACAGCTACGTAGCAAGGACTAGCACGTGAACTCCTTGGGGCACCTGCATAGAGAGAGCTGCTCTAGGAACACAAGAACCCTCTTGAAGACTGCAAGCCATATTTAAAACCAGTATAAAGAACAAACTGTGTAAAGGACAGGTGGTCCAGTTTGCTATGCGTACAGACAGATGTCCCTGCCTTTACTTTCCTGCTTGGCTGAAGCTTAAAGCAGACTTTTCTCACGTAATTTCATTTCACTATCAGTAAGACCACCTTTCTAATAAAAGTGGTGACTGAAGACAGTGACTTTGCACTGCTGCGTGACCCAAGAGCTGCTCCATGAGTAGATAGGTCTGTGCAGAAGGGAAGGTGTTCCCCCAGGGATCTGTCCAGAGCCTCATTTGAGCATCTTCCCAAATAACAGCGGACCAAAGTCACCCAGACCCAGCAACAAGACTTCCCTGCCCAGGCACAGAGACCAACGCAGCATCACCTTCCCAATAATTTCCAGGAGGAAAACTCCAGCTCCTCTTGACATCAAATGAGGACGAGGAAGCTCAGCACTTCATGTCAGGTCTGTGGAAGATTCAACCCTTGCTTTGCATATTATAACCTGCCTGGAAACTGGTGCCTGAGTCTACACGAGAACAGCAACCTGTTGAAGTTAACCAGTGCAACAGCAACCGGGTCTGCAAACCTCATGCCAAATCTCCTTCTATGCCTGGCACCGTTCCCTCCTCTCCCATAGTTTCAGTGGGATTGCACTGGCCTAAGAGCAAAACGTGTGTTCTATTCAGACCTGTGCAAGCATTTCTTGAGTTTCTGGGTGATATCACAGTGCTATACGATGACCTAGACAGAACCAAAGAGCAAAAGACTGAACAGAATGGCTTCCCTGAGCCTATTTTCCTATTGCTTGGATAATAAATACAGTCATGAAGAAGAAAAGACACATACAAATGGCTGGTATCAAAGAGCTGCTCTTTAATGCCAGCCAATAATGTCATGGTCCTCAGTCTTCCTAAATTTAAATGATTAGCAATGACCAAGCTCTGCTCTCTCTTGATGCATCGCTTAACCTCGTAATCAGAAAATCTATCCCATTCTTGGTCTTAGATTGATGATGTCACATTAAACCTGTTTTTTGCCCACCAGACAGAGCAATCATATCGGAACGAAGCAGTCCTGAGCATAGTTGCCACATGCCCATCACAACCGTGATTAGTATCATCGATTCCACTGGTGAGTGGTGGATCTCAGAGACTACTATATTTAGGACCCATTAAGATGTCACAAATGGATTTTTTGCAACTAATAATTTAATTAATCTCTTTAATGTTATAACTTATTGCAGATATTTTTTTTATTTAAATAAAAGCAATAAAAATATTCATTGATTTTCTCTCCTAGAAGAAACTTTTTTTTTTTTAAATGGCAGCTGTAGCTCTGGTCTGGCTGGGCAGAGTCCTCCTCCTTCCCACGCAGCCAGATGTCACTTGGCCCATGGGCATGGCTATGCCATCCCAGGATATCCTACGTGCAGCCTCTTTGATGTTTATTCCTTTAGTTTAGTACCTGGTTGTATTAGCTGTATGTGATATTTTCAACAATTTTATTTTGTTTTTTTTCCCCATGTTTCCGTCGGTAAACGCAGCCGCTGCTGCACCAGTTACCACTCCTCACTGAATAGGAAGAGTGTATTTGTCTATATGCCTTTCTTTCCTGCTAGTGATTTCTGCTTTCCTTCCAAAAGGCATAAATTGACTCAATTCTTAAACTTCTTTGTCTTTCTAAAGTAATATTTGAATTGGGAGCTGCTGGAGTCCTCATTAAATTTGCTTTTCATTTTGTAGCAGGTTATTAAGGGACTGTTTGCGGACCTATGAAATATCCACCCCTGGGGGTCTTTAAGTGTTGATTAGACAAAGATCTGTCAGAAATGTTTACTGGGATTTGGTCCTGCTCGGGATGAGCAGGTGGAACTCTCAGGGCTCCCTCCAGCCCTGTGTGTGGACACCCCGCTCGCCCCCGCGGCGGGCGCCCAGTCAGGGTTTTACTGTGCGATGGACCCCACGCAGGAGGGACGGGCCGCCAGCACATCTGGGTCTTCTGTTGCATTTCCACCAAAGGATGTATTGCCGTTAAAAATCCCAAGGTAGTACTCTTGCCCTTCTGGAGTCAGTGGCAAACTTTTCCACTTTTTCCAGCATTGCCAGGATTTCACCCATGCCACGAACCCCTCTCCGCTCCTGCCCAGGCACTTGTTTGCTTTTATAAAAGGCGCTTTTGTTAAGTTATAAGTGGTCTGAATACTCATTTATTTTTCCTGCTGCCAGGCAGCAGAGCATCTCTATTCCTGATGCTGGTGAAAGCTAGAGGGACCCCTTCTCCCCCACCCAGCCTGGCAGCACCCACCTCCTGCCACGAGGCACCCACGCCAGGGTGGCTACAGGAGCCTCCCCCAGCAGCGAGGTCAAAGCAAAACCCAACGGCCGCATGGACCAAACCAAAGCAGGGTAACACCCTCCCCAGAACGGAGCACAAAGTCTCCCTGTTCAGATGAAAGGAAAACACATCGTGTTGGGAAAAATGTCCCCCTGGAAGGTCTCGCTGTTCATTTGACCACCAAAGGTTTTGGAAGCACAGCTCAGGTTCGCTTCGGAAGATAAATAAAATCGTTACCAGGTGTAAAAGCCTGGGAAATACTCGGAGTGACAACAAGAGAAACAGCAATTTGTACAAATTATTCCCTCCCGTGTAAGAGGGGTTCCCAGCTCGTGGTGCAACACCTCTGCTCAGAACCGGGATGGATCACCTGCCTGCCAGTAACCGGGGAGGGGAACCTCCGTTCGGGGCCATCCTAACGACAGCCGCTCATTACGCAGTGGAATTAGTTGATTGCACTAAACTTTGCTGCCTCCTCCAGCCTAAGCCCGAATCCCTTCAATTTTGGCCTAAATCTAGCGAGCGCTTCGAGGGGATTGCTTTTGACGGTATTCATTTCCAAAGGACAGCTCACGCTGGAAATTCACTGCTACAACGTGAACCAAGAGGTGAATATTAGAAGGGAGAAAGGTTATTGTTCTTCAATCTTTGTCCATAAATCTTCATGATTTATAGAGCGATGCTGCTCTGACCTGCCGGGAAGGTTCTGCTGCAAAACGCGACGCAAGTCCGTTGGTGTGGCTGCACCCTGAGCTTTGTCCTACAGAGCTACTGCAATGACGTAGCATAGTGATATGTACATTTACATTTGTTTCTTTTATCTTTTTATTCACCCTCTGATAAAAGAAAAGCCAAAGAAATGGCTTTTTTTTTTTTAAGCCATCTGGGTTATAAAGCCCGACTTCAAATCAGTAGTGACCTTTTGTTCAACAGCTAGTGATGTAAAAAAACACATAAAAATGTCTATTTAGATATTGGTGGGGAAAAAGAAGTTCATTGATTTTCTAAGTTTGCTAAGCTCCCAGGGTTTTTAAGACGCATTTGTTTCTGTAGAAGGAGACAGCACTGAGGGTGTGGAAGGGCTTTCTTTATTTCCAGGAAAAAAAAAAAAAAATTAGTTTTAAAATGGATGAGATGCCTGCTTCATATAGGACTTGGGTTCCTCCTAGAATTTCACTGGCTCAGTCATTTTGGGGATACAGAACATTTGTTAAATTAGATGTCCCTTGTCTCACCTACCCACAAAAGGCTTCTTTTGGTGGATGTTTGTGTTTTTAACCCTTTGTTGTAGGGGAGAAAGCATCCTGGGGACAGATTTGCTGATGATTCATATGAATATTGCTGCCAGAAAAAGCCAGATCTTAAGCCTTTGCCAACAGACTGCACAAAACCAGGATGAGAAAATTAATACTTATTTCCAAACAACTTTTGATCAATCTTGGACACTATTGCTCTTTGGCTACCTAGTTCTCACACTTGCTGTCCTAGAGGTAGCACCTAATATTTGTGTCACAGCAGCTCCTGACACGCTACTGCCCCAGGTCCTGTGTAGGCAAGAGGTAAAATGCATTAAAGTGAAGACCACAGACTGAGTCAGAGAACAGAAGAAATACCCTCCGTGGGAAGGCAACGTGCAGCCTCGCTGCCTGCCTGTGGCTGGCTTTCTCTTCTCCATCCCAGCTAGAGAAACTGTCCATTCACCCTGGCAAAGCCTGCAAACCTTAGGGGCTCTGCTGCCCCACCAGCAGCACAAGGAAAGGCTAACGGAAGCTGAACAATTAACAACCTTCTTTAGACAGACACAAGTCATCCAGGGATTTGACAGTTTACGTAGAGGCATAAATTCCTCATTGCCTATTTGTTTATTTCCCCGGGTGACCTCAGTTCAGCTGGTTCACCAATGCCAGGATAATTTATTGAAAGTTCAGCAAATAAATCTAGATTTGAATCTGTCAAAGGCAACCTCTGAAACAGAAGAGCTCTTCGCAGCGAGCTCCGGGATGCCGAGCGCTGCTCCGGTCACGTCAGCACCGGCACTGCCAGGCTGACCACGGCACCCGCACGGAGGGGGTGGGAGTCCCGGGGCTCTGGAGAACCACTGTAAACAGGATAAATACTAGAGACTTGTACACATTGGTTAAGAGGCCCCTTACTGGAGAAGGAAATTGGTATCTCCAGCTCCTGCAGGAGGAGAGCCTGGAAGAGCCAAGCTGTACACTAACCTAGAAATACTGCTTCAGGCTACGGCGGAATCAGCCCGGCGTTTCTTTGAACGCGGTGTTTGATGGCTACTGAACAGCTACGCTGCCTGGAACGTACACTAGCAAAGAACTGAATTTATAACTTCTTTCAACAACTGGAAAAACCAGAACAGACAGTAAGAGACTTGGTTTCAGCACACAACTCAAGTACCAAGGAGATGTGTCTGTAGTGCTGCTGCAGTTCCCATTTGCTGCACAGATGAAAGCAGCCACCACAGCAGATTTTTTTTCTTATTAAATGCATTAACTAAAAGCCTAGATAAAAGCAGCATCAGTTTAGCATGGACTCAGAATTTGAATCAAATCCAGATTTTGCATTTGATCCCCATCACTCTAATGCACTTCAGATTTCGGCTGGGCAGAGCATCTTAGGATGCAGGTATTCAGAGGATGATGGCTCAGAGATACACCACTGGAGCGAACCCACACCCCACTGGAAACACCTGTCCGTGCTGGGTACGCGAGATTTGCAGGGATAAGGTGTGGGAGCCTTAAAGGAATGAAAATCCAGAGCACAGGAAAAAATTAGGAAGAGAAACAACAAAAAAAAAAAAGACCGAGAAAATATTCTATCATTTGTTCTGCTTTCGTGTGTTGTATTACATTTCGAAAAAATACATCGTAGCCAAGACATCGCAAACAAATGCCCCGCAGGGGAGCGGAGAGAGCTTTAGCAAGGTTAGTGTGATGAAGGGATGCCTTTTTTAGGATGAGTGGACGAGGGCTCCTGCGTGACTTTGAATGAGGAGAAAGTATCTATATTCAGCAAAAGACCTCCTGCATTTCCAAATTGCATAACCCCAGCTCACCTCCGGTTTGAACTCCTCCATCTTCTCATCTGAACTGATGCATTGAACTGGCATTAATGCCAGACATGGGGGCAAAATCCCAGCAGAGTGACCTGAACTGCATTACAAAGGTGGGAGGATAAGAACCTCTTTGAGGAAGAAGATTAATTAAATATGATAGCTACACCATTTCCCATCTGAGGAAATTTTACATTCCATGGGAACATGCTGCAAAATATTCTCAAAGGTTTTATCTTTCTATGCAGAAATCCAATTTATTAGAAGCATTCTTCTTTACGAAAATATCTCTGGGTAGGATTTCTGTGTGGGCTTGGTAAGTAGTCAGACAGCTAATGCTCTGGATCAAACCTTACCTGGTGTGAATCAACAGATCTTTGTGCATTTTAATACACTGCAGGGGTTCCTATGAACCTGAGGCTGAATCTTTGTCTTGTCTCATGTTGGGCTGGAGCTCAGGTTTGTGCCTACATGCAGAATGCAGCATTCCCTGCTTTTTACATGTTTTCAGAGCTAATGGCATTTAGCTCGATCTTTTTTGAAGCTACTAGATCTGGCCGTCGTGAAGGCTGGCTATGACAGCTGCAAATATTTCATCTCAAATAAGCATAAGACAAAAGTCACGCAACTCTTGTTGCAAGTGTTTCCTGATGGCAGGAATTATTTCCCTGGTATCTGACTCACATTAAGCCCACACAGGACCTTCTCTTACTGGGGCTCAGGGTTGTAGAAAGTGATATATTAGAAATCTCAGTACTTAACTCAAAAGCCCTTGAGGTAAATGGGACCTCTCCCAGCCTCACTCAGTGAAGGGCAAATTTTCCACAGCTGTAGCTTAGGGGGGCCAAATTTCACTCTAATTATCAATCACTAGTTTCCAAAAAAAACTTTACCCACAGACCTGAACACCCTCAGCTATCGATTAGGCATCAGCAGGGATACAACCTAACTTGTACTTTCTTAGAAGAGTAAAATAAACAAATATTTTCAGATGAACTAACAAATCCTGGTGATTTCCGTTACCTACACACATTTTCTTCAGCAAGGTAAGAAAAAACAAGCAAACCTGAGAAAACAGTTGGTTGAAATGATCCGGTGTTACTTCTAGCCTGGATTTAAAACACGCTTGCTTTGTCTAAACTTACAGAAAGAATACGGCACTGAAATTATGGCAGCCCTATCACTCACGTTTTCTAACAAACCAAAGAATAAGTGAATTTTGCCCCAGACATTTTTTTGAAAAACCTGCATTTCCTAGACAAGTCAGTTAAAAAAAAAAAAATAAATCAATACATATTAGATTAGCTGTATTTCAATTTTGACTCAGTATTTCAGACTTGGCTAGTTTTAGGCAGATTAAACTCACAGTATTGGATCCCTCCTGAGTTTAGGGGTCATGCAGCTGACCCGCTGAAAGACCATGGATTATGAAATCAAAACGGCTGGAACGCATCGCGGTTTCAAGGAGGAGCTGCAATTGCAACGGCAGTTCATAGCGCACTCTGCCTATTTTCTGCTTCTGAAAGCCTCAATTTCTTTTTTGCTTAGTGCAGAAAGAAGGCACGCCTTTAAGCAGTGAATACTTTGCTGAATCTGAACACCTCCCAGGCTTATGAAGACAGCTAGAAGGAGTTCTCTGGAGTGATTTTAGAAACAATAGGAATTTTTAGTGTTCCACATTATAGCAAGCAAAATGAATTTTCAGGTTCATAGGTAAACCTTAGGATTCTCAACAAAGGCTGAGTGCTGCATGCAAGGTGTTTCAAGGCACTTGGGTTTCTATCACCAGGTACGTCCTGCTGGCATTCAGGGCATTAGAAAAGGGCTCGTTCCCTCCTCTGCGCTCACAAAACCACCCGGGCTGGGGGGGTCCTGGCTGGGGGCTTCACCCAGCGTGCTCAGAACCCGGTCCGTGCTCCGCCTCACGAGAGCCACTGACAAAATGCCGTCACCCACAAACAGCCACTGTCTTTATCATCTTTGGAAAAGTGGAGCAAACGCAAGGCTTTACAGAAAGTGGCAGGTTCTTAATTATTGTTATAATTTATTTAGTGTTTACTGACAAGAGCTCAAGCCTCTTTTGCAGAGTGTACTGAACACACAAGCCATTTAAAAAGAGCCGCTGCCTCTGTTTTCTGAAGAACATAGATATGAGTGAGGTCAGCAAATTATTGCTAAAAGTAACCGATCAGATCACCTTTCCTTCCAGGTTTCCTTCTTCTCTCAGACTCTCCAAGATCAAGCCTTGATTTTCTCAGAGGTATCTACTCTCTGACATGTTTTGGTAGTGCTTGTTTTTTTTTTTTTTTTAAACCAGTGGTTTGGTCATTCAGGGATCTCCACAAATATAAACTGTTCTGACTATACTAATTCGTGATGTTATTTTTGCCCTAAGGTTGGGTGTACTGCTGCTGGTATACATAACTTCTCTGACAACATTTAAAATCAATTTTCCATGAAAGTATCTAAATACACCTTTGGAAATGAAATGCCAGCCTTGCAAGTCTGATTACACGATGGGCTGATCATGATTAACTTTTCAGCCTTGATGGTAGTTCATTAATTTCTAGACTTTTGAGGCCCAAATAGTCTGAAATGATTGCATCTAAACTCCTACACACCATTGGCTGTAGAGTTTTCATCCTCTCTCACCATTTCTTTGAAGTTAAAGAAAACAAGATGAACACGAGAAGCAAAACTCTGGCAGATGCCCTGGGGATCACAGGCAGCGACTCACTTCTTGTATGACCTTCACCGAGTCGTTTCTGCTCCCCATGTCTCAATTTTCCAGTCTGTACAACAGTCCTTTCTCTCCTCTGCAAGGTGGGTTGAAATCTTTAAATGAAAACTAGCGAACGCTGCTCCTCCAAACCTCTTTTGTCCCGTTACAGCCTGGCTTTACACACTCTGCTCCCAGCTACTAAGCAAGCTCTCATCCCATGACACTCAAAACAAAATTAGGCCAAGGTTTTATTCTCCAGTGGACATGCTGTAATTAATAAATTACTCAGTGGAAGAAGATCTGGGGAGGAAAGTGGCATTATGGCATTTCTTTCTGCCAGGCTGACCCAGGGAAGGAGCTCTGACCAGGCTCACCGGCTGTCACTGCCAGCAGGGCAATTCCCACTGCAATGCTACTCGTACAGCATAGCTTGAAAGGAACAAAAAACAAACAGAAAATATTCCCCTCACAACACGCAAATGCTTTTCTTAAATTACTTTCCTTTAAAAAAAAAGAAAAGGCCAGAAAGAGAGGCAGAAATACTCTAATTGCATTTCACAGCACACACCATTATGCAAAAGTCTATTTAACCTGGATGCTGCAGGGTCACTCCCTTCTCTAAGTGTTTGCATAGAAAGGAGTTTGGTTCACCCCAAGCCAAAGGCTAACTCGGCCTCACCATGCAGATGTATTTAAATGAAACGTATCCAAAGCTGCTAAATTACATTCACAGGAAATAAAGTCCATCGGTTGTGAGTGGGTGCTTTGTACTCTTGATTGAAAATTGTTTTCACGTGACAGAGAAGGTGCTTAAGAGTAAAAAAAGATCATTCAGCGAGTTAGAAAATTACTCCAACCTCTAGACCATGTCAAACTAAATATAAACCAAACAAACTATAGCAAACGAATGAATAATTTAAAGCGGCAGCTTATATATCACATCAGAAAACGCAGCTGTGGAGCCTGACTGCTTTGTACTCACCAGCTCCCTCCACGCACACGGACGAGGGCTCCCGTGCCGGTGCTACTCTCCTCTTACTCTGAGCCTGCTCCGGGCACAACAGCACCGCAAGTTTGTTTTCTCCGGGTGGTTTCAGCGGCGGGGAGCGGCAGCAGCCCCGGGCTGCAGGACGAGCACAGCACAGCCAGGAGCCACGTCTGGCTCCGCGCTTGACTCCGTTGCTGACTACACACCTGACCATTTCACCTGTATTTTGTCTTTTCCCCACACCCGATGGTCTGGTTTTAGCCTTCTTACTGCAAGAGCACAGGCAGCCTCCAGAGCTGTTAGAGAGCCTGGTGCTTCCCCAAAACCAGCCAGCCCGGCACCTTCTGCTGGACTTCCTAGAGCTACCTAGAGAGCCCCAGCCGGGGGAGGCTGCTCCCACCCAGCATCCCGGGTTAAGGGCTCACAGCCTTGATCCGACTGAGCAGAAGAGGAGCTAAACCTATGGAGGGGGGGTATTCCAGGGCAGAGCCAGCTGATGGTCGTCTGCGCTCAGGGGGAGGGATGTGCAGGGGCTCCAGCTGAGAGCAACGATGTCCAGCTGAGAGGACCCCATCCTCACCCCCAGCTCTGTGCACATTTGTTTCCAAGGGGGTGATGCAAGCGCTAATTGCATGATATCATTAGCTCTGCCTCCTGAGCAAAAAGCATGTGGTGATGAATGACACAACTGCCTGACCCCCTGTCTTTTGGGTCACATGGAGTGACTGAAGGGTCCGTGATCCATTAAGTGTTCGGTCACCCTGACTGCCACTGTGTGCTGTGGAGTGTAACTGTGCTCTGGTTACTCCTATCCCAGCTGTTGATGGTGCCAAAAAATATCAGCCTGGTGTTCTCCGTGCTTCACAAGATCTCCTGGAGCTCAGCGAGGTGGACTGGGGGAGATGTGGGAGCCCGGAGCCGAGGGGAGGAGGAGAGGACCTGCCCCAGGCTCGGTGCTGGGAACCCCACCATGCTCCCCTCCGTGTTACAACCTAACTCATCTCCTTCGTGGCTATGAGGAATCAGAGCCCTGGTCCACGCCAACCCAAAAGCTTAGATTTTTATAACTTTTTCTCACCACTAAACTAGGTTAACTGAACTGCTGACCTAGCTGTGGAATACTCCACATCTCATAAATTACCAGCCCTCACGAGCCGTCTCATAATACGAGAATGAGGGCAGGAAATATCTAAGACAAACAGCTAGAAATAAATAATCAGTAAATGCAACATATAGAATAGATGGAGTAAGGATATAGAGTAACCACAGAGAGAAGGTCAATTTTTGCCCCCTTACACAAAATAACGTAAAAAAGAAACAGAAAGAGGACATATCTAAGGAAAGAAAAGCATAACCCAAAGCTTACTGAATTCAACAGAAAGATCCCTCTCTGCTGCAGCAGCTTTGAGACAGACACGAAGATAAAGGAAAGACACCAGGACCTGGGCTGGGATAAAAACATGCGCCAGATGCCAGATTTCTTCTGGTAGCTGCCGGGGTGATGGGTCACGGATGATGGATTGCAGAGGAGGAGCCAAGAGCGATGACAGAGGTCTGCTGGCTCAGGGCCAGGGGCTCTCAAGAATTTGGCTGAGCTTAAAGGCAAACGTGTGCAGTGACTGGGGTAACTTGTCTATGCCAGTCTGTTTATCAGGACAAAAATCCCTGAATGAAAAAACACAATCTCTATTACATTCTTGTGTGTAGCATTAATAATCTGTCAAAGAAGACGACAACATTCCCGATTAGAAAAATGGAAAGAAGGAATGTCTCTGGGTAGATTTATTTGGCTCTGTTAATCCCAACTTCCCACGGTTTGCTCAACATTCACCCAATACGAAGTAAATGTCCCCTAACAGGTGGTGCCTGCGAATGAAAATGCCACACAAAAAGGAGTGTGGAGGGGAACCGGCTGAAGATTCATGTCCTTATTGGTTAGATGCTGAAAACGATATTGATGCACATAAACATTGACCAGAGCAGACACAAAAATCGCTTTGTAGCTTCCTCACTAACTGGGACAAGGGGCTGCAGTCCCTGGGAGGGAGCACCCACACCCGCACCCCGAAACGGGCAGAGCTGGAAGGAAGATGACTGTCAATACCGAACAAAACGTGGGAGGAATTACCCAAACCTGGCACCTAGAGCTGCGATTTTGCTGTTAATGATGTGTGTGGTGTAGGCAAACACAAATCCCCAAGAAACCAGCCAGCTAAAATTAAATGTACACCTCTAATACACTCTTCATTAGCACAAAGCCATAAGACCATCAGTTTCTGTCAACAAAACATTAAGACAAACTGATCTCTGTTCTTATATTTATGTTCTGAAGGAAAAGAAAGCTGTCTAAAAAGCTTTTAACTTCTCAAATAAAACAGCTACCAATTTCTGACCAGCTAATATAAATAACTCTAGGTCTAAATTTCCCCACAGAAAACCCCTCATATTTTGTTTTAAGCATTTCATTTTGCAATAGATTGTTTACTTCAATAAAAGCGAGGGAGGAAGTAAAGAGTAAAGATTAGAATGGACATTTAAATTAAGCTGTAACTATTTGGCATCTAATCTGTCCATAATAATAAGATGAGAACCTGAAGCTTCAGGAACTGTAGCATATACAGTTGCTGAGATTATGAGTCCTCATGCTTCAGGTTATGAAATGATGGAGGTCAGGAAGCAATTTTCTTGCATATATTGCTGACAGGCTAGAGACACTGCAGGAATTTTTGCATATTTTTTGAAACATCAGTTATAAGTCACTGTCAAGAAGGAGATCCCAGACAAGGTAGATATTACTTTTTATATCAATGAATTTCAAAAGAAGAGCCTGTTTCTCCAACTCTCACTGTGACAAAAGTCCTACCACAGGACAAAAATCTACAAACTGCAAAAAACCAGATCACTGAACTAACTAGATGCTCACAGAGCAGTAGCAGCCGCTGACCTGTTTTCCTTCGAGCAGAGCTCAGAAACGGGAGGTACACGAACAACTCCAGCTTTATAAGTTCAAGGCTACACACGCTCCCATCTCCTCCGGGGAATTACATCACTCAGTTGGCTTTGTGATATGAAGCTTTAAAAACCAGCCGAGCCCACTGCTCTCCATGGGCTGCGGTAAAGCCAAACTGTAGAAGCAACTGAACACGGTGTAAATGAGGAGCAGGTTCCTGCAGCCTGGCATGCCTGGCAGCAAAGACAGCCCTGCAGAAACCCTGCACAGCCTCTCTGGTGGCTCTAGCCAGCTCCAGCCTTGGGAAATGGCCTCCCTGCATCCCTGCATCCCTGCATCCCTGCATCCCTGCATCCCTGCATCCCTGCATCCACATCCCCACCCAGCTCCGCAGCAGTCGGTGGCACTCACCCCTCTGCACAACAGCTTTCCTTGCCGTGGTAGGAGGTTGTCCACATGTGGCTGTGACCCTTCAGCGGTTCTGCCTGTGAGCATCTGCTGGGCTTTGGTGGTACCTGCCACGGGCACCCCCAGGTGAAGGCTGAGGATGACCTAGGACCAGCTGGGAAGGAAAATGCTGGGGTTTATACCTGTAAGCATGGCTGTTTCTTTTTGGAAAAAAAAAAAAAAATTAATAATTTTTGAACAAAATTCACTAGAGTGGAAAAAAATTATACTTTTAATTTATACCAGTATTATCTACTCTTCTTCTCGTTTGGGAATAATTTATACCAGCGCTTCCAGCGACATGCCGGGGTGCACACAGCCAAAGGTCCTGCCAGCATTTCCCCAGCACAGAAACCCCCGTCCAGCCAGCAATGATAGCAGTCGGGACCGCGGGCAAGAGGGACAGGCACCCCGGGGTCGCATCCTTCACAGCCTTCACAGAAACATGAAATTAAATTATATCACCAAGATGTGTATGTGTGGGGGGAATATGTTTTTGCAAGAAAAGAAATAATGGTTTATAAAAATAAATCTCTCTTCAAAGCGAAGTGAGTCATTCACAGCAGCCTCTTCAACATGACAAACAGCTCATATAGCAAAACAAAGAGTAGATCATTCAGTCTCATTACCAAGACTGAATGTACTCTGCAAGCACTAAGAGGCACTTATGATTTATGCTTGTAAAAATCAATTGCATTTTATTGATTACCAAGATTAAGAAAAGGAAAAAAAAAAAGTTTGGTTAAACTTGGGGAACAGTTCTGTCTTCAGGTCTGAAGTTAAACCTATCTGGAATACTGACAGCTTCCAGGCTGCCAGGCAAATTGATCAGGAGAAGAGTGGGCAACTGTTTCTTATGCAGAGCTGAACACTTCATATGGCAATATCAAAGGAGTTAACTTTATTTTTGCATCCACTAAATTTATGTCAAGCAAATCACAAAGTCAAAACCAAGGTCATCTGTGATAACAAGATGGCAGAAATTCACCCAGCTGCATAGACAGAGAAAAAACCCTGAGATTTTGGCAGTTTTGGTTCGCATTTATAGTATTTAAGCACTTAGAAGCCTGATTCATAATTGGTGCCAGATGCTCTCAATACACATAGGAAAAAACAGTCTTTGTTCCGATAAATTCATAGTCTAAAAAAAGCGAGACAGTCAAGGGCTGCGGAAGCGAGAAGGATGGTTTCCCTGTTTGATAGAGGTGATGGCATGAGAAGTGACTCCCTGGAAATGGCACGAAGGCGGTGCAGCGGCATCGGGATGGAGCCCCCGGTCCCTGCCCTGCACGGGCTGTGCTGGCAGCAGCCTCCCCACCCCATGGCAGAGACCGGGGGAACTGGGGACTGTCCCCTCGGGCTGGGGAACACGCGTGGCTCCGGTGGGAAGAGCGAGCCAGGTGCCACCGCCTCTGCCGGAGCATCACTTTGCTCCAAGGCTGCTGCTTGCTTGTTAGTTGTTAATGCGGAAAGTTTAGCATTGTACAAAAGACGTCTCAATGATCAGCCCCTGCTATCTAAATTAAATCTCGTTGCTATAAAATTCTGGGTTTCTCACACAATTTCTGCTCCTGAAAATGGCTTCTAATGTGGAGCAGAGTCCCATGAATGGTGTGAACTACAAGGTCACAGCATTCAGTACGTGAAAAAAATCAGCAAAACGGGAGATTAAGTATTAATTTCAGGGCAAAGTTCCATTTACTTGAGATTACTCTATGCTGTATGTATGTAATACCATGTTTCAGTAATTAAAGGCAGAATGATTTATACAGCTGCAAGCTGTAGAGGAGATGTTGTTACTGGGCTGGGTACAGTTGGCTACAGCAGACCAAACTAAATTGGAACCGTTTGTCCCAGGGAGATGCTTTTTTGGCTCATCTCAGTGTCCTGGCCAAATTCCAGCGCAAGCAATCTCCCTGCCCATCTAACTTCCAGCTGACACATCCACAGGGCTGGGGACAGCTCGCTCTCTGTCCCAGCCCGCATGCGGCATTGCCGTGCGCTGCCAAAGGGTGCTGCGTCCCGTTTGCAGGGGCAGCGCCAGTTCTCGGGGGCTGTGAGGCTGTTCGATGGGCTCGGGAATGGTGAATGTCACACTAAACGCCCACCAGCCTCAGCCAGGCAAGTGGAGGATATCAGAACTGTGCCTCTGGCCACCTCTGCAATATTTTCTCCTTTTTACAGTTTTGTCTGTGGGGGCTCCTCCGTACCTGCCCCCTGGACCCTGGGGATGGAGGGCTGTGGGCACAGTCCAACCACCACGTCCTTCTGCCTTGCGATACACCACGAGCAGCTGGGATCAGAGGCTGGGGCGCCCAGGGCACGGCTGGAGAAAAAGGAGTTATGTTTGGGGATCAAAGGGAAGGGGCCGAGGGACCACCACAACACGACTCTCTGCTCGATTTGGTCCCTATTGATCTTCATGCCCATCATTGCGCGTAACGTTTTCTTTTGCTTTTTTTTTTTTTTTTTTTTATGGAGCTGTGCATCGTGTCACGGTGAAGAATATTGTTTGCGAAGGGAAGTGTGGCAGTAACAGCATTTCTGGGCCGGGTGAGGGATCCTTGCAGGAACAGCTGTCAAATCCCACCCCGGCGGAGGCTGCAGGATCCGTGCGTGTACGAACAGCTGCTGCCTCACACCCTGTTGCGTTTCGCTGATGGGTGAAGCAACCCCCCGGTGTACGCTGCATGGGGTACAGCGAGTACTTCATGACAAGGCACTTTATAGAAATGACTAAATATTGAATGTATACGAGGACTGTTAAAATTGCGATAAATTGCAAAAAGTATTTTCATGTTTGTGCATTTTGCAAGCTCAGAAACAGTCAATTCTATTTGCATAACATATTGGACATTTTTCACATTGCATTTTGCATATAAAGTGCTTCTCAGTGCAGGATCTGATAATACCACAGACGTATTAGCCATTCAAGTAGGTGTAGTTAGCGCTGATACTTGGGTATCAGGCTCACTGAAAAAACTAATAGACACACTGCCTGGTGAACTGAACAGGCTACTCAGCAGTGGGTAAATCATCCAATGGAAAAATGAATCATTCATTTAGAACCAAAATGATAATACATCACTTATTTAATCAAATGGCCCATCTACTGAACCAGGTACATCAACTAATGAACCCAGTGGATCCCCCAATGAGAGAGGTGATTCACCTGCTGGAAATGTCTGCTCTACTAGCCCGTGTTTAGCTCTTCATCTTGAAACGGGAATCATAACTCCTTCTATTATCAAAGCTAAAAGGTTAGCAAGACTTCAAATGCTGATTGCATATTGCTATTGCTAGGAGGAATAGACAAAGGTATGATAATGGAAACAAGGAAGATTGCCAGGACATAAGGCAACCTCAAAATATTAAAACATATTTCCCGTAAGTGCACATTATTCCAAGGCTGTGGGGTAACCTGCATTTACTTTTAAAGCACTTTTGATGGTGATTGTAAAGTTATGGCACTGGCTGCTGAGGACATCAGCCTGATTCTCTTTTCCCATTAGCTGTTGACCTCAGAAATACTAAATTTTGGTACTTGAGTCTTACACAGGAGTTTACAAACTGCCTTACGAAGACACAAGCCTGCACTGAATTCCCTGCAGTTCGGACGCTTTCTTTGAAACATCACTATTTCACAGAGCACTTCTTTCCAATGTTTCTTGTAATTTGATGAAACTACTGTACAGTCTGAACGTCTCTTTTAACTGAAATGAAGCAACCCGGTATCAAATGTCCCACGCACAGGTTTCGGTTCAAAAAATTGGCTTCTAAATGTGTCTGGCTTGGGAGTAGGAGCTATACACACAGGTAGATAATGTACGGAGATATTTTTCCATCTCCCTTTCATTTACTTAGCTGCTGCACATCTCAGCATTCATGTTGATTAACATCACCTGCTGAAGTTAATTAAAGTATATAGGATGTAATAAGACTAGTATGTTTGAGTTCTATCAATCACAGAATCTGGTGAGTCAATATTTGAAATTAATATATCACAGAGGGGAAAATCCTCGACATGGATCTGAAATTAAAAGAGGAGAGAGGGACTGCATCGCGCAGGGCACTTTGGTAAGCATATTTCGGTGATGACATGAGTGCCTGTGTCCCGACAAATGTGGCCCCTGCTTAGACTCATCTGAAAGCCTCATGGTATATTTTTAGGATATCAAGGACTAGTCACAAAGCTGCAGATAAGTCTGTACCTCCGAGAGCCAAGGAAATCTGGGGGATTTAAGCCTTTGAAATGTCTTGCCAGGTGATATTTCCCTATAAATATCCACTTACTTCATCTCTTGCAGCAGCTGGCATCTCCCCACGTGCCGAAGCTCACACCGAAAGCTGTCTGGTAGTTTCCAAGGCAGAGAAAAGCTCAGCAAACGGTGACCTGTGCTTCCCAGAGTGGTACTCTGTTATCCTGAATTAAACCCAATGTTTCTCCTCCTCTGCTCAGGTTCATTGCAAATTGATTGACCATGAAAACCTGCAAGAAAGAAGCACAGCGAGGCTGTAGAGAAAGGACCAGCCCTGGCACCTGGCCGGGTTGGATTTGTAGTCCCCACACCCCTTCTGTGTTTAGCATCTTTTCAGATAGTGTGAGAAGGTGACAGCCGAGCTGCAATCTTGCTCTGGGCCAGTTAGAGCATCCCCAGTTCAGGCTGGGCACTGCCCGGTTCAGGGTCCCATTTAACCTGGGGCTGCCAGCACGGCCATCCTGCGCCACCGCAGTTCACAGCCACGGGTGCCACGGCGAGGACACCCGCAAAACCTGAACTAACTGGGAAAGAAACCAGCTCAGATAAAAAGAGCCAGCGTCCCCCCAGCTTTGCCCGGGGACCAAGCCCACCCCGCACCCGACAGCGCCGCAGAGAAGGTAAAAAGGGCAAAGTCGCAGGGAGGCTCCGCCACGCTAACGCCAATCCTCCGAAAGGGAAACACGAGCGGTGCAGACCAGGTGGTGTGCTGTTCATGGGGGTGCGCGCCCGCGGGACCCCCCGACGCGCTGCGAGGAGAGGCTGGGGCAGGGGAACGGGAGCCCTGAGAAAGCTGTGGCCGCCCCGGCTTCTTGCTCTACCGCAGATTTCTTTGCCGACAGGGCAGATGGGTTTTGTTCAAGGCACAGCAGCCCCGCGGCTGGGACAAGCAGCATTAACAACTGCCAGGAGGGGAAGGAGGGAGGGAGGGAGGGAGGGACAGCCTTGGGAGGGCTGGGGACCTTAGGACAGGACATCGCGAGTGCCGTGCCAGTGAGTCACTGTCTGGAGCGTGCCTGCACCAACTGTCTTGTGTACGTGCTGTCTTACAGATCTCTTTCCGCATAAAATATTTAAATACAATCGTATCAGCCATTCGAATCATTAGCTGCAAAGATCCAGACTTAATGTACAGCGAGGACACTGCGCATTAATATTTATTACGCTTTATTTGTTTAAGGAAATACACTGAGCTTTTTGGTGTAGGCAATTTCTATGGCATCAAACTGTGAAAGACATTAATTACTGCCAATGATGTGTGTAGGGTACACACAGCCTATGGAAACGGCACGATAAGCAAATACGTGTTGTCTGACGCTTTAAAGACTGGAGAGCGCTGTTGGTGGGGAACTGGCAAGCGTCAGGTGGTTGTGTTGGGAAACACGGCCGGCATCGTCCCTCGGCGTCACCTTTGGGCGCTGCCGATGGATGGATGGGCTGCCTCGCACCCCCGGCAGACGCCGTGGCATGCAGGGCTGGTCCGTCACCGCTGCAGAGGCCATCGCCACTCACCAGCAAACGCTGACGGAGCCCTGGGTCCAACAGGACCCAAATCCAGGCGGATTCCCCGTGGCCAGCAGGAGCAGAGCTGTTCTCAGCCTGCGGAGTGCTGGTTGCACCCACGGAGGAGGATAAATGAAGTTATAATGTCCATTTACAAACAGAGATGAACTGAACATCATATGATTAGGTTTGCTTCTG
>JAVJGJ010000035.1:5801793-5815522 GCA_035590215.1 Microhierax caerulescens
CCCCCCCCCCCCCCCCCCCCCCCCCCCCCCCCCCCCCCCCCCCCCCCCCCCCCCCCCCCCCCCCCCCCCGGGTCATTTGCACTGGTTAAAGGGTTGGGGCTTAAACTGGTCCTGAGGCAGTTAGCTCCTCTGTACATATGCATGAATTTGTGTCCATTATTTTTCTTTCACAGGAAAAGATCAAAAGATGCAGGGACAGCCTGTGACACCTCGGCAGTCACTGCTGCTGGGGGGGTGGGGGGGTGGGCTGCAAAAAAGACCGTCTGCCACTGTGCTGCTGGTGGGGGCGAGCCAGGCTCTCGGCAGGTACCCAGAGGGGCCCAAGCTGGTGGCTTTGCAAAAAAGTTTGTCTTAAGTGAACTGTCTGCAATGCAGTAATTGCAGTGCATTTGCGATTGCAAATAAAGCCCTGTCCTTGTGGCTGCGGAATGACCACTGAAATAGTAGGTTTGTTGTTTCCATAGCAATTTTGTAAGGGGTTAAGGGGGAATTAGAATTTCATTCTTCCCTCAACATTTATCTTTTTAGTGTGGTTTAAATGAGAAAGTGCTATTAAGAAAGAGAAAGGTTTCAAGTTGTGTATGTTCACAGGGGAACTAAGGTTTAAAAAGAAAAAAGTGTTAATAAAGCAATTTTAAAATTTAATCTGAGAGTTTATTTTCTCCTTTGTTGCCTTTTCTCCCCTGGGGATAGATTTCTTTCCTGCCCTGCAATGGATTTAGCACAAAAACCTTTTATTTTTCTGCAGCCAGCAAGAGACAGTCAGAAGTGGGAAGAGTTTAGCAATTCAGAGGTCAAAGAAATGATGACTGCTGACCTCTTTTGTTCTGAGCCAGTGGCTTAGGAGAGAATATAAACAGATGAGAGACCTCCACACTTTGAACCCAGCATTGCTGTAAGGTTCAGATTAATTTGGATAAAAATAATTTTCACTCTCTGTTCAGCTTCTAACACTTCCCAAGCTTATGGAATGGAATGAAAATGAAAACCCCAAGCAAGGTGAGAAAGGCTCTTTCTGCACGTGTTGGGGCTGACCCCAGAAGGAAGCTCTGGAAATCTTATCAAAATCCCAGAGAAGGTGAGATTTCTAACCTGACGGTCAGGCTCAGACGAGGTCCTGATAAACAACCGAGTGTTTGGCTCGGTTGTCTGAGCCTTTTGAGACTGGCCTGCAAACCCGGAGTCCATTGCAATATCACCATCACTGAACACCGGAAAGTTTCTCCTGTTCTTAAAATTTAAAATGCTGGTTTTCCCTCACACTAGCCCAGGTGAGGTCAAGCATGCAAGTCACAATAATAAACGCAGCGAGATAATTCCACTGACTAAGCTAAGGCAGCGTGGCGGTGCAGGGGACAGAACGCTCTCCCATCAGAGCCGTCGCTTCGTGTCGCTCCTCCGCGTGCCCCGAGACAGCCTCTGCCTCCTCTGCACTGCACTGATGCTCTGGCAGTTTTGGACCAGCTTTTTGGTGGCTGCAGCTCCCTGTGACACTGATGTCTCTGTTTTAAGAAAATGTGAACTGTTGTCAGGCTGAAGCACGGTCCGGCCGGTGAGCAACCTTGTTTTGTGGCTTTAGGGCACTTGCTTCTGCTGCCCTACCCTACCCTATGTCTGCAAATCACATTCTGAGAAAAATTGCTACTGGTTTTATGCCATAACTCGTAAATCACTAGATCCTATATTTCAGATATATTCGTCCAATTATCTTCAAACTTTTATAGTTTTATAGATGGATTGATTAATTAAATAAAGCTTGCACTGACTTTTGTGAAACTCTGCAACTTTGGAAGTGAGACTTGGTGTGAAAGTAAATGAAAAACTGCTTCATGAAATAATACTTCATGTTTTTTTCTACTGACATGTTTACACCGTTTTTGGATAATGATGACAAAAAGAAGAGAACTGGACAAGACCATTTGAGCAGCCGCTTTGGCAGCCCTTAGCCCAGCTGCTCCTCGCCTGCAGCCAAGCGTGGAACTGGGTGCAACATCTGGCAGCCTGCAGTGAAACAGGAGGGAGTTATGAAACATGAAACAGGCTTAACTGGGAATCAAAACTAGCGGTACAGGGTGTCAGAGATTTTAAGAAAACTGAGCAGACTTGGCTTTCGTAGGAAAAACCCACAAGCCGGCAGACAGACACAAGGTTATGCAAAATTAAACAAAATCGTTGCATATTGACCTTGACTTCAAGGTGACCAGATCCAATTAACAATCATTAATGTGGCTGAAGGCAGTCTGGAGTGACCTTCTGAAGGACCCTGTGAACTTTGAGACAGGCATGTTTCTTTCGGAGGGAAAGGAAAACGCAGGAATGGCAGGACTTGAAGTGCAGTCGTTTAGCTAAACAGCATGGTAAACTGCTGCCTGGAACTGTTACAGAGCAGAGCTGCTTGGGAGACCTTGGAAATACGTTTCTGAATAGCAGGTAAACCATGAGTATGTTTCAAGAGTTTAAAATTGTTCTCATTAAATCCTTAAATGGGGAAGAGTGTCTGGAGTTACAATAATGTGCCCGGAGGAACAGCGAGAATTGAGATTTAAGAAAACTTGAATCAAATCTGACTTTCATTTCAAGTTGCATATGATCAGGGAGGAAGGAATGCTTTGTGCTTAAGGTATGAGAAGGTGGTAAAAAAATTCAGTGTGCCCTAGGATTCCCATTTTAAAAGTGAAGCTGTCTTAGGGAGGATAAAATCCACTTGGCTCCCGCTGTGCTTCGGACTTTGAAAGGACCTGATGCTCTTTCGAATCGTGGGATGAAGGGTAATGTTTGGGCTGCTGAACACTGGATTAGCCTGGATGCAAGTGATGCCAACGGAGGCTACGGGGAGCTTGGTTTGGGCAGCCCTGCAGCGTGCCCGCGTGCCTCCCGGTGCAGGTCAGCGGATGGGGAGCGGTGCGGAACAGGGGTGCCTGAAAGGGGTTTACTTAAAGTCTTTAAATCAAGCCAGGATAGGATTGCCTCCTCTTAAACATCTGCCTTAGTTCAAGCTCTGAGCTGTAAGCTTGATTCAAAAACAACCAGCTGAAACCCTATAGCCCAGGGTAGACGGGGAAGGCTAATTGATCATAATGATCCCTTAAGAGGTGGAAATCTAAGAGCGGGTAACTATCAATTTGTTTCCTAATGGAAAGGTGTGCATGCCATTAAAACACCCTTTGTGCTCGCCACTTTTCTCTCTGTCTGAGTGGTTATGCTATACTAATCACTGCAGTAAATAAAAACCCTGGGTGATAATTTCCAGAACCATGTAAAGGTGTTTAGGGAAAATGAGCTCTCTGCTACCCACAACAGACTTTTTCTTTTTTGCCTTGCTGAAGATTGGAGGTTTTTACAGAACTAGCTCCACTTTCTAAAATTTAAAAGAAAAAGCCATATCCCTCCAGCTGTTGAGTTAAACAGAGTGTTATTCAAATTATGTAGGGGGAAAAAAATGTCATAACATAATGAGAATCAAATGCTGGCTTCAGGCGCCTTCATATTTGAGGACTTTAAAAAACAACAATAGCAACAAAACAATTCCATCTTTTATCTGCCAGTAGAAAATGGTCATTTAAATAAACATTAACTAAGCTGGGGAACATTGATGGTGTGGTAGCGATTTGTTTCTGACAGACAAGATCGTTAAAAGTCTTATTCTTTTTAATAGGTGGCATTTTCAGAGAAAGACCAGGAAGGTTAAAGGCCGTAACCGCTCCTTTACCTGCGTGATTCCCTCCGGCCGCTCACCGAGCCGGTGCCGGGAAGGGCAGGGAACGGGGCACCTCACCGGCAGCGGGGACTGGGACAGCCAGTCAAACCATTTGATTATCTCATTTGGCTGGTGTTTATATGGGGGGAATCAATCTTCCAAACCTGTCTTTGCTCTCGCTAAGCACGATGTGGCAAAAGGGTGGCTTGTCTGTTCTCTGTTGTGCATGTCCCAGCCCCCTCCCGTGCTGGTGCACGGCCGTGGGAGCCCCTCCTGACAGACGGCGCTGCAGAAATCACCACCGGGCCGGCAACAAGAAAACACCCCACATCACAGAATCATACAAACACGTAGGTTGGGAAACACCTTTAAGATCACCAAGTGCAGTCATTAACCCAGCACTGCCAAGCCCATCACTAAACCGTGTCTCTAAGCACTGCACTGGTGCATTTTTTAAACACCTCCAGGGACGGTGACTCCACCGTCTCCCCGGTCAGCCTGTTCCAACGCTTGACCACCCTTTCAGTGAAGAGGTTTTTCCTAACAGCCAGTCTAAACCTCCCCCAGCACCACTTAAGGCCATTTCTTGAGGTCACTCAGGCTCAGCCTCTCGCCATCAGCAGGAGGGTGCCCGTGCCCCCACGTCAGCCCTTCTCAGCAGTGATGGAACCCATGGAATGTGGGGATGGGCCCCCAGGTGCACACAGAGGACCAGCACCTGAAACCTGACCATGGAGCATCTCCTGCCCCATGGAGCATCCCTCTCAAAGCAGGTCCAAAGGCAGGACTCGCTGTGCGACAGCAGCATAGAAGGAGGAGCACACACACGTGCACACGCCAGGTACACACGTGCACACCACGCGGCTCCCGCTTTCAGGTCGAGTATATTTTCCATCTCTGAAATCGAGAATGGCAAGTGAAGGTGGACACCAGAAGTGTGGGAAAGACAGCTGACAGTGGGACTGAAAGGAACCGAGTTCTTGAAAATAAAGACAGTCAGGATCTGTAAGCACCCACGCAAGGAAGGAAAGAAATCATTAATGTCATTAACTTGATTTGCAGCAGCTACTTGAAGTCCAGCCACAGGCAGGGAAGCCACTGAGTCATCTCTGCACAACGTAGAATCAAATGGGAACCTCAGTGCAAACATCTTACTCCAATATCACAGGGAAAGGCTTTCCACCGTGCTCTGCGTGTTTCAGCGAACTGCTCGGAGGCTACGGGGGGCTGGGTCTCACTAACAAGCCCCAGCACAGAACCCCCAGCCATGACACACGCAGCTATCTCCAAAACCAAGTCCCGAATTGGAGGGAATACGCAATAGGGGAAGAACAAAAGAATCCTTTGATGTGTTCCACCACATGATGTTTAGCAAAAAATGCAAATGCTCTCTCATGCTAGAGAACACTTATCAATATTAAGGCATACACAGAGGAGAAGAAAGAAGGAAGAACAAAATACAACACTTAACAAGAGGGTAATTTAGCCTGTTGGCAAGCTCTTTACGTCTGGTTCATGAAAAATTACTTGCACAATTGTTTTGCAGGGTTTCTGGGCTTTTATGCATAAATCATAGTATTGATTCAGTGTGAGTATCATACTTACTCAGGTGTACAACTGCATGTGGGCATAGTTAAAGCAAGCAAGGATTTAAGTGTGGAAATTGGAGAGGAAAAAACCATCCCCCCTGTTGCTCCTACAAGCTCGGCTACAATTGTCAAACAGCTGGAACGCGTGCAGATTGTTAATTAAAACATGGTGGTGACCACCTTCTGCAGCCGTCTCAGGAGAACATCCAGGCAGGAGATAACTGCCAAGCTGAATTTTTTTCTATCCACCCATTTTTTTCCCCTTGGAGATTGCACTTTCTTTTCTGATAAAGGAAAAAAGAGAGGGCACTGGAAGCCCAAGGATGGCCAAGTGAAAGAGAAATAAAATCAATTGCATGTTACAAGCTACAACAAATATTGCAGTCAGGGCGAGGAAAGTGAGGGCAGGAGGGAAGTGTCAGAAATAACCTACGAGGGCTTGCTTCATGGTATTCATATTTGCTAGCCACATTTCTGTCCCTTAAAATAGAGGGAAGGGCTCCTGTGGCATTACCATATGCACGAGAGGTAGTCACAGAGGAGGGTCAGCAAGGATGCTGTGCCAGCCGGGAAAAGTGGTGAAAAGGCAAAGCCTTGGAAATGAAAATAGACACAAAGAATCTGTATCACTTGCACAGACATACGGTCATTTAATCACTTTCTATCCTGATTCATCTCTCAATATTTTCTGCATAAACACACTATATTCAGCATTCAAAGGTGTTCAGCTGGTCAGAGCCCACTGCCTGGCAGACACTTCCTTGCCCCGTTCACCAACAGCACGGGGGGTGTAAAAAAAAAGCCTAAAGAAGTTCAAGGGAAACAACCTAAATGCGGTCAAAAGAGTTTCACAGGCACTTTGCTTGTACCATGGAGAAATGCGGATAACACAGCACTAATCGCCTTTTCTAATGAGGACTCCTAATTTGCATTCTATTCACCTTGCTGCTATCGCTATTACTATTTACTCATGATGGTAATATTGAAGGTGATAACACGGTCACACAAGCAGCCACGTTTGTGACCATGACACATCTCTCCCCAGCATGGTAACACCTCTGTGTCCTGCCTGAGCCCCTTTCATACTATCACTAAAAATCTCTATCCCCTAAAAAAACTAAAAAAAAGCCTAAAAAAATCTCTATCCCCTAAAAAAACTAAAAAAACCCTAAAAAAACTAAAAAACAACTATCCCCTTCGGCAGGACAGTTATTCCCACGTCTAGTTATTCCTATTCCAGCCTGGGTTTTTTCCATCCTCTTCCCCTTCATTGGCCATAAAACTTGAGGAATTTTCCACGAGTCAACTAAAGCTGCAGCAGCAAATGCGTCCGAATCGTTGTGTGGAGCCCCAGCCCGCCCAGCCCGGATTCCTTCTCTCCAAACCCGAGCTCCGCTGCTCCCAGCTGTACAGCGCTATCAGCTGCTCAGGGGCTGCTGGGGAGCAGCTCGACGGGAAAAGGTCAGGGTTTATGCAAGAAGGTTTAAACCTATAACCAAGCTTTTGTTCTAAGTATGTCTCTTGCACTGATATCTTAATAAATACTAATTAAATGTTCAGGCTATCTTAATTTCATTTGATCAATTTGCTTCTTTCCAATCTAAATAATAATAATAAAAAAAAAAGCGGGGTAGAGTAAGAGAATTATTTGTATTATTAGAATAATAATAAAAAATAGCTATCTGTGCCAGTGTCTTTAAATCAAATTAGTGCTTTTCTGCTTGTTCCAAGGTTACATTGAAATTAAGTTTTATTCGAATACTTAGCCACATTTACTCCACTTCCCCAATGGCTGAGGATTCAAGCCGTAGCAGTGATGCTAAGTGGGCTTGATGGGGCAGGAAAGGTTACGAGGTTGAAACAGTATGTGATGCAGTGCTGACATCAAACTTCCATCCTCCCTGTAATAAAACTATGCATTTCTTCGTCACTTTTGATGAAAGGCTCACCGAGTGATCCAGAAACATTAATTCACTGCCATCACTCTTGGTGTAGGAACATATTATTGTCTGTATTTGACAAATGGTTCAGTTCAGGCCCAGAGTGCTTGACCGAGACGATGCACAAAGTCGTTAGCAGAGCTGGGTGTGTGGTGTCCCCCGTCCCTTGCTCTTGGCCATTGTCCCACAGTCCCTCGGCCACAGTGCCTGACCCAGGATGTCCCCAGACGTGTCCAAGGACGGTTCACCGTCCGGCTGGCAGTAAGGGTCACCGTGAGGGTGTCCCTGGGGGGCCACAGTGTCTGACCAAAGCATCAACACAAGCTTGAACATGAAACTTAACTCATGGCCCTTTGCTGGATCTGAGAATTTAGATCTCCAGCCAACCAAACACAAACCCTGTGTCTTGCGGGATATGGATGCCAACTGCCTCGAGGCAATTAAAAACACGCATATGCTTGAAGTGGGGTATGTGTTTAGTCTTCCTGTTTCAAGGACTGTGGAGGGAAATGTAGATTCCTGTATGCTGACCCTAAATTAAAAAGTGAGGAAATACCTACAGCTCACTGGTCCCTTCCTAGCAAATGCAGTATTGTTCTTTCTATTCAGTATCTGCTGCTTCGGTCAGTCCCATATTAAATTACTCAAGATTGACAGAACTTTCACTATTTCCCCTGGGAGGCTCTTTCACAAGCCATTGGGCTTTAGCATGAGAATTTTCCCTTTTCTATTCACCCTTTTTTTCCATTCCTATTGTATTATCCGATTACATATGGTTATATCTCCTGGCAAAGTGCTCCTTCCCTCCTGATCTTTGCACCGGTGGGGTGCGTGAAGATGGATGGCGCAGAGCAGGATAACTTCACCCGCTGGCATCCCAGGATCAGCCTTAATCTGAACTAATCAAATGATGACAGCCCCTCTGAAAAGAGAAGTAATTACACAGTATAGATTGTATGTATCTCTTAGGAGATGAGGACTTGGATTTGATTATCTAAATTCTCCTTAATGCTTTATGATGAAGTTGAGGATGAATATTGCTTTGAAAGCAATTCAGCCAGAACTTCCCCTTAGAAAGCAAGGCCTGGAACATGATAAAAATGACCAAAGTCAGCAAGAAGAAATTGTCAGCCTAAGGTTTCTGTTCATTTGTCCAAGACAGAATTGGAGAAACTGATTTAGGGTAGCTGGGAGGGAAGCAACATCCCACTGAGCTAAAAACAGGTTGAACTGTCCAAAATCCATCCTCTCAGATGGCAGAAAAATAAGTAAATAAAAATAAATCCCACACTTTCTGAAATTATTTAGTTGTGTTTTCATTCTTGAGCTGAGCAAACAGAAGGGAGAAATCAACAATTTTAGGAAGTGACATCTTTGGTGGCCATCTCAGCTGGCATCCACAGGGAGAATAAAGTAACCCACAGCTGGGTTGGACAGCCCCTTAACCCTGATCAGGCACATCCACACTTCTAGCACCTTCTAGCGAAATGGAAGTTTTTGCTGAGCATCTTCTGGCTTCCAGGTGGACTGAAGGTCTCTTTTGGAGACCCCACCGGCTGTCCCTTTGAAGCAGATCCCTGCCAGCAGCCAAGTGCAGCCCGAGACACCCCCCGCCGCCCCCCCATAGCATTGTGATTCCCGTGCTCCTGCTACGGAGGGATTTTTCATGCATTTATTTGATCCTAGCTCCAGCCTCCCGCGGAACAGACTCGCGGTGCCAAGGTCCTGCTGCTGAGCAGCCCCTGCCATGGAAAGTCTCGTTCGGACGGGAGGTCACTGCTAATAACCCTCGGAGGAGCGCTGCCCTGCCCTCCTCCCCGCTACACCTTTGGCAGGCAGCTGGAAAGAACGAGGGATGTTGGGATCCTGTTTAAATATTGATCACAGCATATTTTTTGCTAAAACTAAAGCCTATCGATTCGCCTGCGAGTCTGCAGCCTTTGCCGAACGCTTTCCTGGAGACGGGAGAAGGCTCCTTGAGTTATGATGTTAATAAGAGCGGCACAGGAGGAGTCCCTGATGTTCAAACCACAACTTCAGAGAGAACATTTTTCATTGGCAGGGGCCTCTGGACACTCTGTGCTTCTTAATGTTTCTCTATCAGCTGTGCTGATGAGCCTTTAATATAAAGGCTTTGGAAACGAGTTAACTGCAGCTCCTGCAGCTCTCTCCAGAGCCTGTTTCTGCGTGATTTCAGGCTCAGGGCAGACAGCCATTTTAGAGCCGTGCAGGAAGAACCAGCGCCGATGCTGGCGCCGGGGGTCTCCCAGCCCCTGTGTCTTGCACTGGGTCCCCGCTCCAGCACTCTACTTCAGCATGTAATTAACTCAGAGGATGTGAATTTTGGCTTTGGCATTGTTAGGGAGATACTCGCTGCCTTGAAGCTGAGCAGGTGGCGAAGGGCTGGGGCTCTGCGCGGGCACGCTGCAGCGGGGCTGGGGTGCTCCGAGCCCAGTCCTGCTCCTGGGTGGGGGCGCAGCCCCAGACGGGGGGGCATGCCGTCTGCATCGCGGTGGAAATCATGAGGCAGGGGGGGAAGAAGATAAAAGCAACCCCCCCAGGGTTTGTATATGCATATCTACGTAGGCTTTTGCATTAACCACTGGCAGTAAGTAAAGAAGAAGTCAGTTATCCTGAAGCGCTACCCAGCCTGAAAACACAACAAGGCTTTTCTGATACCCAGATGAAATCAGGCAGCAGCCTGATGGGACCGGCCACCTCCCCCTCAGATGGAGTGCGCTATCTCGCTATGAAGAGTGTCGAATACAGTGTTCCAGAGAAAAACAAGCCGCCCCCCATACGTCCCTCTATTATATCTGACAAGTTGTACCGCACTCTGCAAGGGGGAGAATAAATCCTCCCTGTCCCATGCAGCGTTTGGGCAACCACGAAGCATGAGGCTTGTTTAATCTGATTATTTCAGGGACAAATCTCTCCTGCACATCTGTGGCTGCAGAGGTTCTCAAGGGAAAACCCAAATTAAATTATGCCCTCGACAGTGCTGTATGTGGGAGTGCACCCTGCAGTGACAGCACAAGAGTGCAAGTCTGAGGCTTCAGTTGTGTCGGACAATGATTCACTGTTCTTAGAGCAAAGGACTTAAATTCTCCATTTTTCATTTCCCAATCTGCAAAACTACCTACTTCTCTGGGAAATCTTGGGGATGTACACTGTAAAGGGCTGCATGCCCTCGGGTGAATGGTACGGTTAGAGACAAAAGTATTATTCGGAGCATTTTAAGAGTTCGCTCCCAGAAATGGCAGCGATTTGTGAATATTTGTATTTGCGATACAGCATTGCCTTGCCCCATTTGCAGGAGAGAATAAATTGCAAGGACAATCACATCCACTTCTGTTACCAGTCCTAGGACAGGATATTAGTTTTTGAAGAGAGAAATAGAGCCAAGGCTTCTCCTTTTTCATCAAATCCTACTTGTTTTGTGGGTTTTTTTCTCCTAAAATAACTTAGGGCTATTTAATAGAAGTGAAATCTGCGATCATTTTGTAACAGTTTTTGCCAGTCTGCAAAGAGTATCTTTTTATGCAGAAATGTGTGTTTCACCAGGTACAGGTTTTTTGAGGACAGGAAAACTTTTTCCTTTATTTTATTTCTAAGAGTTCACTAAAGTTGACGCATCCAAATCATTGCCAACACATAATCATTCTCTTAAAAAAAAATAATGACATCATCAGCCATAATCACATCCATTTTTCATCCTTTTTTCATTTGTCTCAAATAAACAAATTTGCCAGCAAGAACAGTGTTTTGGTCTGGGTTTTTTTTGTTTGTTTGTTTGTTTTGTTTTGTTTTTTTTTAACAGGCTGTCTTAAATGGATTTTGGAGACTTCTCAAAAGCAGATTTAAAATTAATTGCAACGCATCATTTTAAGGCGTGTTTCCAGCAATTGGCTTGCAGAACTAGACCACGCAGCCTCTGTATCTAGTTAAAATACCGCGGACTCTGTGTACCAAGCACTGCCCACTGCCTGCTCTCAGGTGGGCCATCCCTTAGCCGGGCAGCCGTCGCCCTACTCCTCACGCCTGCATCACCATCATCCGTCACATCATGAAAACACATCGCCAGGCAGCCCCGGCCAGACCCCCTTGCTGCTGCCTGTCTTGCCAAGATAAAGGAATAGCTCAAAACTCGAATATCCCCTCATTCCTGCTTTGGAGCCTGACAAGGGTCTTATTTTCCGAAGGGAAATGTTACGAAGAGCTGCCGTGCTGGGGTGGGCTATTGTAAGAGAGCCTCTCGCCTAGGCTCCCTCTCCCAGGAAAGGCTGGACCAGGTGATGGTTTGAGGTCCCTTCCACCCTGGGCTGCTCCACAGCTCTCCATCAGCTACCAGCTTGTCCCATCACACCTCCAGCCACCCAAACCCAAATGTATGTGGAAGAACAGGGCTCCCCACCACCTTCCTACTGCGCACAACCAGCTTCTGATTGAGCGACCTGTTCGCCCAGAAACTGCAGCCAAACTCTTCTATTTAATAACCGCTATTGACGTATCCTTCATGAATCTGCCCTGTTCCTTCCTGAACTCCTTTGCACCCAGCATTCCCGATAAGGCAGCCAGTCCTACCCTGCACACGTAATTATGGGTTGTGTGACAGATGACCTCCTCTTGCTTGTTTTATAGCTGTTGTCTGAGAATTTCCCTGGGTGCTTTCTTGTTCTTGCAGTGAAAGAAGTATAAAAATGAGCACTGTTCCTGTTGCTCTTCCAGAGACAGGCGGTTGCTATTACAAGGAGTGGTACTGAGGACATATTTACTGCTCTGTCTTGCAAAGTTTGGTAGGTTTCATGCTTCTATGAAATATATTCAGCCACACTTGTGATTATACTCCAATATGTTTCTAACATATCACAAAACTGTAGATGGTGTCAGAACAGGCTGATTTTTAACATATCTTAAACATTTTTTCCCTTCATTAAAGTAGAATAATTGTCACAGCATAATGTAACTTAATGTCAAAATGGAACACACGAGCCTATCTCCTCTATCAAGGTAATTACATTTTAAATCTATGGTGTGTGTTAAGTTTTTTCGACGTATGCAAGGCAGCTTCAGGAGTTATTCAGAATGTGTTTGGTTTTTTTTCCAGAAGCTACTGGGGAAGGGGCGCTTTGCCAGAGCAAGCGGGGCAGGAGGTGGCAGTGCTGGTGGGGTGGTGGGCTCAGCCTTTCCCTGCCCACCCCCAGCGGGACCTTGGGAGCTGCTGAGCTCCTTGCACCAGCAGTCGGGAGTAAACACCAAAGGGAGGAGCTGTTAAAGGGCCATTTGAGCTTTCTGTAAATGATGCCTTGCAAGGAGCCTCATTTGAACGCTGGGAACTGGGAAACTGCGTAAAAACAGCCTAGACAGCCCACTCAAAAATTAATTTTTCCATAATTAGGCCACAAAGTGGAAAGTCATCTTAACATTACATTACTGAACACCTGAAAGGAGAGGATAAAATATTTCTCAAGGGTCCACCAAACCTGGAAAAGCAAATCACTGAGGCCAAAGAAAATGAGATTAAATTGAACTTCTAAAATGCAGTGGGTCTGTTGACCTCCCTTATACCAAATGCTTTCTTCATGTTCCTGTTCTTAAAACACACACACAAAAAAAAAAAAAAAAAAAAAATATCAAGGAGAATGCATGCTGCTCAGAAGATAGCTAGAGGCTGAGTTGGATTTGAATTTTGATCAAAGTTTTTCTCATTTGACATGCTTTTCTGTGTCTGCATTCCCAATCTGCCTTTTTTGCTTAAAATAATGCTTCCCACAGAAGTCTTAGCCGCCATACATAATAAAAGACCTTGGTCTCTCGAAAGCGCAGTTTCTGGTGGCTGGTGGTCCTTCTCCAGAAGCCAGTCTGGTGGAAAAGGAGCACCAAGGGGCCTCTGCCCCCCCCCCCCCCCATACACCAGCACCGTTCAGAGTGTGCAGCTGCCACGGGCACCCACACCACGACACCCGCCTTTCTGCACACCTAACTTCTCCACCAGTAAGAAAAAAGCCAATTTACAGCAAGTTGCACAAATTCCTCATTCGTTACCTTCCCTTGAGTTGGAGTAACATAGCCTCCAGCCCTCCTCCTCCTCCTCCTCTTCTTTTTAGTGACACAACCAGTATGAACACCAGCAAATGGGAACGGTGGCAGAGGGACCATCTGGGAAGGGCCCTCTCCAATCCCCATCTCCAGGGATTAGCATTCATGCTGTGTCAAATCTGCAAATTGTTTGTTTGCTTTGAGGAACCGTACAATATGGTCCAGACTGTTGATGTAATTGTTTTATAAAGCATCTTCCTTGTGGCCTGTGCCTCCGTACCTCCGTCGCATTACACCCAGCCAGCAGCACAGTAACTTAACAGTTGCGTTAGCCAAGGCCGGGGGCAACATTAAATAAAGAAAAAGACCCGGCGGTCGAGAGCAGGGGAGGGGGAGGCATGCGGCCGACTTCCATGAAAAGGTGTATTTATATGGCTCTTCTCACCTTAGTCATGCAATTGTTG
>JAVJGJ010000035.1:5821449-5844582 GCA_035590215.1 Microhierax caerulescens
GTGGCACCCAGAGCTCAGCAGGGACCTGGTGGCACCCAGAGCTCAGCAGGGACCCGGGTGGCACCCAGTGCTCAGCAGGGACCCAGGTGGCACCCAGAGCTCGGCAGGGACCCGGATGGCAGTGGCTGCCCCGGCACACACCACCTCCCCGCATCCCTCGTACCCAGCACAGGCAGCTCCATCACCGGAGCCGAGCGCGCTGCTCACCAGCTGCTCAAAACCTGTCCCATCCCGTGTGGCTCACCGACCAGAGAGCTGGCGGCATAACCAGAATAAATTATTCTCATAACTAAATATCACCTTTCCTTCCCCGCTCCTGCACAGCAAGTCAATCACAGGGAGAACAACTCCACCACCACAGCAAAGGGAGCTGTGGGCTCAGGCTGGAGGTGCCGGTGGGCAGGAGGAACAGGGATGGTGCTGGGCATTTTTCTTGGGCTTGCCTTGATCATAGAATTATTGAGGTTGGAAAAGAGCTTTGAGATCATCAAGCCCAACCGTCGACCCAGCAATGCCAAGCCCACCACCAAACCATGTCCCTAAGCACCGCGTCTACGCACTTTCTTAAACACTTCCCAGGTTGGTGATTCCTCCACCTCCCTGGGCAGCCTGTTCCAGCGCTTGAAAAATTCTGCAGTGACCTGGCAGGGAGTGACACAGGAGGAGATTTAAGCAGCTGATGAGCACGTGGAGTTTGCAAGGAACACTGCTGTTAGCATTGCTGCCTAAAACCACTGTCTCAAAGATCTCGTACAAGGAGACGCTTGGGGCTGGGCTGAGCCATCCAGACGGGGAGATGCCTCCCACTCCCGGCTATTCTTTCCTCCTTCTTCAGCACCTACTGTGGGCTCAAGGATTCAAGTGCCCCCCACCCTGTGCCAGCCTTCCCTCCGCTGCTGGACAACAGTAGGAAACACCTTTGAATTACATGTGAGTTATAGGCCACGTGGGATTTATTTGACTTAATCTAAATGAGAGATGTCCTGTGGTTGTACGAGCGTCCCCAAGCAGGCCAAGGAAGCTAATAGATTTTGTGATCACTTCTATCACACAGCAAACAATCACGGGTCACAAAACTATAAATCAGAGGCTAATGGATTTTCAACGATGCGCTTTGGCCCTTTGTACATTTTTTAATTTGCTTTTAATTTGTATTGATCTTCCCCCCTTTTGCTCCAATCCCTCCTGTGTCAGCAGGTCAGAAAGCATGCCAAGAGGAGAATAATCGCGCGGAAATACAGAGGACGGTAAAAGCGGTGTGTAAACGTGTGCGTCTTCGCGGGGCAGAATGAGCCGGGGCGGTGGGGCTGGCCGCAGACCCCGCGGGGCTCGGGGCGGGAGGCTCGGGGCAGCCCCAGCGGCTCCACGGGGGCACTTGTCACTCGCAGGAGGCTGATTTTCCCGGGCCGGGAGTCACCCACCCCCCTGGGCAGGTGGGGGCTTCACCTGCCAGGGAAGGACCCTGAAGAAGCAGGAGAAGAAAATGTTGCGACTGAAATCCTCAAACCGCTCTCAGCCTGGGACGCCCCGCGAAGCAATAAACATTTCCTTATTTACTGCTTTTGCTCTGGCTTGTCTGCACCAATTTATTGCTTGCTCATCGCGATCACATCAGTATTTTTAATTTCTTAATGCTAATCAGCACGTTCCCAGCTTTCTATTAATTGCAGAAAGAAAAGATGTTTGCTGGATAGACACGGCTTGCCTTGTGCAGCCTGAGCAGAACGGCAGCGGGGAGAGGACTCGACTCTGTCTCACAGCTCAGTGCCACCCGCGGGATAGTCTTTCCTCTCTCCTCACCTTCACCCCCAGAGAATAAATCCTAGATGGGAAATGACTGATGGAATATCCACGATAAACCTTTTACAGCTCAGTCCCAGCCATGCAAAGTACTGTCAAACAGTCCAGAATAAGAAGTGTATTAATAAAAATCACGATCCACACACAAACAGAAAAGGACTAAATTCTTCAAATAAATGACTCACAACAAATAATTTGACCAGCTCTCATGATCGGCTTATGCCCTGAAGCATGAAGATTATCAGCCCCATGTAATTTTCTCCTAGCTGATGTAGCTGCAAAGACTATTCATATTCATATAAACGTCTAATGTCTAATCCTCTAATCTAATCCTTTTTTTTTTTTTCTGGTGGTGCTAAAGCTCCACAGCCCGTACTCAAAAGCCCTCTTTGCAATGGAATTATCGATAAATTACTGCAGAGAGGAGGAGCACAGTGCAGACCCCAAACCCACCAGGTTCTGCCTCTTCCTGAAGAGTTTTTATTTTCCTGTTAAGCAGTCGGGGTGCGAGTTTGCGGGACACTTGCGGGTATTTTTCCTCCCTGTCATTTTTCATGCCCTTGCCTGCTGTTGGAGTGAGGTGATTACCCTCCATTTTGCTTTGTTTTTTTTTTTTTTTTTTTTTTTTTCGGAGAGCTTCAGGAGTGGTGTCATTTCATCACCGCGTCAAACTTCATCACTACAAATAACAGTCTGCTGGCCAGATCATTTATTCTTCCTGAGAGACTGAAAATCTCTGGACCCTGAACCTGGCACAAACACGATGCTATGAGTATCAGAAATGAAGTTTGTCCTTTGTCACTGTGCTGCTCGCAGAAGTGCTTGGGGCCAGCCCTGGTGATGCCCCTTTGAGCCCACGGCAGCGCGAGGGCTGAGCAAGGCACTTCACATCTTGCTTGTGTCTCAGGCTAGGAGGAGGAAAGAGACGTTCAGCATTTAGATCGTATGTGTTTGCCAAACTTAAATAATGTAGCAGAAACATGGTGAAGCATCCCAGAGCAGCGCCTGCTGCTGCCCGCGGGCTGGGGCTGTGGGAGGAAGAGTCTTGGGTCAGAAACAACGAGGTACCTACTGTAATTGCCCACTTTATACAGCAGCTAGTAAGATGTATGCCTATTTTATATCACCATAGATTAGAGGGTGGCTTATAAGAACTCTTAATATCATTTCTTTCTCTTTCTGTCATAGTTTACATGTGATAAGTTGTACTTTTTATTTCCAACATTATCAGATTACTGGGATGACAACTGCCTGCTTCATTGCTATTGGTTTTACTATATCCGTGACAATCTAAAATTAATATACTTCCACTGCCTGGAAACTCTCCTTTGCACAGCACAACCCGCCTTTTGGAGATGGAGCACATGAAAAATCCTTACGGATAAATTCACGCAGGAACCTGTGCACGACTGCGCCTTCGCTGCTGCCTGGGCTGGGAGGTCCGGGCAGGGGTTTGGAACGAGCCCGTTTGACATCACAAAGCTTCATCCCACAGGGATGGAGACAACAGGACAACGGACCAGATCATCCAGGAGGCAGTAAAAGCCTGGCTCCCATGCCCAGACTTATTTATGCCGTGGCCTCTCTGCGGCTGTGTGTGCAGCACTGCATTTATTTATGGATATTTAGTTGGTGCACACTCTGGGGTAAAGATTTGTACCATGTCCAGGAATTATAAATCCAGACACCGTTTGTGGCCTCTGAGCATTTCTATAATAAAAATTATAATTCTGGAACTGGTTTTCACTCAGAATCAGGCTGAAACTCATCAATCCATTATCTCACTTAGATCAACAAATAAGCATCAAACAGGAACTTCTTTCAAATCACTGTGGACTTGGACCAATTTTGAAACACTGCCCTAAAGCAGAAAGACTTAGTATCCTATTTATTAGTCCCCCGAGGCCAGCCAGCTTCACCATTAACTTTTAGCTCAAACTAATAGCACATTCATAAGCAATTTTGTGGGTGACTGTATCTGAGACTTTAAGCTGCTATATTTTTTTTCCCTTAGAAATTATCTTTTTGCTTGATGATATGGAATTATTTAGATGACAACTCACATTAAAAGAACCTGTGCTCTTATAGGCAAAGACATTTTTTCCCAGACAACACTGCTATAAAATTGTTCTAAATCTACTGACTTCAAGGGACAGAGTTTTTCCATGATTAAAAAGGAAGACTTTTTCATTTGCATATTGCCCTTTTTAATAGCTTAAACAGGTATTTCCACGTCAATAGTTTTTTAGCTGTGTTGTCAGGTGAAGCTGTTCTGTATTATAAATCTCCCACATGCTTTTCACAGACACTGAATGTTTTGCAAATACAAATTTATTTTTAATATGTTCCTTTCTGTCCCTTTTGTCCGTACATTTACTGCTGTTTAAGCTTGGCTATGGACAGAAAGCCAACAGCTCCACTTGCTTCTAGAGCTCTTTTTCCTCAGTCACATCTGTTGCACTCAGTAACGCAGGAGAGTTTTTGTGTGTATTTCTGTGAGAGTGTAAACGTATGCACGTGTCCTTCAAAAATACATACAATGCTTGAGTCGGCAGTGCTGACTCAATAGAATGCTTTGGGAAATTAATTATGAGAAATTTCACCATTAATCCAGAGAAGAAATGCAGCTAAGGACACAGCCTGCAGAATTCTCGCCATTTCAGACAACAGATTCATTTATTCCCCTATCTGCTGCCTCTGCTCCACAAACGTTGCTAACACGGTCATTTGTATTCCACCACTTCGTTTTGGGGGGAGTTTGGTTTGAGCGGCTGCATGGTTCAGAGACGCTGGTAAGGCAGAGGCAGAGCCTGTCCCCCGAGGTCACCAGCTCACACCTTGCATCTCCCCAGGGCACAGGACGGTTTTTACAGGTGGGACTGCTCAGTGCCTTGGAGGAAATCACTTGGCATTTCTGAGATCAGGTCCAGGAGAATACCTCTGCAATTGCCTTTTAGTGGACCCTCATTATTAATCTCAGCAACAAGTCTAAAGGTTAAGTCCCAGCCCAGGCAGGCAGTTAGCCACTAGCTGAAATTTTACATGTGCTTATATGCTAAGCTCACTGTAAGTTAATCGTATTTTCAGCTGATCTCCTGACCCAGGTTACTTTCAGTGAATTACATCTGAATAAAGTAATGATGCTGAACCCCCATCCTCTCCACAGCAATGTGCATCCTTGCTCAGAACGGGATGGGCAGATAACACAGGACAGAGGGGAAATGCTGATAAGACATTGCCAAGACTGCCACGGGGGCTTACTAGTTGCAGGTAGAAGAGGCCATCTTCCCCCGAAATATGAGTGCTTCACTGTTACCCAGAACCAAGTGATATAAATCCCTGACAAGGAGCAAAACAGCTTTTTCTAGCTGAACTGAGACCCTG
This sequence comes from Microhierax caerulescens, assembly GCA_035590215.1. Lineage (NCBI taxonomy): Eukaryota > Metazoa > Chordata > Aves > Falconiformes > Falconidae > Microhierax > Microhierax caerulescens. Next base: position 5,826,634 of record JAVJGJ010000035.1, read on the forward strand.
GTGGTGCCTTAGCTGTGGGTTTATATGGTTTGCGTGGCTTAGCACAAGAAGACCAGGCAGATTGGGTTATGATGTTGTTTCCCTTCTGAGTGAAGCCTTCATTCCACAGAGGCCACATATAAAATTAAGTTTAGGTCTCCAAGTGCTCTTTCCCTGCACACCCAAGCCATGCAGTTCTTGCTGCCTCCCAGCTGCAGGCTCGCAGCGATGGGGCTGCTGCCATCCCCTGCAGAGCATCTGCTGCAGGAGAGCTCCCTTTTCCACCTCCCCCTTGGCCCTCAGAGCACTTGCATATTTAAAGGTTACAGACCTGCTATATGCACTCGGTCTAGTTAAGATGAAAACATGTGCTGCCCTGATAACCTCTCCGGAATGGCTTTATTGGCCACTCCATCCCCTGCTGATAGACTTATTAGCCCATACCATGAGGAGGGAGCCTCCTCTCACATAACCACCCTAAACACCTTATCAAACTTGAGCCAAGCCGAGGATAACAATCTGAGACCCAATTAATTACTTACTCGCTCTAAAGCTGTAATAATAAATAACCATGAAAACACCGAAGCGCTTTCGGTGGTGATAAAACTGAAGACTCCCTGCAAACACAACCTCTCAAGAACAGCTCTGAAATCTGCTTGTTTAAGGCTACTCTCCCTTCCTGCTCGAGCGCATCACAGGCTGGGCAACTCCTGGCATTTACCTGCAGCACCCCAAGCACCAGCCCATGGCACAGCCTCATCCCTGCAGCGGCAGCTGATGGCCAGCACTTCTCACCACGGAGGTGATGGAGAAAGAGCCCAGCTACGACAAGGAGAAACCCAACACAACACGCCCAAGGAGGAACGGACAATTCTAGCAGTGGAAAGGAAACCTCTAAGAATAACTGCTGCCAAAAGAGAAACGCTGGGCAGTGACACTTTATCGGATTGACTGCTGAAGATGGGTTAGAAGGAAACGCTGCTCACGCTGCAGCCTGCTGATCCTGGGAGAAATGCCTGGTGCACCACCTAGCATGAACGGATGGAGAGAAATTGTGTCCTTCAGTGAGAGCTTCAAGGGCAGCCCTTACAAGGAGGGGCAGAAAGGCAGTTGTACAGGCAGACCCAGTAAATGACTTATAATGAGCTCCAGGTGGGGTCTAGAGCCCTTGTCCAAGTTCAAAGGAAATAATCACTAGAGAAGTTGAAGCTGCCGGACTCAGGTCCACGAGCGGTGCCTTCAAAACAGGTCCTTTTCGCACAGACAGAGGGTTCGTGGCCCCGCAAAGCCAGCAGAGCCTGCAGGTACCTGGCACTTCTATCAATTCCTTAACTTCCACCCCCGGGTCTGCAAGTGGGAGAAGAGTGTATTTATAGGCTAGAAATCTCAAAAGCACTTCAAACAACTTCGAAGGCCAAAGCTCACCGACGGTTTCTTAGGCACTTTTGAACATCCTTCCGACTGTTTTTCAAACACTGACCTTTGACTGTGTGAGGAAATAAACAGAGGCATATATAACAATGGCCTACATGAAAAATAAAAATGTTGACATTAATAAATCATTAAAGGATTTTTATGCCCAACAGCAAGCACAGACCTTTTATCCCTTATTTCTAGCTTTGCAGCTGGCAACTAATCCTGTGAAAACAAGAACAAATTGTTTATATTCTTTTAGTAGTCCATAAATCAAATATTGCTGTAAGGACTGAACTAATATTTTGAGCATTGAATATGGGATTTGGTCTGGCTCGCTACATGCAATGACTCTCAGTCTGTTGTGATGTGAAAAGGCCAAGAGAGATGAGATTCAGAAAAGTAAGGAGACTGAAAAGTAGGCGGCAGGAGGAAATAACGTACTGTAGCATTGCCCAGTTTAGCTTTGTGTAGTGAGAGAGTTATGAAATGTAGTTGTTGTGCTTTCTGTGTGGTACTTCGCTTTTAAATGCAGATAGTGGGAACCTATCAAAACATTATTTGTTTGCTTGTTCGGTTTTCCCCACGTATGAGAAGATACTGATACAGCTTAACAGCAAAAATACATCCATCCACCCTCTGCACCTCCTTTACTAAGCTAGTCTAGCACGATGAAAAAAAAAAAATAAAAAATGTGCCATATACAGCCACTTGTGTTTTAAAGTAACCGCAAAACCAGAAGCTACAAAACTTAAACATGCCGATCTGATTTACATCCTGACCGACAGCCTGTAAACCACGCCACGGCAGATGGGTACTCCAAGCAGCCAAGTTACAACCACCTGAAAAGCAAGGTTTATAAAAACACCGGCAGACCCTTAACAGGAGCTGTGTGAGCCGCGAGTGCTTCTATAAACAATATTTTATTGATTAGAATAGGCAGAAACTCCAGTTATTTACAACAGACTTTTTCACAGCATTTATTGATGTTCCTAAGGCTCAAAGGGGAAGGAGGGAGACCTGGCACATAGAACAAATGGACTCGATGTAACCCTGAACTGCTCCTGTAAACCAGCCCTGGGGGAATGGGGGGGTGGGCTAGCGGGGGTCCCGCAGCGCCCCGCACACCCTGCCCTGCCCCGGGCACTCCCGGCCCGTGCCTGGCCGGTGCTTCTGTGGGCAACTCCTGCCTGCAGCAGGAACGGCAAAGGCTTTTTCCCCCCTTCTAAAATAAATGAACGAGCAGTCCAAAGGAGGGAGCGTGTTGTGTTGCACTGTGATCTCCAATCTCCGGTGTAAAGCAAACAGAAAATTCGGAAGCGACGGGAGGGAATGGGCTCCACGCGCCGTGGGAACCACCACCACCACCACCACAACCAGCACCAGCAGCCTGTGGAAGAGCTGGGTGCTTCCGTAGGAAACCAGCGTCATTAAAACTGGGAAAATATTTTGAGGGGAAAGTGAATTTCTGCCCTTTACAGAACAGGATGAGCTGGGGGAAATCCGTCCCCTCTCTCACACGGATGCTCCTCTGGAGCACCTCCGAACGCAGCTGGTAGCGGCAGGCTGGGGCGAGGTGTCCCACGTGTGGATGTCTTGCTCTCCTCCCGCACCTCGAGCCTTGCCTCGGCGTGACAAGCGCTGTGGGAAGGCCCCCAGTTGTGCAAGGCGTGTGCTCCAGCCCTCACGGCGGGGTCCCAGCACGTATCGCACATGGCTCCGGGACGGCGCTGGCGGTCGCAGCCGCCTCGCTCCGAGCACAGAGGCTCTGCCGGGCCCCAGGTCCGCCCGCGCGCCATCCTCCTCGGAGCTGGGAGCAGGCAGTGCTCACTCACTCACTCACTCACAGAGTCAACTCACCCGCTGGAGAGCCTTCCCCAATGATTTTAACCTCCTGATCTGGAATGAAAGAGGTAATTTGATTGCCATGGAAACTGGGTAAAGGCCTCTCCCCGGCCAAAACTGTCACTGCCATTAAATTGGGCTGAATCATCTGCCTCAGCTCCACGAGACGGACAGGACAGGGATAACACAGCCTGTGGAGGAACACGCTACCCTTATGCGTGATAACGATGCGTGACAGCTTAAACTTTGGGTCATTCCTGGTGCACGAATTGTCAAATATTGTGACAGCAGAAGCAGCTCTCCGCCCCCCCGTGCGCCAGCAGAGAAGTGACAACATTTCTGTGGATTTTTATTATTTCTTCTCAGCAAGGATCTCAGAAATGCAAATGTTTTTGCAGCCTCCGTGGGGCTCCAGGAGAGGTAATTTGCTGGAGGCTCTTGCAAGAAACAAACCCCGGTTGTTCACAATGCTGCTGTGAATGTTTTAACCAGCCCTGTTTGCAGTGGGTTACTTAGAAGGTCTGGGATGTACCGGTCCTCTTTGTAAAACCGAATGAGACGGAATTTTTCAGGTAATTTCAAAATCCCACCTCTAAATGAACAACCCTACAGGTTAGCATTAACCTTTGTAATATAAGTTTTAGCGCTAGTAATATTGGAGTGCCTGGAGATCCCTGGTGAGAGCAAGGCTTCCACACATTAGGGACTGTACGTGCCCATAACGCTGAGAAAAAATGACAAATTGCCTTTTTGCAGCTACAAAACCAAGATCACAAAGACTAAGTGACTGTCCCGTGCTCACCGAGGGAAACCCTGCCAGCATCAGGCCTCAAAGCTGAACAGTTTTTTTTGTCCCACGTAACGGGACCAGCCACCACAGACCCCACGGCGGTGGCGCAGCCCCGGGTAAAGCCACCGGCACCCGGCAGAGACACGATCGGCTCATCCCATTGCACCACATGTAACCATCACGCCACAGCCTGGAATGGTGGCACCGTCTGCAGTCAAGTCAGCAGCATGTGAAATGACAAGCATGAAGGTTTGTTTAATGATTTTTAATTAATTTTAATTACTTACAATTTTTTTTTTTTTGAGCAGTAGCTTAACCTCACTGAATCTCAGCCCCTCTGATCACTCTGGGACTTCTGCCAGCTTCCTCATTACATATCAGTTCCCCTAACGCCATTTGATAATGAAATGGGTTTTAAAAGAAAGGGACAGAGAAAAAAAAAATCAAATACCTTCAGCAAAACCCCGGGGAGCTGGAAGAGGATTACGATTTGGCATGGAGATAAAATGATAGTTTGGGGGCTTGCTTTATGAATAACGTGTACCTGCGTTGAAAGTGTCCTACTTTTAAAAGACAAAAGTTATGGGCCTGTAAGGCCTTTCTGCCTTCGTGGATCCTCGAAGGCTCCCTTCTAGGGGCAAGCAGCTGAGACAAGCAGGAGAGCGAAGGTTTACACCTTGTGTGGCCGCGGAGGAGCAGCCACGCGAACCTGCCGCGGGGCCGGGGTCTCCTCTTGCACCTGAGCCGACAACCTCGGAGCGTCGCCTGCCGACGTCACCCTGCGAACCGGGGCTCTGCCTGCGGCCAGCCCTGCCCAGGCCTCTCGGGGCCTCTCGGGGCCTCTGGGGATTTTTCCACGTATATCACAGCCTTCGCTCTGCCATGACTAGTACGTCGTCTCCCCAGCCCCTCTCCCCAAGCCTCAGGGTTATTTGTTAGCTTACTACAGAGCCTGCCCCTTTTGCTTCCTCTGATCTCTTCACCTCCTTACGTCTTCCTTCCAGCTTTTTAAAAAAATTACTTCATTCACTGCCACTGGGATTCTTTTTCCACCTGTATCTTGATCAGCATCCAGAAGATCCCCTGCACCAAAAGGCACTTGTGAGCTGCACCTCGTTCCCTGTGAAACTCTGCATGGGCACACGCCAGTGCAGATGGTGGAAGGCACTGGTAGCACTGGAGTGTGCCTTTCCCCTGTTTGTTATTAAACCACACTGCTCTGGTTCATGACTCAAAACTTTCTGCCTGAGGCTCTGATCTCAGCCCAGCTGATCTCCTGCCCAGCAGCCCTGGGCAAGCTTCAAAGGATCTGATGTTTGGGCAGGGTAGTAATTTTTGGATGCTCTGCTAAGGCTAGCTGAACCTCGGCGCAGCCTCTAAATCTGGGTTCCAAGTCCCCTAAGAGCATATTTGCATTAGAAATGGTTGGATGTCCACAGTTGGAGCTGGAAATTCCTCTAAAAACATCAGTCCTTCTGTGGCCTTGCACCTCTGTTTTTGGATTAGGAAGCAGAAAGGAAGAGGATTTTTTTTAGAGTACATAAAATGTAGAAAACGAGCAAAATACATATTTATTACAATTACTGCCTGCATCAGCCTTTACCAGCAGAAATATTGCTGTTACCACGGTCACCGCTGGCCTGAGGGGCTCATGTTTTCAACAGGCTCCTGTTGGTACGTATCAAACGCATCTTCATGAGCACAAATCAAGCACACGGGGTGGCTGGGCAGCCGCCGGCACTGATGTGACCCTCTCCAGCTGAGGATCTGCCCTGAACCGAGGCCGAGACGGGCAGGAATCCTGCCAACAGCCCAGCCAGCTGCGAGGGCAGCGGCCCCTGCCCAGGAAGGTGCCAGGCAGGTGCACCACAGCCATCACCGGAGGAACTGGAACGAGCACCAGAGAGGAACAGGGACCATGAGCGAAGGTGAACGGGACAGCGGGACCGGCACCAATTCTTGCCTCCCAGCCGCCGGAGGGATGTGCATAATTCATAGGCCATGGATTGTATATATATTACTCATGAAAGTTTAAACAGACTAGTTATTACTATTGACCATTAAAAGGCAATTTCCCCCCCCTGCGCAACAAGGACTATCGACATTCCTGTATCCTTGAAAAAGTTGTAGTTGATGTCCTGACATCTCCAGAGTCTCAGGTCATTTGCACACATGTGCTGAGCCATCTGGGTCTGTGAGCTGGCAAGGCGCTAACAAACAAGCCACATTAGAAAAATCTTCATGTCTATCCACAGAATGTGTCATTAATGCAGTATTAAGAATTGACAATAGAATTTTATGCATTTAGACCTAATGCTTCATTACTAAAGAGGTGAGGCAGGATTTTGTGCCTGCCACAGGCAGCACGGCGGTGTTTACATGGGCTAAATTACTTTGCAATTGCAACCCCACCGAAATACTGCCGTCAGCGTGCCCCCCCACTGCTGCGTGCCTGCTTCTCCTGCTGAAGCTTTTCTGGGGGGCTCCTCTCGCAGGGAGAACCACAGGGCTGCTGTGCAACACGGTGAGCAAGGGTACAAGGCAGCTTTGGGCAGAGACTTCAGCTTCAAATCCTCGTGCCATTTGGAGCCTGGAGCCCCAGTGAGGCGGCACTTTGAGCTGTCGCAGGGAGAAGCAGCTAATGCTATGATGGGAAGGCTGATTTTTCTTCTCTCTGCAGCCTGTAAGAAAATTAAATTCATGCCCAATGGGCCTAAACACTCTTGGTAGCATTGAAGTGCAAAATTGAGCTAATACCTTTCTGATGTTTAAACAAGTACTCGTGATATTTTTATGCCGATCTAGAAGGAGCTCTAAAGCTTTTGGAACTGCCATCACAAACTGAAAGCGATGTAAAAAATAAAAGGAAGGGAAAACACATTTATCAGTCATAGGCAGTTCTCTGGATAACATAGATGCACAATGTTATGACAAAATGATTCTTAAAGCTTCTACCTCAGCTGCAGAATTCACTTTTGGGATGCATAGGGGTGGGACAGGATCAGAGGGTGCTGGCAGCAGGCTTGCTGGGTCTGTTGAGGGTTCTCTTCCCGACTGAAGCAAATAAACAATCTCTTTCTGCAAACGCAACAGTCTGTTGCAGTTCGGATCTAACCTTCATCCAGACTAGAGCAACTAAAAGCATACTTTGTATTTGCACCGTGGGGAAAAAAATAATCAGGGCTAATTAATAAGCAAACAGTGGCCATCAAAAAGGTGGACAGAATTTAGAGAGAAAGGAAAGAGCTTTTAACGTTATTAGCTTCATTCTACCTATTGCCTGTTCAAGCACATATGGGAAAAATTATTGTTTCTCTCTCTGACGTTTACACTGAGTGAATCAGGAACAGATGTAAGCTGGGCACTGCCAACTCCAGCAGATAAAAGACAATTACAAACAGAAAATGGAGCTGCTGATAGCATGCAGCTTTCACTTGGGATGTTCAGTTTAGCTACTGGGGGAGGGGGGAAGAAAAAAAAAAAAAAAAAAAAAAAAAGAGAGCTGAAACCCGAACTCCTGACAGCAGCCATCTCTTGCTGCAGACCTGCTGATTCAGGCATCACACAGCTCCTTGCAGACGTACGTAGAAATGTTTAAAGGCTCAGTTTGAGCCATTTGTTTCTCATTTTTGAGCTCTCATTAAAATAATCTGTTCTGATTGTCTGTGGGAGCTATTTTTTGCTCTTCTAAACGATTGTAAAAGACAGCACAGATTAGAAAGGGAGAATCAACCCCGTTAAGCCTGTGACTCATCAGATCCAGGCTCCTGTTCTGTGTCGGCTTCCAAAGCAGGCAGAAGCCGCCGTAATGTGGCAGAGAGAGGGGCAAAAGCCTGTCTTGCCCCCTGTGAACAAAAGGTTTGAAAAACTTCACCTTCATTGACCCACACACAGGGGACAGGGGCAACTCTGCAATCCGCGCTTGCAAGCTACGGGCAGAGGATGCTTTCTGGAAGGCCAGGCATTGTCCCCACTCCGGGGAGTGTCCTGCTGCAAACACTAACTCAGGATGAAAAGGTCTTGCCTTCCCTGCAATTATTTTATCCTTGCATACAGAGTCCCGAGCTGGAGAGGCAGAGCACTGACAGCATATGGATGTGTAATCAACCCAGAGAGAAGGTGGTTCACAGGAATTTGTTAAGACCTAAGCAGTGTTATTTGCTATTCAAACCACATGTAACCCAGAGAAGTGCCCGGAGTTACAACACCAAACGTAACTTACTTCTTCCATTCCTCCCTCTGTGACTGCCCCCTACTCCACGTAGGTATCACGGTGTGCCTACATGACCAACTGAAATTTCTTTAGGTTATCACCCCTGTCCTAGATGCTCTGAGATGTTAATTAAAAGACCACTCAGTGAGGCTTGAACTTGCACTTGGTGCTCAACTTTTATGCAGCCCGTTGAGCATCCCCCTCCAGGCACAGGCACGCCGCGTTTCCAAGGGATGCCAGAATCTGTCATTCTGCTCAGGTTTGAAAACAAGCTCAGGAACTCCAGTGCACGTGGGGCAAAAGCCTGAACCTTCCCATGGATGCTGAACTCAGAGTCCTCCCAAAACAATTCCTGCCATTTCACTCCTGCTGCACACCCTGGGGGAGATGTTGAGGCTATATCTCCTAGGTTCCCAAGCGATCACCCAAAACTCTGGGCGATGTGAGTGACAAGATGCAAGATGCCCAAGAATCAATCCCATTAATTAATATACAGGGGTCAGCACCTTTTCACTTCTTCAGTGCTAAGGATTTAAAAATCCTCACTCTTTCTCTATAAACTTGCAGAAAATGCCTTTTGTTTAGTGCCATGCTACAGTAAATCTGTTTGTTCTTTGGGCATTTAAATGTTCCTATCATTGACATTTTTAAAGCTATGAAAAAGGATTTTAATTGGCTGAAATGCTGATTGCCATAACAACTGGCTAATGAACCATCTATTAGCATATGTAATATTTATTTATACATTTAAAAAACACAGTTAAAGATCAGGATGGGCTCTTTTTCAAGGACGGGACAGCTCACTCCCCACGCAGGTGGGCAGGGAAGCACGGGGGTGAGTTTTATGGACTGCAAGGTCCGTGGGGATCACTGTGAGCCTCTGGTCCACGCCTGGTACAGACACGAGTGAGCTGGGACTAGTCCCCCAGCCATCCCTGCTGCAAGTTCAGCAGCTGGTGATGGACAACCCGGAGGGAAAGAGCCTGCTCAGCAGCACAGGGCTGCCTTGCTCCGGGATGCTCTTCCCTCCTCCAATGCACAGAGCAGCATCGAGCAAACTGGTGCTGGAAGATTGGGTAAGATGCGAATTTGGGACCAGCCTCTTTGGGAGCATCATTTACTGCTGTCCTCCTCCTCCCCCTCGCTTGGGGCAGGGGGACCCAAGGCCAAGTGCTCAGTGGTGACGTGAAAGTTTGTGTTACAGATGAAATACAGATGGGAGTTCCCCTATAGCACTTCAGCAAGCTGCTTCCCTTAGGAGTCTGCGGTTTTAGAGAAAGCCTCTCCCTGGCAGCCCCCAGCTCCCATCTGCCAGCAAACGCCTGGCCCGTGTGAAACACCCAGGTCCTGGGGCCGCATCCTGACCCAGCCTAAGGCAGCCCGTGTGCCCCTCGAACGGTAACGGCTGTCGGAGGCGAGAAACCCCCGTCATTTCTTAAGACACCCCAGGCCCACAATCCCCCTTCACAAATTCAGCAGGATGATGCGGGAGGTTTAATGGGGGGAGATGTATTTTTAGACTGTTAATAAAGAGGGAGAGAAGAAGGGAGCAGAGAAAGCCCCGTTCCACAGAAGTCACATGCATATGCAAAAGGAGCCTAATTGCCCCTCTTTAGAAACTAATCATTTGGGATTTTACAAGACGCATTATAGAACCTGACATGCTTATTTTTCCTTTTATTATGTTTGTAAGCAGTGATCCTATTGAAAAGAAAATCAAACCCTATTTTTACCAGTCACAACCATCTCCCTTTTTTCTTTTTGCCCGCTTTATTTTATTTTATTTTCCTTTCTTTCGATCAGTTGAATAGAGCAGCATTTTCATGTGTATTAATTGCCCTGTAAAATGCCCTCAAAGTCATTAGAATTCCCCATTCAAAACTATTATCTGTGCCATTATGTCTTTGCATTATATTTATTTAAATGCGCCTCTTCTGAATTAGCTTATTTTTAACAGCTAGCCATGCCTGAAATATTGTTCCAGGCCAAGCTGTTCTCAAATCTTTTTTTTTTTTTTTAATGATAACTTCATAGAAGCTCTCGATGCTTTATCCTAAGTGGAATCATAGTTTTAGGCTTTTAACCCTCTTCCCTTTTTCTATTTTTATTTCTGAAAGACAGGCAATAGGACTTATAGACATTTTTTTGGGAACCCACAAGACTCGCTTACACTAGAACTGCAAAATTAACAGCTGTGGTTCGTGGCCGTCAGACCAATTTGAATCTGTTGATTGCAAAGATGCTTAAAAGAAAATCACACCATGATTTCCTATATGTAATGCAAAGTTGCTCTCCTCCCTTCAAAATATCCATGCCTGGTTTCCCACCCATTCTGACAGGTAATTTTGTCCATTCTTGGAGCCCACCCTGGACTGAGTGGCTGGACTTGTGGAAGCACGTGGAGGTGAAGCATTTGAGGCAGCACTCGCCACCGCCATGAGCTGCTTCATGGAAACAGTTCTCGCTCGGAAGGGAAGGTCCCAGCGTGGGAAGCTGCTGTCCTGACCGGCCTCCCTGGCTCCTTGGCCACGCCACCCCGACACATCCGCGCTTTTCCGTGCCAAGAACCTCACATGAGGCTTGGACACCCCTGGGCTGAGCTCTGGACTCAAGCACAGGAAAGGCTCCTTATAAAAATTAGAGCCCTGACAGTGAAACCAGTACTTGGGCCCGGTGTCCCCCTTCCCTGCCATCCGCCCATCAGGGCTCTCCCTGGGGGAAGGAGCCAGACCAGCACCGCACCAGCACCCTCCCCCTGGCTCCAGGCAAAGCTCTCCTCCCGCTTCGCACCATGTTCATATTTTAATTACACCAGCCGTCCTGCATCTGCCTTCATTAACCGATGCCCACAATTACCGAATGTGTGGATGTCGAAGTAGCACATCCCCCGTCCCTACCCCTCCCCGGGACCCGGCTGCGGTGCTGGGTCCCCCCTTTGTGCTCCTTGTTTAAGCATTCATGACAGATCCTGTCCTACGCTCACGCCTCCAACTGCACGAGCCGCCGTCCCTTTGGTCACGCAGAAGGTCCTCCCCGTCTGCCAACCCACCCCGCCGCCTCTCGTCATTACACCCCCAGAGACCGTTCCATTCCTCCGTTCTCGTGTCACACACGGGGTAACCGGCAGCTCCCGCCGAAGCGGGCAGCAATAACCTGTGGACCAACCACTGCAGCCTCCCTGCCTGCTTCTTGCTGACTCTTTACGCTTTGAGGTCAAGATTTTAAAGTCTGTAACACCCCGCTCGGCACCCTTGTTCCCCGGCACGCTGTGAGGAGACAGCCAGGGATGTTTGAGATGATTCCTTCGCTCCTGGCTGTAGAAAAACCCTTCATCTGCGCGCAGGGAAGGAAACACACACTTGATGTAGCATCTAATTATCTTGTGCTAACGGCGGGGCTCGGCCAAATGCCCACAAGCCCTCAGTGGGGATCTGGGCTGGGTTACCTGCCCCAGGTCAAAACCCAAACAACGCAGCAGCCCCGGTGCCACAGTGCCCACCGCAGCGGCTGGAGCCCAGCCCGGCACCGCGGCCAGGCTGCAGCGGGGCAGAGCGCTCACACCGGGTCAGCCGAAAGAAAACGCTCACAAGGTCTTATTCAGGAGGAGCCCAGCCGTCTTCCACTCAGCCTGGTTTCCTGCCGCTGGCCACAGCGACTGGGGGGGGGATGGATTTTCCCTGCGGGCAGCAGTGCCAGGGAGGTGGCAGGGCACAGAGCGCAGTGTCCCAGCGGGACCGTGTGTTCCTGTGCAGCCACAGCTCTGACAAGCACAAGGGGAGAGCAGCGCATTGTTTGGGGTTTGTAGTTTTTTTTTGTTTTGTTTTGTTTTTGTTTTTTTTTATAAACATCTTTTCCCCAAAGCATCAGCAAAATCTCTCCATGTAAATCCCATCCCTCATAAATTTTCTGTTGAATATTTAAGAGCGAAACCAGTGCTCAGATCCTATCTGGTGTTATATCCTCCTTCATTTCCTTTTACAGTGCTCAGATAACACGGTGACCCGTACGGGCCAATATAAGCCTATAAAAAGATGGACTGATACTTCTGACACCGACAGAAAGCTTCTCCTCCACCATCTAGCAAGTATTCCCCCAAAGGCAGCTAAAGCACGATTGCTTTATGAATCCACCGTCTTCTTATCTGCAGAAGAGCGGCACATGGGGTTTAACCCTTGCGGGGATGACCGCCTGCCTGGATGCTCTTGGGAGCGATTCAGGTCAAGCGTCCAGTTGATGCCGGAGCAGCTCAGCCCGTCTCTGGGGGGGAGCAGCTCCGATCCAGACCCACCAGGTTTCCCACCAGCATAAAACGACGAGGTTTTTTTGCCACTAGATGGAGTTTAAAAAGCCTAAAGACGACTTTCCCCTTGCCCAGCCCATCCCTCCGTGTTTCGGCAGTGTTGGTGTTTGGGGTCCGGACGGTGGGGCAGGCGGCTGGGAAGGGCAGCAGCGATTTGGAAACTCAAGGTTTGGCATCTACTTGCAGGTACCCGAAAACCAACACGGCCCGGCAGAGCGGATCTGCCACCGACGCGGCCAACGTGGCTGACCCAGGAGCAGGAACGGGGGCAAAGCCACGACCCCCCAGCCTGACCCCAGAGCTGGCCCTGCCCCAGCTGCTCTGCTGGGCCACCCCGACCCAGCAGCCACCGCAGGTTTTATATAAAATAATAAATACCATACACATTGGGGAAGGGTATTGATCTGCAGATTTCACTGACATTTACAAATAAATGATGTATTGCAGCTTTCGTTTTGCTTGCTGGGCTGACCCTAATGGCCTTTACATAATTTACTTTTGATTAAAGAAGTGCTTTGACGCAGAAAACTAAAAATAATAAAACTACAACAACAAACAAACAAAAACCCCTAAAAAATCAATACAATTATGAGATCAGCTTTAAAACAATGTGTTATGGCAGGAAAAACAAAGTCAAATCTTTTGAAGATGTTTGTATTAAAGTCTGATTCTGAGATCAACAGATTCCCTACTTGCTGAAAGCTGGGAATTAGCTAAATACACATTTCAGCTTTCCAGTGGGTTGGATTTAAGGCCAGACTCTGGCAGCAGGTTCCGAAACAGTCGCCCCTTCAGCCAGGTCCGTGGCAGCATTTTATATTCATAGACAAACATAACTCACTTGCATAAGAATGCAAAGGCGGAGCAGGCTCCACCGCCGACTTCCATACATTTAAATATTTAGCAGTGTGGTATGCAATATAAATAATATCTACTGTATCTAGCGGAAAACCAACTTATCTAGTTTAAGAAAATAGGCTTTTGCACGAGCTAATGTAGTGCCATATGTTCATTAAAACACCACAATATGCAAAATAATGGTGACAGTAAGTGAAAGCAATATTCTGGTTAACAATATCCAAACTTTTTTTTTTTTTGGCAACTGAACTGTGCACATCATACATAATTAATGACCGTTCTTGCAATTAGTATGCCCTTGCATAGAGGAAATAACCACAACCTGTTTGCATTTGTGAAGCATGACCATAAAAAAAAACCACTTTTATTTATTTTTTTTTTTTTTACTACTTCTGATGAGCTATGCCACAACTCCAACACATTTTGTCTTCTAAGAAAACTGGGGAGGAAACTGCGTTCTTTGGAAACACAACTCGCTGAGATGGCGCCAGACTAATCATCGATATTCCAGAATAATGGTGTGTGCACTGCTTGCCCTATTTTCTTTCTCATGTACTCTGAAAGCTAATAACATTGAAAGAGGAGGGGGAAAAGAAAAGGGAACAAAAAGATATAACTCCGAGTGACACCATGGCTGTACCACACTTATTCAGAGAGGCAGGCTGACTGCGAGCTGCAGGCATTTTGTTTTGCTCTTTTTGCATTGTTTAGCAAATTCAAGGCCTGACGAAGGGAAAATAAAACAATCAAGCATCCACGGCTGGGGAACAGAGGATCCTGCAGTGCTGAAGTTAACAGAAAACTTGCTTTTGCCATCAGTGGGCACAAGATGGAGTCTCAGAAAGTATCGAACTGCACGGAGACAGCGGTTGTGCAAATCCTCAGATGCTGACGGCGATCCCGCTGCGGTGCCATCAGCCTGTCCCTGTGCGCAGGGGCGAGAGGTGCCCATTCCCCAGCCACAGCACCCAGCCCTGCTGCCCCGCCGGGAGCCGCATCCAAGCCGTGCCACCGGCACCCCGCCACCGGCACCCCGCCACCCGCACCCCGCCACCCTGCCACCGGCACCCCGCGCCTCTCCTGCCTTCAATGCAGTGATTTAACTTGGCACTTGGAGACGAAAGCGTTAGGCTCCGTGTTATTGACAGTGAATGACTTTGCGTTCCCTGAGTAATAATGCCCATTCATCCCGATATTTTTGTTATCCCAAGAACCAGTGTTCTGTGAACCTGTGGTGATGTCTGGGGATGCGGAGCTGTCTGTAACCCTCTCTCCCTCATCAGAAGTCAGGATTGCAAAAAATCCCAGACAAAACAAAACCCCCAGAACTATGTACATAAAATCAAATAAATAAAACTGCAATGGCACTGACAGAGCTGAAGAAAAACAATCAACTGTGAGCCAGTTTATTCAATCTGCCTAATGTAAGAAGGTTGCAAACATCCCACTGTTTATTCTATGACTTTTTTCCCTTTTGGCAGCAATAAAAACAAATAATGCAGAACCACTGCTATTCAATTTGAGGTCTGAATACAACAGAAGAAGTGAAAGCCAGTAGCAGAGGGGCAAAAAGGCATTTGGCCCAAATTCTTTTTGCAGGGACTCCTGCAAAATTTACCCTTTCCAAACCATATTTAGCAGGAATTAGTCTCACTGTGATGCCCCAAGATTTGCACAAAGCTGCTGCATTTTTTTTTTCTTGATTAACCATCTGAATAACTTTTTAAAAAAAATCTTCCAGACATCAGTTCCTGTCATACCTTTCTCTGCTAGATTAAAAAAATACTTTGTACCTAGTGCTTTCTCCCTCTGAACATATTTAAACAGCACGATCAGGTTGCTTTCTAATCTTCCCTTTGATAAGCTAATCAGATTGATCTCCAGAAGCCTGTCACTGCGAGGCACGTTTTTCCAACCACGGAATATGCTTCACACCTGACAAAGCAAGCACCCATCCCAGGGGACGAAGCATCCTCCAAGTTTCAGAGACAGGGTGAGACCCTCAAGGCACTTCACGAATATATTTGTATCGTGCCACGGCTCTGACTAACGAGTGTCTTGCCCTAATCACCTGAGAGCATCTTGTTTGGAAGCCAGACAGATGACACCGAACCCCAGCAGTTACCCATAGAAATTGCATCTCTTCTTCAAACTGACGTAAAGCCAGGAGGAAAGGCTGCACAAAGCGGAGCCCCTCCGCAATTCCCTTTTGGGCTTCCAAAACCGAGTTTGGATAGGACGAAAAAAAGGCTTCAAGACAGAGTTGCCCACAGGGGAGCATTCTGCCCTCCCAGGTGAGAGTGCAAGGATGGGGCCAGCAGCAAAGGGAGCTCTGGGAGGACTGTCTGTAGCTGAAGACTAAAGACCCAGAACAACCTGAGATAGGTGTTGCTGTCCAGAGATAAGCAGTGATACTTCATACACATGCTACTGGGCTCTGTTCTCTTTTAAGGTGCTTCTGTAAGGCAATATGGTTTAACAAACTTGGTCAATATAAAGTATTTCCAAGAAATTACTTCTTTTCACACCCATTACTCAGTGGATCTTAGCCTGAAAAATGCATAAGGTCCAGGATAACATCGTACCCCGCAGTTGTCCCACTGGAATTGGTTTTGAGGTCCGCCTGACAAACGCTGTGCTGCTCGAGGCCACACCGGGCAGGCGACCTGGGAAGCAGTGACGTCTGCGGTACGCTGTGCCTGCCACAGCTCACACAGCGGGATGGCACACGCGTTTTCCAGGATGCATTTGTGGTCCTAAACACCTCCCTGGCATCGTTAAGCAACAAATTTGCTCAGAAATCCTTGCGTTGTATCCCAGAGGAGATGAAATACAGTTACTTGCAAGGGAGAGAACAATAAAAGGAGAATGAATGCTCCCTAAGTGCTTCCTAAAACAAAAAAATTTGATATGCAGCCTGTGTACCCACGCAATTATGAAGCTTCTAGCTCTGAGCTGTAACAGATGGAATTTTTTCCCCCCGTCTCTCTTTGGTGATAAGGTGAATGGTTTCCTCAAGGGAAGAGTAGACAGAGTTGCTGAGTTGGCAAGGCTTGTGCCAAGCAGCTGGTTGCCGATAAAAATATGGGTCTGGATAGGCATGGTCTGGGAGGGAGGCACAAGGGCCTTTCTGCCACCAGCCTTTCCGAGGAAGAACTGAAACAGGTCACGGAAATATTTGTTACAGCACGTAAAGGGGGAAAACAACGGAGTCGTGCTGCAAAGTTACTGGAAAATGATGCAGATTTTCTGTGTATTTATTAAAGGGGCCTGTTTGCTTTGGACCTTTTTGTACTGCAGCTTATAAATTCAACCTGAGCACTTGATTCCTGGGACAACTTACAGCCTCACCAGGAAACAGGGGAAGAAAACAAAAAGATGACGGTACAGATTTGCTCTTAAACAGTTTTGTTCTAGAAGGGCTCAAAGCTTTGTTTGAATATTAAATCAATCTGTACTTAGACAACCTTTACTTGAAATAGGCACGCCCTATTAGCCTCGTTTTACAAGGATGAAAACAGAAACGCTGAGAGTTAGCTATCAGTCTCTAGGAGATAAGTTTAGGTATTTGCATCTTTCTTGCAGACACGTCAGCTTCTGCCCGTGAGCTCACTGCTCCCACAATGCCACGTGCAGTGCATGTATCTCCATCGCAAATCAGGCTTCTGGGCAGGCACACACCCGCTCAGCTGCTCAATTAACACCGCTAAATCTTTGCACGGCGACGTATCCCCCAAAGCGGAGTATGGCAAAACACGTTTATAAGCATTCACCAACTTAGATTTATATTAACGCAGTGGAAGTGCCTCAGCCTCACCCCTCCCAAACAGGGGAAGCAGAGGAGAAGAACGCAGCGGAACTTGTGCAAGCTCCAAATTAAAACCAGTTACTTCTGGCTTCCAGATCTTTCCCAGCTATGATCATTAAGCCACAGTCCTTGCACCAGAGACCAGTTACTCCAGGTAACTCCTTCCAGGTATGTACATGCAAACCCTCCCACCCACTGCCCCCCCCCCCAAAAAAAAAACCACAAAAAACCCAAAACAAAACCAAACCCAAAACCCACAGCTGAGCTTTATAGGATAAACTATTCTTAAAGCTCCTCTTACTCCCTGCAGATGCTCCTTGTGGACGTGGTGATCTCTGCAAAACACTTTTTCGCTGATACCCTGGGTAACACAAAACCTCCGTTCCTACGGCTCCATGCATTGAGCCAACAAACTCTGCACGGGTGGGGTGGGTGGGGTACGATGATGGAGCTGTTCAGGTGGAGATTTTGAGACCCCTGCATAGGCTGGCAGGGACCACCCCGCACACACAGAAGGTGGCTCTTCCTCAGCAAGACGGCCAGCTGGCAGCTCGGAACCTGAGCTCGGCTCCAACGGGCAGGATGGTGAGCTGTGCCAAGACGACAGAGCTGCCTCTCCCCTCCCAGGTCGCCCGGGTTTCAGTGACAGCCTCACAAATTCTGACTACAGAGCTGGTAGAAGCAATGAGAACAAGGACGCACACCCACCCACCCCCCCGGGGGGGGGGGGGGGGGGGGGGGGG